>NDXB01017466.1:54039-72409 GCA_002631895.1 Agapornis roseicollis | reverse complement strand
AAAAAAAAAAAAAAAAAAAAAAAAACCAAAAAAAAAAAAAAAAAAAACAAACCCTGAACTGTGAAGGGATTTCAAAGATATATCTTGTCCTTTTGATCTCTGCAGCTAATTCTTTCCCTCAACTCAGTCCTTAGTAAGGTTATTGAAGGTGCAGCTAACTTAATGCTGTGATCTGTTTACTGCTTTGATGTTCTTTATAGACTACTGCTTTCTCTGAATAAGGAATGTGTAGCAAAACACAGGTGAATCCCCTACCCTTTATTTAAAAATTAAAAGTGCATTCATCTGTGAATATATCTCTATTTGCATGTGATAGATGGGAAGGAAGCGAAATAGTCCTGTATTGCCAGAGAAGTAATGAAAACCAGGCCAGCTAAATCAGTAAGTACTAGTGTTTGGAAATGTGTTTGTGCTGTGCATTGTCATCAGGATCACCTCCAATATTTTAGTTATTTCAGCTATATTTAAGTATATGTAGTTATAGTTGTTAAACCATGACAGTAGTCAGTTAGCTAACAAAATGAACTATAGCACTGTTGATGCAATAAGTGAATTAAAGGATATAAAGAGTACATATTCTTTCTTTTCTGATCTTGCACGAGCAATATTAGCCAAGTATTTTTCCAGCCTATGTACAAAGGTTACAATATCATTTAATATAACCTTTTCAAGACCATCATCATAGAAGTGAGATATCTTCTTATTACTTTATAATTGTGTTTAGCAATAGAACATTGGTAAAACTGCAGTTAGTTTATCCTATTTTAAATATAAAATATTATAAATTTCATCAAAAATCACAAGAATCATAGGATATTTTGAATTGGAAGGGACCTTAAATATCATCTAGCTCCAGCCTCCCTGTCCTGGGTAAGGACACCTTCCACTAGAACAGATTCCTCCAAGTCCCATCCAACCTGGCTTTGAACACTGCCAACAATGGGGCAGTCTTTGTGGAATGCATCATTTTCTCTAGGTATGTAATGCTATGAGAAAATTCCTGTCATTCTGATGTTTTTCCTTAGCTTCATAGTTATTTAGTGGATTGTGAGACCTCACTTGGAGTATTGTGTGCAGAGGATGATCGGGGACTGGAGCATCTCCCATACGAAGAAAGACTGAGAGAGTTGGGGCTGTTCAGCCTGGGGAAGAGAAGGCTGCGTGGAGACTTCCTAGCAGCCTTCCAGTATCTGAAGGGGGCCTATAGGGATGCTGCAGAGGGACTCTTCATTAGGGACTGTAGTGACAGGACAAGGGGTAATGGCTTCAAACTTAAACAGGAGAGGTTTAGATTGGATCTAAGGAAGAAATTCTTTCCTGTGAGGGTGGTGAGATGCTAGAATGGGTTGGCCAGGGAAGTTGTGAGTGCTCCATCCGTGGCAGTGTTCAAGGCCAGATTGGATGAAGCCTTGGGTGGCATGGTTTAGTGTGAGGTGTCCCTGCTTATGGCAGGGGGGTTGGAAGTAGATGATCTTAAGGTCTTTTCCAACCCTAACTATTCTATGATTCTATGATTAGCATGCAAAATATCTCAGCAAAACACAATCCCATATTTTTAAAGTACTTGACACTATGATTAAATGTAAAAATTATCAGATCCTTTTCACTAGCTGCTCTTTTTTTGTAAAAGACAAACATCAGAATAACTATGTAATTAAATTGGAGCAACTGATTTGTAATAACTAATAAAGGACACTGTTACAAGTTAATTGAGTCTATTCGCTCTTTAAAGTGTAGAGTTAATTAATATTATCCCTTTCATCACATGTCCCAGCTGTGAACAGTCCTGGGTCCCTTCTGGACAGTAAAACCAAGCAATAAATGGATGTGTGTTTTGTGAATAGATAGGACTGATGTACCCTTTGAAGATGTGATCCTGCTGACCTTGTTAAAAATACAGTGTAAGGAACTACCTTGGAGCAGGTGAGAAAGTCCTTGGAAGACAGTTCAAGGTAGCTATATAGAATTTCTGTTCACCTTTAGGGCTCTGGTGAATTTTCCTGTGGGTACCAAAGTCATCTCTCTCTGTCACTCAGCACTACCTGTGTGGCAGGGTTTATCACTGCAGGGACAGCAGCAAGAAGAGCAGGACCATATGTTCCTGCTGCAGGTGCTCAGACCCAGGTCATAAAGTCATCTTCAAGGATAAGCATGTTTTTGTTAATGAGTTGATCTAAGAACAGGAATAGTCATAGCTTGGGCACAAAGTCCCTTCTGCAGTAAATGAGCTCTGCTGTAACGACAAAAATGTCCAGTTTCCAAGAGTTTCCACTTCCTATCTTCTTCCCGTGTACAAACATATGGTAGGAGGAAGGAGAAGAGATGAAAATTGCCATTCAAATATTGGCACAAGGAATGCAAATTAAATTTCTGCCCCACCAAGACTGATACAACAATGGAGAATAGGAAGATTTTAGTCAAGGAAAGAATCTAGTCATGGGCTGGAGTAAGAAAACATATGAAACCTATTTTACTTATTTATTTCAATCTTGTTAAGGTGTAGGCACCAGAGTGAAGTAATCTGCAAAGAAGTCCCATAAAACTGCTTGAATTACACAGCAGCTATGTGCAACATTAGGTTTGACTTCTCTCTGTATAAAGGAAAAATATCAAGCCCCAGTTTTTGGAGCAGAGGCAGGGAAGAAGATCAATAACTGGTAAATGCCAAGGGAAGTTTTTGACACTAGGGCTGATGGTAACTGGAAATAAGAAGCAAACTAACTAGAAGTCTTTTAAAGATTAAGCATGCAGAAATGGTTGCAGGGTTTTGCAGAAGGGTTTTGCTCATTCTCTTGCCTTTTGGAGAGCCGTCAGGCCAGATGAAAAGGTCTAGAATAAAATAAAGTTTTTGCTCATGTTGGCTGCCGGGATAGTTTCTTTGATCTCCCACTTACTCAAGAAACTTCTTACTTAAAAGCAAAGTTTTGGAACTCCTAGGCATTTAAATAAAGTGTCCTCAAAAATGCTGTGCCTGTTGGCTAGGGAGGAGAGGAGGGAATGGAATTTCACAAGTTATCAGATGATTCAATGCCACAGCCACCAAGGGGGTTATGCCAGAGTGGAAATGGAGCAATCTTAGGAGTAACTCTTGTAAAATGTATGTGGTCACTTGTATAAATGTTATCACAGCTTGCTTTACACTAACTCTCCCCTTGGGGAAGGGAAAACAAATTAAAGTTGACCGAAACAGTGCAATTCTGTTTATGGGGACAGGGAGGTGGGGGAAGGAATGGTTTTGGTGTTCTAATCTCAAATGAATGTATGCTTAGACAAGGATAAAAAATAGTGATGATGAGATAATCCAAACACTGGACAAAACAGATGTAAAGTGGTTGATTAGTCTGCTTTTAAAGGACACTGCGGACACATGGTAACAAAGTACAGTGCAAGGAGAATTTTGAAAGCAGTGGAAAGAAAGGGCTTTAATGTTTCGGAACTCAGAATGTTCAAATTAAAGGTGAGATACTCTTTTCTACTAACATTGTAACTGAGCTGCACAGCTAGATGAGAGATCTTGAGGTATGAGGACTTTTTCATGCCACACAAATAGAACATTTTCTGTTTTGAGAAGACCCTGTGGATTTGGAGCAACTCCAATCCTTCTCCTCATTATCTAAGAGACAAATATCTTCCATGGTGAAAGAGGGCTGAACCTGCTACCTTTGTCTCTTAGCTAAATGAAGAGAACAGAGCTGTGCATGGACCTTCAGTCTTCTTTGCATTCGGAGTGATCTTTGAGGGTCTGTGATGTGGTCTTGAAAGTAGAGTCCCGTGTATGCCTAGTGTGTAAGTGATGCTTGGTTAATACGTGGTTTCCCTTTTACAGAAGTCTATATATGTAGCCATGTATAATGTGTGCATAGCTGTTAGAACTGCAAGACTGCTGCCCTGGGACTCCCTGAGCATTGTGGAGAATTTGTTTCCCTCTATTTTTTCATCCATTCATAGATGACTGTCTTCAAAACAGTGTAGTATGGGCACCTACAGCTTGATCAGAAAATGACTGGAATAAATTATCTGCTGTAAAGTTTCTAAGAGGCTGCCCCTTCTCTTTCATTTCCACTTGAGTTTGAGTTTAGTCCTCCCTGTTTGTTCTGTGGCTCATCTCCTTCCTTGTCCTTTCCTGCTTGGTCCTTTTTCTGTCTTTTTTATTTATTCTTTCTTTATTGCTGACATTCTCCTTCCTATACCTCTTTCTTCCCTGCAGCCTTTTCTATGTCCTTCCTTTATCTTTCATACCCAGATGTCTTATTTAATCTACTCTTTTATTTTTTTTTCATCCACATACCCTACCCTTTGAGCTTTTGCTTCCTATCTCTAGTAGTGACAGTTATCTCTTAATGTAAGGGGATTGGAGATATACAGTTAAAGGAGATACACTTACTCTCCTTTGCACTCTGTGCTTATTCTGCTCACTCAGCAACTTTTTCCCAGTCCTCCAGTCTTCACGCCTGTGCTGCACGGCCTCAACCTCAGTTCCTTGCCAGTTTTCTTTCTGGGGTTGCGGTTGTTTACATTCTTGTGGAAGCTTATCTTTCTTCAGTTGGCTTTCCTAGTTTCTCTTCCTCTTTCCTTTTTTCCCACTATTCTTCTTTACCTCTTATCCCTCCATTTTTTTCTTTTTCATGTGAAAATGGTTTAAAAAAAAAAAAAAAGAAAAGAAAAGAAAAAGGATTAAAAAAGTCGGCTAGCATGAAAAACTGCATACCCACACATTTAAAGTAACTGCACAAACCCACAGAGAGTATAATGAGGTGAAAACCAGCAGGAATCTAGATTTCCCCTGGCTCTCTAGAAGTTCTTTGTTTGGCAGAACTCTTACTTCAGGTGAACAGGAGGTTTGATCTCTAAGTACAATTTTATTTGCAATTCATGAATTTCTTTGTGAAATGGACATCTGAAATTGCTGGAGGATGCTTCACAAGGGGGTTGGAGTACTGTAGCTGAAGTTCAGCATGGCCTTGGACCACTTCTGAATCATGAGTCTCCTTTGTGCAAAGGTTGATTTTTCTTCTGTTATTCTATTACATTTGTGTGCTGCATCTTCTCTATTGTCTGTGAAGCCAGGTGGTGAGTGCCTTGGCGATATTAATGGAAAGTGAAACACATGGAGTGAAAGCAGTAAGCAAGACATTTTTTTAAATGCATGACTTGGTATTGGCATAACTTGGATGGTATTTTCTAAGTCTCTGTGCTATTGATTTGATTAGGCTGTGGGTTGTTGGGTTTTTTTCAGTTTGGGGTGTTTTGCTTACTTTCCTAATCATTACAATGGAGAATGAGAAATATTCTCGGAAGATTAAGAGAGGGAGTCTGCAGTGGCCTGGAATGCATGGTAACTTGGTAAGCTCTCGGTGTGATTTGATGTAAGTATTAGATATGATGTAAGGATATCTTGGTAAAGACACCTAAAAGCTGAAGGTACTTCAAGGTACAAAGGGCAGCTTTATTAATGATTATCCTTCACAGGTAAGAAAAGAAAGTAGTCCCTATAGCAGGGAAATAAACTAGGCTGCAAACTCTGCTTTAGCTTTGTAACAAAGTTCTGAGCCAGCATTGTTTGGTGTCATGAGATCTCTTTATTCCATACAGTCCTAGTTAAAGACCCAAATAGGTATCCTCAAAAACTCTCCTAAAAAAAAAGTTGTTGCTGCATCTTACTACATTCCAGTATCGAATATTGAGGACTTTCATAATTATACAATTTTTTTATCATTCTGATAAATCCATTCTGTCTAAACTGATCTGAGGCAGCACAGATTTTAACATGAAAAATAATCTGATTTCAAAACAGTTAGTTTTTTAGGCATAAGTATGTTCCCTCAAGCTTGTGAAGTTACAGCAATCATTGAAATTTGGCTGGTTTTCCTCCAGCTTGGCTGTCTTTCTCCTCCTGTTGCTGGGGATTAGGAGCAATGCTGCAATGGGATTCTCACTGACATCCACCATAATCAGTGTCTGTAATCAGTGTTGCTCTACTGGCATTACCTGTGAAACAGACTAAAATGAGGAGGGGAGAGGGAAAGAAGCAGGAAAGAGCCTGGAAACAAAGAGTCAAGCTTGAAAAAGCAGAAGAAGCAAACTTCAGGTATTTGCTGCAATTCTACAAGATTGTGAGTAGATTGCAAACTGAACTCCATACCTGCTGTCTACATGAGTACTTAGATCACTTTTGTTTTGTTGGCATCAGTGTCTACAGCAGCATGTGTTTGAATTCGATGTGCTCAACTATTCACTGCTAATGTAATCTGATACAAACTAGTGATGCAAAGGGTACTTAGCAAAGATGGCCACTCACAGAGAATCATTTGAAATTTGATTCTGTTTTGGATATTGATTTGTGACTGCTATGCAATTTTCAGACTGTTGTTGCAGTGAAAACAATCTCAAGTTTCAAATCATAAAATTAGCTTGAAAATGTATTTTACTGAAAATAATTGTTCCAAGAAACAACAATATACAAATGAGGAAGTTGAAATTAGAATATTTTGATGACACATATTTGCCTTAAATTTATTTGTCAAAGCAATGCTTCAGGTACCAAAACCCTTTATAAGACTAGAATTAATGCCTAATACTCACCCTGCATGGACTATTAAAGAGTTCATGGTATGTCATTAAAAACACAGTTCTACCAGTCCTACCAGACTGGGTTTAATGAGCAAACTTCTTCCTCTTTCATCTGCAGCTCAGTTTCTCAAATTTCTATCTCAGGTCTTCTGTCAGACATCTGTTAGTCAATGAAAACAAACATTGAAAAGGCCCATTTGACACAAAACTTCATGTAAACAAAACTTTTTATTAGTCTTTCCCAGATCACAAGCAGCACATTGAGATCCTATTCATATTATTAGTCTCAGCACTTGGGGTTTTGCCACATTACTGTTTCTTGCTTAGATTCTATACTTCTGTCCTTTCTCTTTTCAAAAATATGAAGCATAATTATTTTTATTTTAGTAATTAGTGCTTGATTTTATGAACTAATGCCTGTTCACTGCAACTACCTTAGCTCAGCTGCAAATGGGTAAAAAAGCCTTCATATTGATGCTATGTGCCAAATAGACTATACTTCTTTAAAAAGATGCATTGTCTTGCTCTTGTGTGTGGAAGGATGGTTCAAAATTATTTCATTATATTTCAAAGGTTTTCGTATGTCTTTAGATCTTTATCAAATACTTTTGTCAGACACTTTTAGAAGGTTCTGACTTGTGAAGGTAATAAGATGGTTTCCTTTGAAAAACATCTAAACCCACAAATAAAAGCGTATGCTCTTTTGAAATGCCACAAGAAGAGTTTTTATACTGATACAGAGGACTTTTCATGAAGTATCTCATCTGCTTAGAAGCAATTATCATTTAACAGCTTAAACAAAAGCATTTACAGAAAACACATTTTAAAAATAGGCATTTTACCATTATAAGGCTATAAAACTCTTTGACATGGCAAAGGTCTCACTTCTCAGAGTTAGAAACCATGTCTGCAAAACTCATTGTATGTTCATTGAATGAAAGATATTTCTCTTCTGAAAATGAATGTTATCACAAGATGCACTTTCCTTAGGTGAACAATAATGCATAAAGAACCAACTATTATTTCTCAGCTTTTGGATACGACATTAGAAGAAGGGATAGAGCTATCAGTAACAACTGGAATTTTTTGATTCCTGTTAGTTTCAGGTTAGCTTCTAAATACTCTGGATTTGTTCCTGAGCTGACTATGTGCAGCAGTTACGGTGATTGTGAAGAAGATGCATGGTCAAATAGTCCATGCATGAGTTCCAGGACAGATATCAAATCAGTGAGCATACTTATCTCTTTTTCCTACTTGCAGCTTCATTAGCCTCAAAAAGAGTTGAATGAAGTAAAGAGGATCATTGATATTTATTTTCCATTTACATTTAATAGATATATTTCAAATTTTGTTCAATACACAGCTTGCATTTTTTTCATTGATCCTTAATTCTTGTTTAGGATGTTTTAATTACCAAATTGGTAATATTTCATAGAATGGAATCATAGAATAGTTAGGGTTGGAAAGGGCCTTAAGATCATCTAGTTCCAGCCTCCCTGCCATAAGCAGGGACACCTCACGCTAAACCATGTCACCCAAGGCTTTATCCAACCTGGCCATGAATGCCATGAAGGTATTAAAAGACTGAAAGGGGTTGTACACAGATGCTGTGGAGTTTCCTCCCTTGGAGTGATTCAAAGCTTGAATGATCACAGTCCTGAGCCACTCCCTCATGATGGCCCTCCCTTGGTTGGGAAGTTGGAGAAGGTATCCTGCAGAGACCTCTTCCAACCTGTTTCATTTTATGAGAGATAAGTTTCCCTCTCTCTTGACCTTGGTTATGCTTTTGAACCTTAAGCCTTGAACCAGTCTCCAGTGAGCACATGCTCTATTTGTTACAGTCTGTAGCCTAATTAATACAGCATAGCTAACATCTGCTTTTACTCCACTTGAAGCAGTGATAGTATGCCTTTAAATAAGACTGTGGTTTGATGTATTTATTGTGCAGTTGGAGGTGTGTAAAAAGAAAAAAATAAACAACAACAAAAACCCCTCCTGTAACCAGAAAACCCAACCAAACAAAAACTCCTGAAAGAAAGCAAAAGAAACCCAAACAATCCTTCCTTCTAAAACGAGAAAATAATGAAACCCAAATCACTATTCCTTAAGTAAAGTGCAAATCATGTGCGGAGAGTACAAAGATAAGTTTATTCCCAAATTCCTTTAAAACTCTTAGGTTTTTTTACCTTTAATTTTCCATAGATTTTTTGAGGACTTGATTTAAATTTGAGGAATCTGTCTTCAATTATTTGTAGGTTACATGAGCTACAGATTTATGAAAAACCAGAATATATACTGTCACTCTTAACAAGAATATGGTTTAAGGAAAGCTTCCTTAAAGATATCATGCAAAGGCAATTTGTTTGAGTTTTTATCTTGGTTAAGCTAGTATTTTACATTAGCTTAAATGACAGAGAAATAAACCATCCTTGAGAGAAATATGGTAGCTCTAGAATAGCCCTGGATCCAAGATGCAGCAGTCAGATAAAAGGGTGGTTAGCTCAGATGGCGATAAAGATGAATGAAAAAACACAGTTATAAGATACAACCTAATAAAATATATCAGTGTCTGAAAAGGAGTTTAACTGCCTGCCTCAAAAGGTGCCTTCCAGCAGGAAGAATGAAGTTCCTTACTTTTGAAGTAAAATGGTAAGTTTTTACTAATGTCATTGAAATTGAGATCTATCTTAAAAGTTTTGTCCCAGCCAAGCTCCTAAACATCTGTTCTACTTCAAATCAGTGAATAATTGCATTCACTTTTACAAACCAGAGCCATAGGTCATGTTGGATTAATTGTAAATGCGACAGAAATTATAGCATAATTCCCACAATTGAAACTTCTGAAAATGTTGAACTATTTTTTTCCTTCCTCTGGTGATCTTTCCTCCTGGAATGCAGAAGCTACTTTTTATTTTTTTTTTTTTTGCTTTCATCTCACCTCCATTTTGTATGATGTTGGGTTTTTTTGCTGCTTATCTTCTGACAAGTATGTTTTAAGACTGGCTGCCACACAATCACTTTTGTATTTTGTTTGAATTGATGTCAATATCTGGCTGAAAGCTTTACTCTGAGACATGACATAAATGTACTTCGATTCCAGCATATTTTTATCTCTAACTATTACTACTTGATGTTTCATTTTTGCCTTCTGATATTAGGAAATGGAAACATGGAAAATATAACTTCTCAAATCCTAAAGGAATAAAGTACTTTTAGGGCTCTTCCCAAAGGTGTATATAAATGACATTTTTATAGATATTAAGAAATATTTCTCTTGCAAATAAAAATAATTGCAAAAAATTCATCTTTATGAGTATTTCATAGACATAGTGATTTCTGATTTTTTTAAATAGATAATATACTTTCATCAGTTTGGTGACATTAACATCTGTGGTATGGGAAAAATACTTTTCTCTTAATTATTCCTGTGATTATGTTATGACTTTTCTTAGGGACAAAAATAAATGCTAATGCTCCAAGAACAAAATGTGTGCAGTGGAGATGAAGAACCCACAGAGAAACCAGTGTCCTGAAATGAGTAGATCGGCAGAAGCACCAGGGAAAAAATATACAGCGTTCAATTTGACAGTTGGAGTAATTTGGTTATATAATATAATATACATATCCCAGTAATTAAGCAGGAATACCATGAACAGTTTAGATGGAAGTAACAGCAAGGTCATGCTCTGGGATATTACATGAAAAGAAGAAAGCCACCAGAAAGGTATTTTATGTTTCTTGGGGTAACACACAGGTGACTATCTGGCAGCTGGAAAACCGGAGTGTAAAAACACAGCTGTGAGGTAGGAGGTTGGGGAAATCTCTTTCCTTCCTAACATAGGTGTACCCTCTGATTTGCTTGCACTGAAGCAAATCTTAACAAATTCTTTCCATCCTCAGGGCATTGCCGCAGAGCTGATTTAAAAAAAGAGCCTTACACCCCACAATATTATTCCAGTGACCAGATATAACTATATTATAGAGCCAGCAAAGAAAGCCAATGCTGAGAAGAGCTGAGAGCAAGTTTTATGTTCTGCCCTGGACCAGTCTTTGGGGGGTGGCCTGTGTGAGTCTCCAAGGCACTTTGCTTTCTGGTGTCTGTCACAATAGCCATTATTCAGAATTCTTTTCCTACTCTATTCTTTTTTTTTTCCAGGCTAATACCTCTCATGCTCCTTGGTACCCCCTTTCTGGTCCTTTCCAGTATCTCATTAAGTGTTTCTGCTTTACAGCATGTGCATCCCTGGGTGTGGGGTGAGAGGATCACTGGAGAGGTGGAGATACAGGAGGGGCTCAATATGGGCTGCAGCTGTCCACTAGCAAGGAGCTGCACACATATACCTACATCAAAACTGGGCATGTGCCACCCACCCCAGGTGCCAGCCACCAGGAAAATTTCTTCCTGTGGCCAGCATCTCCGAAAATCTCAGATCTTGGATTCATCTGATGTGGTTCTCTGAGTCATCTTTCAATTCTCTTAGAAATATGTTTCTGTCTTCCCTACATGCAGACAAGAGTCTGGAAAGGTGAGTTTTAAAGTATCCAGTAATGTAGAGTCATAACATTGCTAAGATTGGAAAAGACCTTTAAAACCATTTAGTCCAACCATTAACCCAACACTGCCAAGTCTGCCACAGATCCATGTCCCTAAGTTCCACATCTACACATCTTTTAAATACCTCTAGGGATGGTGACTCGGCTACTTCCCTGGGCAGCCTGTTCCAGTGCTTGACAGTCCTTTTGGTGAAGATTTTTTCCTAATTCCCAATCTAAGCCTCCCTGGTACAACTTGAGGCCATTCCCCCTATCATTCGTTACCTGGGAGAAGAGACTGACCCCTACATCACTCCATCCTCCTTTCAGGTAGTTGTAGAGAGCAATAAGGTTCCCCTGAGTCTTCCTTTCTCCAGACTAAACATGCCCAGTTCCCTCAGCCATTCCTCATCAGACTTGAGCTCCTGAGCCTTTAGCAGCTTCATTGTCCTTTTCTGGACCTGCTCCACCAACTCAGTATCTCTCTTGTAGTGAGAGTCCTAGAACTAAACACAGGATTCGAGGTGCAGCCTCACCCAGTACAGGGGAATGATCACTGCCCTGACCCTGCTGGCCACACTATTGCTGATACAGGCCAGGATGCTACTGGCATTCTTGGCCACCTGTGGGCACACCAGAAGTTAAGTAATTAAGCTTTTTAATTTTTAAAGATATCAAGACTTGCAAAAACACATGACACTTGTCATGGCCTAATTTACAATTCTTTGAATATTTGGCAATATTGGTCTGTTTAGGTAACCCCATCCTTGCTTGTTTGTTATCATTGCCTAACAATGGGGAGATGTGTGCTTTACTTGCAATGAGAGACTTAAGTTCTATGTGGCTCATTCACTAATTTTTTCTCTCCACCTCTAGTTCTCTGTTCACAGTGTTATATTACCCCTTCCTCTATTGTTACAGAGCTTAATGGCTTATTTTTGAGCCACTTTTCAAATGCCTTATGAAAATCTAAATAAATTCCATCTACCCAGTTATTGCTAGCAACTCTTTTAAAGTGCAACTGACCTCAACATGATTTTGCTTTTAAACTCTGATCATTTGACCTTTCAGAATTAGACTTATCTTGGTTTTGTACTGTTTCATTCTTCATTAGGCTATTGGTCAGTTTTCTTCAGAACACAGAGATTTATCTTAAGAATCAATAGCTTTTATGACATTCTTTTTCCAGTTTCAAAAAGGAGTTCTTGATTAATAATTTCTGAATTTCTGTGAATAATCGCTGTTTCTATGGGTGCAGCACATACTGTATTCTTGTCAATGCTGCCACTGCTTAATGCTGTTCTTTTCTGAAATGTCAAATGAATTCAGTTTCTTGAATTTGTCAGTAGTTTCCTCCCTGTAATTTTAATGTTTTTCAGGGAAAAATTCCCTAGTTTGTCCTGTGCTTTGTGCTTAGGGATTTCCCTATCTTTCATGGTAAAATGAGTGTTATGGGCATGAACAACTTTGTAATTTAAATTTCTGCTTTAATGACTGTTTCTATCTATCATTGCTAGTAACTTTTAAACCTTTTTTTTTTCAAATGCATTTAAAAAAAATTGCTTTGATATGAACATTTTTCTACTTAATTTCCATTTTTTTTCTCTACTTTAGAATAATTTTCCAGGTCCAGTTTTCATATCTAATATTATCAGTAGTGAAAAAAAACCCAATAAATGGTTAGTGGGGTTTGAGTTAAGTCCACAGAAAACCAATCTGGTTTATATGGATATTTTTTAAACAATCTGTTTTATATGGTTATTTTAAACTTTGAGGAGAACTCAGGAAAAAAATATTCCCCCTCAAGAACTGGTGACAAAATGTGTCCTGGGTTCAGCAGTTGCAGTCAGTTTTTCTTCTCCTTAGTAGCTGGTGTTTTGACTTAACCCAGGAACAAGGCTGATAAGGCCGATGTTTTTGGTTGTTGCTGAGCGATGTTTGCCCTGACCAAGGACTTTGTGAGCCTCATGCTCTGCCAGGGAAGAGGAGAGGCTGGGAGGAAGGAGGGACAGAACCCAAACTGACCAAAGAGGTATTCCATACCATAGCACGTCATGCCCAGGATGTAACTGGCAGTTACCCAGAAGGAGAGGGAACTTCCCGGTCATGCTCGTTTTCAGCGGGTGGTATCGTACCCTCTTCCCTTGTTTTCCTTATCGTTATTATTATTGGTGATAGCAATAGTGATTTGTGTTATACCTTAGTTACTGGATTGTTGTTATCTCAACCCATGGGAGTTGCATTCCTTCAGTTCTCCTCCCCATTCCTCTGGGAGCGGGGAGGAAGGAGGGGAGGGCAAGAAAGGGGGATTGAGTGGGTGAACGTGCTGCCTGGCTGGGTTTAAACTATGACAGTTTTTTTTTGGTGCCCAACGTGGGGCACGAAGGGTTAAGATAACAACAGATCTGACCAGATTGGGAGTCACTCGTCACAATGCTGATTTATTGGCTCTCGAGGTTTTTCCTCTTGATCTCACAGTCTCAGGATATCATACCTTACATACAGCCGGTATTCGCTGTGTTGTTGTTTATCTCGGGGGGGGGGCGGCTTGGACTAAGGTTTTGGTCTCATTGTATTTTATAATAATGATTTGTAATACAATAGAGTCATTGATCATGAAATTGATCTGGTTTATGTTCCCGGTGTGGTCACCACCTTTATACTTTGGGAGGTATATAATAACAGTGTTTGGCAATTACACTTCCTTTTTCTCCTTCTGGTCAACCTGTGAAGGAGACACTCTTTTACCCTCTCAGTCCTCCCCCCAGATGATTTACAGCATTGTTTGAGTGTTTTGGAGATTTTGAATGACCTTTTAATATTGTTGAGACCTTTTTGCTGATAGTGATGGGGATCACCATGTTGGGACACATACAGGGTATGTTTTGCCCACAGCCATTTGGTCTGATCTCAAGGGTTAACCAGAGTCAGGTTTGGGTCTTGTCTATCTTTAGACAACGATATGTGGAGACCAACCAATTTTCCCCGAGGCTGGACACCCATGAGTGGCAGGGTGTGTGGGACAGTATGGGCAAGCATTTAGGTCAGTGGGCCCCTCCAGTAACTTGGAATCTTTCCACTGAACAAGTGCAAGATCCGGAAAAATTAGTGAAGCACTTAAATGAGGTGGGGTGTCAGCCTGGCCATACCAGAGAGGGACAAATCATGGCAACGTGCTGGGGCTTGGTCTGTGCTTACAGGGCCTCGTACAATATTATCCAGCACCTTAAGAAGGGAAAAAATATCCCTGTATCTGAGAGTAAAGCAACAAGCACAGCCGTTACCCAAACTTTGGCTGTAACGGACAGCGCAGACATCCCAGCAACAAGAACAGCAGCTACTCCACCCCCAGTGACAAGTACAGCTGCTGTTCAAACCACAGTGATAGTCACTGCAACTAAACCAGAGGACCAATTTGTGCCACTATCAGTTGCCCCTGTACACAAGAGAAAAAGCAAAAGAGAGGCAGGAAGGGTGAAGCAAGATGGAGAAACAATGGACTCACCACTTGGTGGTGACGAGCAGGAGACATCATCACATGATGAAGAAGAAGAAGAAGAAGGGGCAACTTCTCGACCTCAGACGTCAACCGAGCTATGGAATATGTGAAAAGATTTCACTCGTCAACCAGGGGAGCACATTATCACCTGGTTGCTCCGATGCTGGGACAATGGGGCTGATGGTCATGAACTGAAAGGTACAGAAGCCAAGCAGCTGGGATCACTTGCTAGAGAAGGGGGAGTTGACAAAGAAATTGCAAGGGAGAGAGGGTCCCTCAGTCTTTGGAGACGGCTCTTGGCAGCTGTGAAAGAAAGGTTTCCATACAAGGATGATGTTACGAGTCGTTCGGCCACGTGGACTACTTTAGACAAAGGCATCCAGTCTTTAAGGGAATTGGACATCGTAGAGATGATCTATCACATTAAGCCGAATAACTGGGATACACCCATAGACCCAGATGAAGTCGAATGTACACGACCCATGTGGTGAAAACTTACATGGAATGCACCGTCATCATATGCCCACTCATTGGCGGCAGTAACCTGGAATGACATAATACCACCAACAGTGGATGAAATAATTCATAAACTCAGAGAGTTTGAAGACAATCTCACCCCTTCCATCATCTCAGCTCTGGAAAAACTGTCCCAGGATCTCAAACGAAAGCTTATTATTATCATTATAGTTATTGTTATTATTCTTTTAAAGGCACATTAAAATTGTGCAGTTCTGCTAAGTTTGGGAGATGAAGCAAACATTGGGTATAAGGAAGAGTTATGATGTAGGCTAGGAAAACTCAAGTGATAAATCTGTTCAAACTCTCTTCAGAGGGAAATAAGCTGTGAAACACTTGAAACAGATGTCAGGACTGTGATCATTCCATGAATCATCTCTGAGCCTTTGTCATGTATTTGCCACCCACTTATTACCTATCATGGTGTATAATCAGAAAGCTGATCATCTTGCAGAAAAGAAGTCTTAGTGTGATTTTAGAAGTATCTATTTCCAGTCTGGTTTCATTCATTGATACCCACTTTGTTCCAAGTATCTGGTCTGGAGATGAATTGCCTGTTGGCCCCATTGTCAGAATGACAGCATGAAAAGGGAAGCATGTGGTTGTAATAATAATGTGGTACATGTGTAGAAGGTCAGAGAAACAACAGATTAACATTCCAGCAGATGATTTCCCTGGGGATAACTCTTGAAAGTATCAAAGGCCAAAGATCATGACACTGATAGTGTGTCTAATGTTGTTGGCAAAATAGTTGCTTGAATTTGTCTGTTGTGGGGGCAATTCTTTTTCTCTTTTTCAGTTAGGTAGTAAAACCTGCTGTGAACACTGAAAAATTAGTTCCATAAATATTAGTCTAACTACAAAGGTAACAGTGGTGTTTAAATAAACCAATGGTTCAGTCTCTATTATGTCACACAGTTAAGTGAACAGAAGTAAAAATAATAGACTAACTGAAGAAATTTTCTTTGTGACTCAAAATATTGGCATGGAGAAGTTCAGGAAATGTCTGAAACCCTGTTTATTGCAGGCAGTGCACGATGGATACTATGCTTCATTTCTATCACAGGAAGTGTACAATATGAGAGGCCTAGACAGATGAACTAACTGCTCCTAGCCAAACTCAGTCACAGGAAGGAAGCATAAAGAAGGTGGAAGCAAAGATGAGTATCCTGAGAGTAATGCAAAAACACTGAGCATCCTCAAATGAAGTTAGGAAAGCAAAAGCTGAAATGGAATTGAATCTGGTGGAAGACATCAAAACCAAGAAGTGGTTCTGTAAGTGCATCGATGACAAAAGAAAGACTAGAGAATATATAAGCCTGTTGATCAATGAGACAGTGGACCTGATTAGAGAGGCCATGGAAAAGGCTGAGGTACTGAATGCTTTCTTCATCTCAGTTTTTGCTAACAAGACTGGTTTCCAGGTCCCAGAGACCAGGGGAAAATGCTGCAGCAAAGAAGTGGTATTCTTGGTGGAAGAGGATCAGGTCAGAGAATACACTGAGCATACGTAAATCCATGAGGGGATGCACACATGTGTGCTGAGGAAGCTGTGAGAGTTGTGAGGCCACTCTCAATAATCTTGATCAATCATAGCAACTGGGAGAAGTATCTAAAGACTGAAAGAAAGCAAATGTCTTCCCCACCTTCAAAAAGGGCAAGAAGCAACACATTGGGAGCTACAGGCCATTCAGCCACAGTTTGATTCCTGTGAAGGTGATGGAGCAGCTAATCCTGGAAACCATTTTCCAGGCACATTAAGGCCAAGAAATAATCACCAGGAGTAGTCAGCATGGCTTCACACAAGAGGAAAGACCAGAAAGATGATGTAGCAGCTAGAGCATCTTTTACATATGAGGAAAGGCTGAGAGAGATGGGGCTGTTCAGCCTGGAGAAGAGAAGGCTCAGGGGGTTCTCATCATTAAGTGCAAGGATATGAAGAGAGGGTGAAAAGAGGACAGAACCTGGCTCTTTTCAGTGGTGCCCAACAGGACAACAGGCAATAAGCACAAACTTGAAACACAAGAGGTTCTGTCTGAACATCAGGAAACACTTTTTCATTGAAAGGATGACTGAGTGCTGGCACAGATTGCCAAGGGAGATTGTGGAATCTCTATTCTTGGAGATATTTAAAAGCCATCTGGACATGGTCTTGTGCAACCAGCTCTAGGTGGCCCATCTTAAGCAGAGGGTTTGGATTAGATTTCCCCCAGAAGTCCCTGAACTTCATCCATTCTGTGATTCTGTGAAATTATAGTATTTGAGAAAAAATGCATTTTAGAAGTACTCTAGTGTGAAATGTCACTGGAAAAAAACATTATTCTGGGCTTCAAATTTGAGGACCTTCTTGGTGAGTGAAAATATATTTTCTCTCTCTGACAACCTTACCAAACCCAAGTGAAGGTCTGGAATGCAAGATGAATACTTAAGTCATAAAAAAGGTGCTTGAAAATGATCAGGACTAGAAACTGCTGATGGACTCTTAAATAGCTTAAGGTACCAAGATGAAAGAGTCAGCCCTTTTCATGCTTTTGGCTTTTTTCACTCTATGTGGTATTTCCTTCCCTCACAGATGGGACATAGGTGTGCTTAGCCAATACTTCAGTATGCAGAAACAGAAAGACTGATTCTCGATTCATTTTAATATATGAGATATGGGTTGGAGTGAGAGCATTCACATGCTCAAATAGCCTGAAGCAAGTAGTTTAATAAATTCCATGACTACTTGATGAATCTGAATACAAAAGACGGGCCAGAGGGACTCTTGCAAGAAGTAGCAGGAGGAAAATTAAGCAGGGACATGCAATGAACTAAAGGTTTTATTCTATTTCTTAAAATATTGGTATGTCTGCTCTGCTGAATGTACTGTTTCTTTCAAAAGCATCTGGAAATACTACGGAAATTCAAAACACAGCCACAAATCATTTATAGGAGAGAAGAAACAATAAGTAGTGTCAGCACAGAGGGATATATTTTATTTGGCCATGCCAGGAGGAATTATGGTGGGCTGTAATGAGTAGAATACAAGGTAACATAAGTTACCTGTTGACAACAGGGTCTGAAATCATAAAATGTAAAACCAATATATTTTCCTCACAGTATCAAAAAGCTGGGATTTTTTATACCTAGTAGAAGAATACCATGTCATTTTTCAGAGTCCCATAACACTGTAAGCATGTAAAAGTACATACTGCTATTTTGTTGTTGTTATTGTTATTTGTTATTTGGTTTTGGTTAGGTTTTTTTTTTTTT
>NDXB01017466.1:12201-53939 GCA_002631895.1 Agapornis roseicollis | reverse complement strand
CATTTTTTTTTTTTTTTTTTTTTTTTTTTTTTTTTTTTTTTGTTTTGTTTTTTTTTTTTTTTTTTTTGGGGGGGGGGAGGCTGGGGGTTTTGGTTGGTTGGTTGGTTTGGGTTTTTTTTTCATTTCCAGTATTATATAGATTTTGATGCACTGAGATGCAAATAGAGAAAGAGTCAGCATTTTGTTGAAAGCTACTATAGATGGGTTTCTGATCTTAACTTACGTTTAGGTCATTAAGGAGATTGCATCTAATATACTAAAATAGCTAACTATGAATCATCACTGAGCTAAAAAATCCTGCAGGAATCTCATTTTTTCATTCTATTTAAAAATCTAATTATGAAAGTAAGTCCTTATGAGGAATCAACAGCAGCTGAATTCTAATAGAGATTTTCAAGTGACAGATGGTAATAAGTAAGTCAGACAGTTAGATGATAGTTTATGTGCTAGACATTATAGGTGTTGTAACTATCGACCCATGTTAATGTGGTTACTGTGGCAAACAAAATGCAGGAAATAAAACTACCTTGAATGACTCTTACCCTGGATGCTGATTAGTAGAATATCCATCAGTCAGCAGCAGGATTTGATCAGCTGAAAGATCTTAAACCTTTACAACCTTCTCTTTCCCTTTCAATACCTCTTTTACCTGCTTTGCCATACCTATTGCTGTTCTCTCAATATGCCTGTTCTTTACCACTTTGATGTTTGTGAGGGAACCTGATTTTGACAAATAGAGCTATTAGGGTCAAAAGGAATTGGAGGTGGTAGGGAAAGTCTTTATCTCTTGCAAGAGGTGAATGAGTCCTTTGTCTACAAGATACTTTAAAGGCCTTGTACAGAGTGGTAATAAAAGAAAATGAGGTGTAATGATGAGACAGGCAGGAATGACCTACCATCCGTAGGAGCTAAACGCATCACCATAATTATAACACTGGGGAGCAGCTAATAATCTATAACCTGGAAACCTGTGATTCAAGTGAAAAAGAAATATGTGGGAATAGCAAGTACATTTTTAAAAAGTCAGGCTTGGTTTGTGAAATATTTAGCTTCACATGTATTTCAAAATGAGCAAATTTTTCCACCTTTTGAAGTAATTGCACTGAGACATGCCATTAAGATGAAGCCATTACTGTGGTTCTGCACACTATTGCTTTCAGCCATGTTTTCTGTTGAGTAAAGCTGGCATGGCTGTTGGATCATTGTCAGCTAGGAGACATGTGCCTTCATTGAAGAAATGAGCTGTTATTAAGTGGACCAGCAGGATTACAGCATTTCCTCAGTAATTATGATACTCTCTGGCTACATCTCTCCTAGTTAATCTATGTTATTCTAGAATCCAGACCAAAGGAATGACAATTCCAGTCATTCCAGGAAAGAAAGTGAATTCTGACTGTTTATCAAAGTTGTGCTTTGTATATTTGCTGCCTGTGTAGGGTCAGGGAGTTTTAGGACAGACAATGGTGTGGCAAAGATGTGAACAGCATTGCAAGGCATATGTTTTAGACAGCCATGTCTAAGAGGATTAGGCAGATTCAGCACTTGTGATGGCCGAGGGGTGCCCATTGCCAAAACAAGCACAAGGTGATCATGATAAAGGAGGTACTGCCTGAGTCCTGTGGCATGGTTTATGATATTGTATAACATGTCCAGGTACAAGTTTACAGTTTCATTTTTCAGTCCTTTGGATTCCTTCAAAATCAAATTATCAGAATTTATCCTCTCCGTATTACCATGATACATCCCCTTCATTATTTTCTCCCATTCTTTCTTGTCTTTGCTGCACATGAGTTTTGCCTTACTTTCTAAAACTATTCCTATGTTAATTAAAAATAAAGAAGCTGAGTCAGCTGCAGCCACAAAAGATTCAGTGTGAATACACACAATCTGCTTTTTGACAATTGAAATCAAACTGGTAATGAATGTTCTTAACAACAAACCAGTGTCCTAATGGTGGTGCTTCTAATTCCTGCTACTGTTTTGTTTTGTTTTGTTTTTCTGTTTTTTTTTTTTTTTTTGTTTTTTTGTTTTTTTTTTTTTTATTTTGTTTTTGTGAGATAAATTAGAAAAAAAAAAAGAGAGCTGAAATCTTTACTGCATACTGAACTAGCAGCATTGACTTTTGCTGTAACCTAGGCTGTGACAAGCAAAATGTTGTAGAAAGCATGGTCCTTAGCCAGCCTTTTTTTAAATCACAGATGCATAGATGGGGAAAATCAAACATACAGGCCTAGTCCATACAGAAATCCCACCTATTACAAAGCAGCCAATGCCGTTACTCAAGCACTTATTTAGGAACTTGGTATTCATCTAGGACAGGTACATAAGTAGACAATAAAGGCAATTTTTCCTTATGGCAGAGTTGTCAAGAGTCTGCTACCCAGTCTTTGCTGCAGCAAAGCACAAAACTCACTTGCACATGTAGCAATAAATGGTGGGTATCTGTCAGTCCCCTCATCTTTTTGTTCTTCCTCATGCTAATCTTGTTAATGTTGTGTATGTGTTGGTATAACATTGTGTTAAAGTTCTGGATTTTACCCATCCAGATGATAGCAGCCTTCCAGTATCTGAAGGGGGTCTATAGGGATGCTGGGGAGGGGCTCCTCATTAGGGACTGTAGTGACAGGACAAGGGGTAATGGCTTCAAACTTAAACAGGAGAGGTTTAGATTGGATCTAAGGAAGAAATTCTTTCCTGTGAGGGTGGTGAGGCACTGGAATGGGTTGGCCAGGGAAGTTGTGAGTGCTCCATCCGTGGCAGTGTTCAAGGCCAGGTTGGATGAAGCCTTGGGTGACATGGTTTAGTGTGAGGTGTCCCTGCTTATGGCAGGGAGGTTGGAAGTAGATGATCTTAAGGTCCTTTCCAACCCTAACTATTCTATGATTCTATGATGAGCCTCGCCAGTGGAGCAAGTGCTCTTCTTAAATCAAACCACCCAAAGAAAGAGATGGTTTATAATTTCCTGTAGTTTCATAGAAGGTTACATGGAAGACCTAGTACAAAAATATACTTTGATAAACAAATTTGCCTTCATTTACTACGCCAGATATGCCATTAACCTTATCTGGGCGTTGTGCAAAAGACTTGGTTAGCTCTGAACCAAAAAAGTTCAGTGTTCTTAATTTTTTCCTAAACTTCTATGCCTACATCTATGCCAAGGTTACTTGTGCTTCATGCCCTCAATTTCTTAATAACTGTTCATACCCTCCTGGTAGCTAAAATACTTAATTTTTTCTTATTCCTTACTACTGAGTTCAAATAGTACTGGCTTGCTTTGCCTCCCTACAATACTGCCAGTGCCCATGTGCCAGCTGGCAATAAGCTTTGAAGAGCTGACAGAAACTAAGGATTGATGGATACTGAGGCTAACTGCTCTTAACGGGAAACATGGCACTTTCTGGGACCTGTGACTTTACTGGGTACTGTAGAAAGAGAAGGTACCATTTTTACTGGTTAGAACCTGCAGCAAGCTAACTTGACAGACCATCTAAACCGCAGGATCATAGTGGAAAGTCTGTTTGTACCATGTGAGCTATTATACCAACAACAGTTGCCTATACTGGCTGAATGCCAGGGAAGACTGGCAGTGTGGAGGAGTTTTTGCTGAAAGGAGATCAGGACTGTGAAGCCAATGCTTTGTTGCTCAGATTTTCAAAGAGTTTGCAGAGGACTTGGAGTCTCTCCAAAGAATTATGTTCATTAAAATCAACCAATGGACAATGTAATGTTTTAACATTACATTTCCCTGTCAAACCTCAAAATTACAGGGCACATGTCTCTCCTGAATACACTATCTCTTTTAAAAGGGGGTTTCTCTTATTGACTGTCAGTTACACTGTGTGCTAGATGTTGGCAATTAATAACGGAGTGTAGAGAAATCTGAAGAGAGCTAGTCAGAAGAAAAGATGAGAACTGAGGACCTACACTGTTATTTTGCATATGTCCCTGGTGACTAAAGCCACTAGATGTGGCTACCAGCAGAAGCCATTTCAGGTAAATTTCCCTGTTCTCCAGCTTGGACAACTGAAGGAAAGAGCTTAAGTAACATTCTGAGGTTACCCTTCAAATATGTACCTGACTAAGCAACTAAACACCAGCAAAAAACATAGTGTGATTTCCATTTGCGTGATGCTGTTTTGCTTCCTGTTAACATTGCCTGGAACCATACTTGCTTCTTGCAACTAAAAATCATTATCCTGCTGCTTAGAAGCTCGGATATTTAGATGTCAACATACCAGGATTCATTTGACACTTGAAAATCAATCAAAACTCTTTGAGGCCTTGAAAAAAATGCAAGCAAAATGTTCTGATTGGATTTACTTGGCACAGTGAAGTTTCACATGATAAGCTTCTTTACTAATCTTTCATTTTCATTTAGATGCCTTGTGCCTGTAATACAACGTTGTCTTATACTTGCCCATAATCAAGGGAAGGAGGCAGAAGTTGTTGGAAGTTTACACAGAATTGGCAAGAAGACTGAAAGAGGAATGGGATTTAACCACCAGGTAGCAAATGGCCTTGAACAGAAGAAAACTGTATTGAAATGAAGCAGCTTCCCTCGAGAGAAAAGATGCTGTTAGCCTGCAAACAAATCCTGTGCCTCAAGTTGTGGTACCTTTCTTTTTATTTTGCCTTAGGAAATTAGTAAGGATAAACATTGCTTGCCAAATAGCAGTTTGTTAGCTGTCAGCAGCACCTGGAGGTGACAAAACTAAAACCCAGGTTTTGCAGATAGTCGATAGTGGCCAGTTGTTGAGTTGAAAAGAGAGGAATCATCAGATGTTTCTTGTCAAGCAAAGACAGTTTTCATGCTCAGCACCTCAAAGAAAACTTAGGTTTTCAGTTCTTAGGAATCAAAAAAAGACCTTTGTTCCTTTCAAATAACAGCAGATGATGTGAAAGGAATTTTAATCAAGACCTGAAGATATCCATCAGCTCACAGCATTTCTTATAACAGATAGTAAAAGTGTGCAGAAAATGGCAGACTGAGGAGCATAAAATCTAGAGGCAAAGCACAGGTTTCTAGTATCCAGGTCAGATAAGGGCACTGAGTGTCTTTTGAGAATCAGCAATGCCTTCCACAAAAGATAAAAAGCATAAGACAAATCCTTTTACACCTTTTCTTAATATGATCTTGTTTTTTGAAGTATTTTTTTTTAAAGTCATTAAAACAGAAATGAAATGAATATGTTTATGAAACAAATATAAGTTTTAACAAAACATAGAACTGTGGTCAGCAAATACTCAGTGTTTTGAGACAAAACTACTTGACACAATAATGGAAAGTATGATGCAGAAGTTAAACTTTGAAATGCAGAAACCAGTTGCATGAATCAATAACTGTCAGTGCAGTTGCAGTTAAAATCAGGATAATTGGAGAGACAGATTCAAAAAGTGTTGATTCTGTTATTTTTGTTTTGCTCACGTTCTGTGAAGTGTTTTGCCTTAGTGTTCATCTTCTGCAACATGAAGTTGTGATGAATCGGGTAGGAAGACATGATTACTTGTAAATGCAAACAGATGAAATAAGAATGACCTCAAGATTACTATCATTACCTCTTCATGTGGCACAAAACTGGGGCATGAATGTCAGTTATAGATATCAACAGTCTAAGTGGGCTTTTAACAGAATTTTGGGGAAAATTGCCCATCAGTGCAATTAAAGTCTATGAAAAGGGGGGATAATAGACAAGACAAAGGAGATAAGATGTGCCAGAGCTTTTATTAATTCATCTCCAGTCCTCTGGGATCAAAGTCTCTTACTTTGTCTTTTCTGAAGTAAGGCCAAGCTCTCTGTTTATTAACTTCAGGCTTCAGGATATAAGGCAGTCTTACTAAGATATTACAGGGATAACTTCTCTAAGTGTTTTTTGTTACCATTTCTCTAAAGCTAACCCAGTGGATCAAGAGAGACAATATCTCTCTTGGTCACTGGATTAGTTGTAACTTCAATGTCACACAGCAAAGAGACTCCTGTGTTCCCAAATTCTTCCAGGGGTCCTAGGAAAATTCCTGTTCAGCAGTCACTGATAAGAACAGCCTTGTTGCCAGGCTTCAGAGTGCCGACCGTGGTAACAATGAAAACAATGGGGGAAAAAAGGGGATCAGAATTATATGGATAGGTGGAAAGAAAACACTGTAAATAATGTCTAATGAGAAGAAGCACAAGATGTCATGTGCCAAAGAGACGAATTTTACTGTTTTCAGATACCAGTGCACACTCACTGCAACACAGAGAAACTGTGCTTTGCTCACAGAACGACCAATGCTGGCAGTCAGGTATTTCTACATACACAGGGCCATGGGGACAGCACCCAGGCAGAGCAGAGCACAACTGGAGACGGAGCAAGATGGAAAATGCTCTTGTCCCTTCAAATTACTGGATTTTTGTTATTACATCACCTTTAGATTATGAGCAAGATTTATAAGCTTTCTTTTCTGCCTTTTGTCTTTTTCTCCCTCTTCCCTCATGTCATCTCCCTGTCACTCTCCCTATTGAAAAAAGGGTAGAAATTTGCCTGTTGACTACAGGTCTTGTTACTATGCTGCAAGGACAGAGATGTATCTAGATCAAGATTCTCATGCTTGCAGCTAAGTGCACAGAGAGCTAAAATGAGCGTGCACAACACCCACGGTCATGCACTTAGAGTAACAGAAGAATACTCAAAACTGTAAACAAACATCACTAACACTGACAACAATATACCCAGGTTTGTGTTCCTATCTAAGGAAAACATGCTATAAAAAAGGCATTGTCCTGAGACATTCATACAGGATCTCAGGATTCTCTATATCCAGTGTTTGTTTTGGTTTTGAGGTTTTCTGTTTTGCTTGTTTGTTTTTGGTTTTGTTTTCTGAAAGAACACAAAGATATTTTTCAGGTTTTTTATCAGGCAGTGTTAAATGTAAAATAGGAAATGGGTGTTTACCATCCACCTCAAAATGAAAAAACTACACACTCTCAGGACATCTTATCTTTATGATATGCTTCAAAGCATCTGATGGTAAAAGCAAAAAGAATATTTATCCCTCAAATATGAAACAATACTCTAATTGGCATGGAAAATGACAATTTCACACCTGCCTACAAAATCCTTCTCAAATACTGTCATAACCATCCTATTTCCCAGAAATTCCCATTGCAACTTCTGCTGAACACAGTGAATATAAGATGCAGGCATGGCTAGAATACAGTAATAAGCTTGAAGGGAATCTGAAATATAACCTACTTTGTTGTAGAGAGTTTATAAGCACTGAGGCTGTCTCTTGAATCTTGAAAAGGCATGTCTGCAAAAAACAAACAAAAAAAACACATTAAGGAGCTGGACAGATTTACTCCTAGCTGAGGGGTGCACATCATACTGACTATAACAATCGTGTGAAATTTGTTATGCTTGTGTACAAATGAACTGTGCAACTTTAATTACTCTTCTCACAGCACCAATACTATTCTGCTTTCTGAGGCAGTAACAAACCAGAAAAACTACTGAAACAAAACCTAACTAGAGAATTCCCTGTTTAAACATCTGTTTAACTCTCCACATATCTATTTCTGGTATTTCAACAGTGATCTCTTCCTTATATCTTCAGTTCTGGGGGCTGAAGACTAAGAGGATTTGAGGCAGTGCCAGACGATGATATCAGGAGCAAACTGCAGAGATTCCTGCCTCCTGAACTGCTACAAAAACTACTCTGTAATTTCTTACTGCAATTCTGCTTTCTTCCCATCCTGTAATCATAAAAGCCTCCATTGCAAACCATGTCCAGTTACTACAGATGCAGAGAAGAGCACAGCTGAGAAATTGTGATGTGATCTCTGATTTCACAGTGACAATTCCTGATTATTGGCCATACTTCCTGGACTTATTATGGTATCATAATAAGCAATACAACACATTAAATCCCAGGGTAAATTCTGGATCCCAGGATCTGCCAACAGGGCTGGTCCAGCCCAGTCAGAATTTCTACGTATTGTAGAGGGAGACAAAGTTCCTGTGGTGCACATGAAGAATTTGCTGGGGAAGACAGTCTGGGTCATTCCTGCTTCAGGTGAAGGCAAACCCATTCGTGGGATTGCTTTTGCTCAGTGTCGTGGTTTAAACCTTCCTCTACTGCTGAACCCAGGACACTCAGGGACCCGGATATACTTGGTGGGTAATGCAGGAAGATGGGGAAGTCTGATGTATACCTCAAGGGGATCTGATTTTAGGGGAAAACAGCCCATGAAATCAATTGTATGCTGTTGCCTGTTGTTGCCCATCAGATAGATGTCTTCAGGTCACCAGTGACTGACCTTGACTTCCCTTCAACCATCTTCCCAACAAGAATGAACTTTGATAGAACCAGACAAGTTCTGCAGTAAGGGAACAATCAGCATCAGCAAGCAATGACTCAACACTGCACACAGCTTCCCCTGCTTTGAAAGATTGTTACAATAGATGAAGCCTGATATTATGGACCAGATGGACTCAGTAGCTCTATAGGGACTGGTCCATGGACTAATTTAAGAGTACACTGAGATAAGAGCGATAGTATATTGAAAATGTGGGATCTGAGCATGACATGAATGGTATGGAATAAGGGGTGGATAATGTCCTGGGTTCAACAATTGCAGTCAGTTTTTCTTCTCCTTAGTAGCTGGTGTTTTGACTTAACCTGGGAACAAGGCTGATAAGGCCGATGTTTTTGGTTGTTGCTGAGCGATGTTTGCCCTGACCAAGGACTTTGTGAGCCTCATGCTCTGCCAGGGAGAAGGGGAGGCCAGGAGGAAGGAGGGACAGAACCCAAACTGACCAAAGAGGTATTCCATACCATAGCACGTCATGCCCAGGATGTAACTGGGAGTTACCCAGAAGGAGAGGGAACTTCCAGGTCAGGCTCGTTTTCAGCGGGTGGTATTGTACCCTCTTCCCTTGTTTTTCTTATCGTTATTATTATTGGTGATAGCAATAGTGATTTGTGTTATACCTTAGTTACTGGATTGTTGTTATCTCAACCCATGGGAGTTGCATTCCTTCAGTTCTCCTCCCCATTCCTCTGGGAGCGGGGAAGAAGGAGGGGAGGGCAAGAAAGGGGGCTTGAGTGAGTGGATGAGCTGTGTGGCTGAGTCTAAACCATGACAGTTCTGGACTTATGGTATCATATAAGCAATACAACACATTAAATCCCAGGATGAATTCTGGCTGGGTGGGTTTTTTTGTGGACAAAGTGTCTTAGATCAAATTAAGATACTAGGGAAAAAGAAATATCCTGGTTTTATTTGTGCAGACTTGCCAAACTGAATGACAGAGTTCAAGTCTAAATAAGGCAAAAACATAAAAAATGTTTCCCATCATTGCATCTGCTTCCATTTTTGTTCTCCAAATGTAGGGTTTTTTTTCTTTTCTGCTGTGTTCCACTCTCCCTTGTCTGAAAGGTGGCAGCAGAACAAAATGTGGTTTGCTTCATTGATGTTTCTCATCAGTTTTCCATTAAGAAGGTTGGTGTGCAGATGCTGACTGATCAGAACAGGTTGAATCTGCCTCAGCTTTGTGGTTCTGGGAGACAAACTTGTCTAATGGTACAGCTCTGTTACAGTGGTGGTGTCACTGCTTCCCAGGACCAATACTTTTTGTTCACTGTCCTCCAAAGACAGGTGAGATTGGGTCATTTCCCCACTGAACAGGTGGAAACAGGTGAGAAAATTACTCTGTTTACCAGTGAAAGAGAATTGTGTTTATCTTCCTCACTCAACTAGGAAGCTTGCAAAAAGCCTTTGTTTCTATTGCGGGAGTCCAGGTTGCAATAACGTGGGAAAAAAAAAAAAAAAATAAAGGCCCCAAAATCTGTGATTTAGTTAAAAAAATCATTGTCTTCCTCCTATTTCCAGGCCATTGATTCTTCATTGCAACACTTCAGCATTCTCAGCACATAAAGAAATCTTTGATGCTTTCTTCAGTATTGCATTCCCTAAATCTAAATTAAGACTGCAACATCTTCACATATTCCCAGCCCACGGACTTTTCTGTTGAACAGCTTTTCCACATTTCTCTACACATTCCCCTTCTGAGCTGTCCTCTCACAGTGGTCCACAAATCTGCACAGCATCCCCAACTACTTATTAAGACCCGAGAAAGTGTTCACTAGCTTAAAGTTATCAACTGAAGGCAGTGGCTGCTCTAGAAAACTTAGTTGAAAATGTGTAAGATAGAAGGACACAGAACTGTGCAACTGAGGGGAAAGATTAGTTTCCAGGTACCAGTGTATGTATGTGTGCACGTAGCATGATTTTACTTACTATCTACATGCTTTCCTCTCTATCTTCATAGTCCTCTCAGTGGTAAGCCATAGGTATAAGGAACACAGCTGTTTACATGAATTCATGTAGAACTCAAGCTTTTATCAAAAAAAAAGTAAAAAAAAAAATATATATATATTTTGTCATGTCTGGATTTGACAGATGGGAGGTTGGTACACATATGCACACAAAGGGGATTTTGTTTATGGAAAGAACAAGCAAGTTCTTGTGAAAAATTACTTCCCCCTTCCCCTCCCAATATGCTTGTTTTCAGTAGATATTTATGTTTCCCGCAGTTTTTCAGTAGTATGGTAACTGACAATTTGCTTTTCAACCCTATGGATAATTTGTTTTTTAATTAAAAAAAAGAAAATAGGAAAAATTGGCTTGCTCATTTCCAGGAAGAGTGGCTTCAGCCTTAGTATTTAAAGGAGTGTATTAATAGAGTGTGCATACTCTATTAACCAGCCTCCAGTTTCCAAATCCTCTCCTCACTGTAAAGTCCCCCTTTGAGTCCTCAGACATTCTTTCTCCATGAGTTTTCTTCCTGCATTTATTTAAGAAGAATGCAAGATGGACAGTAAAATAAATTGGAAGCTGTTCATGGAATCCATAAGCCTCTGGTAACACAGAAAGGAATATGACTGTACAGGATACGTATATACAAGAAAAGCCAGTGAGAATAATAAAATCAGAGAAGACAGTATAATGCTATGTATTCTCAAAGCAAATGGGTACAATGGAAATATAGGGGCATTTGTTTATATTGAGCTTTGGGGAATTTTCAATAAGTAGAATCAGACTCCTTGTGTAAGTAGCAATTGATAAGGAGCCAGCCAAATCTGGGTAATGAAATCTGCTCTTTCAAGGTTAACAGTGGTCACTCCCAAGGCTTTTCATTCCTCACTAAGTTTTCAATGCAGCATTCACCAGTGTGGCTGGACCTGCTTGCTGTCTGACATCAAAGAGTGTTGGTGAGAGCTCAAGGATTTCCACTTCCACAGTTACAAAACTGCTCATAAATAGATTTCTACACCTAAACACCAAACCTGCCACAAGACATTATTCTCACCTTCTAAATAGCCTAATGATGATTGAGATAGATGAATAATATTAACTAGAGACAGATAGGGAGGTTATGTGGGACAGTTGTTTCCAGGACCTTGGGTTGTCTGTTTCTGCTGTTGATGGGTTTGGGTAGACATGGGATCTTACAAGCATTAGTGACTGACAAATACTTCACTTTTTTGGGGGTGGGGCAAGGTAGAGTTCATCTTGAAAACCTGCAGGTTTAGAAAACTTAATCCACAGATCAGGCTATTTTAACAAAACAAGATATCTAATAAAGGTTGCATGAGTCTTAGAAACTTTTGGCCTTCCCTGGATGAGACATGGGCCTCTTTTTAGGAGGGAGAGATCTGGGAAGTTGACACATCACTGATATTTGCTTCCCACCTCATATGCCAAAGCAAATCTGACCCTAGACCACTTCCATTTCTTTTGCACATTCATTCCCTTATGCTCACTAGGAGTGTGGAGACAAAGTTTTAATGGGAGTACACATGGTACCACGACAGCAAGCATCAGCCTGTGTGCATTTCTGAGTTTTCATTAGATGAATGTACATTTATTTTGTGTAAAAAATAAATTAAGTAAGCGCAGTAAATTATATTGACTGGGCTTACTTTCTTGTGTACATTGAGTATTAGTGTCAACTTCAATTCTTAAGGTCAGACTTGTGATTTCATGGTTTTCATAAGTCTATAATTTCTAAAAACATACAAGTTGAACATATTGTTGCAAACATTATATTCACTGGTTGTATTTCCTCGTTCTGTTTACATGTTCTTAGCAGCATGCAGATAGATTAAAATGCATTTTTTTTTTGTTTGTTTGCCATTTAAAATTGCTCAAGTACTTTATTCATTTAAGGGGGAAATACATCAGAATAAGGAAACAGACTGACAGAAGACGTAACTATTTGATATATATAATGTGCGACTGGTTACCTTTGTCATGCGATGATGCTTCTGTTTTGTGGTTTTGTAACTGTAGATTTTTTTAACAAGAGGAGAGAAATCAGAAATTCCAGTATGCCTGTGGGAATATTTTTTAATAAAAGGCCTCACCTTAGCACATACACTGTGACAGTATGAAGGAAATAGTTTACAGATTTTAGGAAGAAAAATGACTGATAACTTGTCACTGTAACAAATGATTTCTTCCTGTAGGATTATATTCTTCTATAACTTTTGTTCTTTAATATCTGGTGCAAAGTATTTTCAAATGGATGGGTAACATTTTCCTATAAAGGAGATTGTTTGTGTGTATTCCTTTATGTAAAGAAGCTAGGGATTTTTTTTTTTTCTGACTTGATGTAAAAAACAAATTGTTTGGTGCAGCGGTTTACATGTGCCTTGAGGGTATCTCAGTTATACATCTTTTCATATAGGCAGAAGAATAAAAATATCCATTAGACTAGGTGTAGCTGTAATTGTCCACTAAAAAAAAATAACCCACAATATCTCATCATCTTTTATATGGTCATTATAAGTTATAGGCACTCTTGCATTCTTATCATTTGCTGTTTATTCAGATTTAGTAGTGACTTGGGTGCATCATAAATACCTGTATGCATTTTCTATACACTTGTTAATATTCACAGAAATAACTTCAGATTCCTTACAAAATGCATCTATTGATTAGTGCTTGCATAGACAAATAGATCAATTCTGAGAAGCCCCTAGACAGAGTTGAACATCGAGTACAAGTGTTACAGAACAGTAGACCATCAGCACAAAAAAGTATGGTACAGAGCAGAAACTGGAATGTGAATATTCAGATACAGCATTTTAATTCTCATTCTGGATTTTTCAGGTTCTGCTTGTGTCAGGAAGGAAAGTAACAAAACTTTTAACATCTCCCATTTGCCATATTTGCCTCTGAGATGCATTACAAAAACACAGAGCACCCTAATTGCACCAGAAAAAAAGGAATTATTTATAAAAGGGAGAGATAGACCCTACAGACTGTAAACCATTCACATACTAACTATAAACCAAATCAAATTGATGTAACAATTCCAAAGGGAGCTATATAGTTTAACCAAAATAGGGGAAGAAAAGAAGCCCATAGCAGTTTAATAGAAAATATTCAGCACTATGTTCAGCAAATGGTTTGCTACTGAATAACAGTATCTAATTTATAAGGCAATGAGTGAGTGTAGTGATTAGACATAAAATTCATCATTTACACTTTGCAGATTATTGTATGTAAATTGGTATCTATTGTGTGTAAATTGTATCATGTTTTCCTTGTTATACTCAGAGACAATCTCAACTGACTTTGTTCTTTCCTAAAATATGATAGAACTGGTCCCAAAATTTTGCTGGATAGCTCTGTATCCAGGGAGGTAAGGCTATTTTTTGCTTTTGCATTGATAAAAATATTACTTTCCACCTAAATTCTTACTACCAAAAAACTCTTTACTTAGCTACCCAATTCACAGCCATGTAATCTTACCTATCTCTGAGGAGTTGTGCCTTATGCACACCAGTGAGAGATGACAATTCACAGCCCTGTTTTCATATTGCTTGTTTTTTGCCTTGAGTGGCAAGCATGGTATAAGCCAGGATCATTTAGCCCAGCTGAACTTTCTTATTCACTGTAAGCACACAGCTTTCCTTTGCTGTCTATAATCAAACGACTGGCACATCTGCAGGCTGGTAAAGCAGGAGGCATGGTGGGGTTCGGTGGATACACTGGAGGGAAGGAATGCCATCCAGAGGGACCTTGACAAGCTTGTGAGGTGGGCCAAAGCCAACCTCATGAAGTTTAACCATGCCAAGTGCAAGGTCCTACACCTGGGTCAGAGCAATCCCAGGCACAGCTACAGGTTGGGCAAAGAGGAGATTGAGAGCAGCCCTGCCGAGAAGGACTTGGGGGTGGTGGTCGATGAGAAAATGAACATGAGCCAGCTTCAGTGTGTGCTTGCAGCCCAGAAAGCCAACCGTATCCTGGACTGCATCAAAAGAAGCGTGACCAGCAGGTCAAAGGAGATATCCTGCCCCTCTACTCTGTTCTCGTCAGACCTCACTTGGAGTATTGTGTGCCATTCTGGTGTCCTCAACATAAAAAGTACATGCAGCTGTTGGAACAAGTGCAGAGGAGGGCCAGGAGGATGATCAGGGGACTGGAGCATCTCCTATATGAAGACAGACTGAGAGAGTTGGGGCTGTTGAGCCTGGGGAAGAGAAGACTGCGTGGAGACCTCCTAGCAACCTTCCAGTATCTGAAGGGGGCCTATAGGGCTGCTGGGGAGGGACTCTTCATTAAGGACTGTAGTGACAGGACAAGGGGTAACGGGTTCAAACTTAAACAGGAGAGGTTTAGATTGGATGTAAGGAAGAAATTCTTTCCTGTGAGGGTGGTGAGATGCTAGAATGGGTTGGCCAGGGAAGTTGTGAGTGCTCCATCCCTGTCAGTGTTCAAGGCCAGGTTGGATGAAGCCTTGGGTGGCATGGTTTAGTGTGAGGTGTCCCTGCTTATGGCAGGGAGGTTGGAAGTAGATGATCTTAAGGTCCTTTCCAACCCTAACTATTCTGTGATTCTATGATTCTATGACTCCATCACTCACCTATAGAAGGGCAGTGGCATCAGGCCACAGATTTTTGCCAGTTCCTGCTCTGCTGCACTCCTGTAAATGGCAGAAAACTCCTCCACCAGAGGAGGGAGGATCTGGGGCAGGAGGGGTTGGGGGGGAATGCTCCAGCAGAGGGAGAAGCAGCATTTTTTTTTTTCACCTCCCATAGAGCGAGAAATTACTACCTTGCAGAGAATTATGTAACCCTCAAGAAACTGGAGTCTGACAAACTATCCAGCCTTGGTCATAACAGCTGGTTATTGAGTTTGAGTTTAAATTGTTTATTTTTTGTTGTTTCTATTACAATTTAAATATAAACCATAAACTTTCTCTGGCAATGTATTTGGTTTTGGCAATGGTAGCTTTAGTCAAAAAATGCAGAAAACAGGCATCCGTCTCCTGGGATCATCTGTTGTACTTACTGTTGTAAATTGACAGAATCGCAGACTGGCTGAGGTCAGAAGGGACCTGCTGCCCAAACACAACCCCCTCCCTCTACCCGCCCCCTACCTCCGTCTCAAGCAGATGTCAATTGTAGGAAAGCATAGCCAGGTCCTCCTTAGCCCTGGGGGTAGTAAACCAATGTTGTATCATCTGCCTTTGCAGGGACAGCTGCTCCAGCATCTGCTGGGCAATGTGCCTTGTGGGACATCACTACTGTACCCAAGATCATTTAGGTTGGTCTGAACTCAGAGGAGGACCCCTTCTTTGTGTCTTTCTGCCCAAACTGCTGCCCTTGGGATGTGTGCTCTGGTCCTTATTAAGGCTTCTCCATAGCACCACCAGAAAGGGTGCTTGACCCTCCATCTTTGTGGAGTGCCTGCAACCCAGCACTCTTGGTGCATTTGTCTAAGGTTTGAATCTCCATGTCATGTATCTGTGGCACAGTCAGATAGCTGTCTCATTAGATGGTCATACTTATTTGTTTGGGGCTTTTAAATTTTGTTAAGTGTAAAAGTTCTTCAAATGGTAGTTCTGTTAGAGATAAGATTCTCTGCGCTACTGATTAGTCTCTTTCCTGAAACCCTCAGGAGAGTAATTGCTGCTCACTGTTATCTCTATGTTCTTCCATGTGTTCACCCCAGATGGCCAATTGATCTAATTTGATGTCCAAGGCAGCCATAGCTTCTTGTGGTCTGGCAGATACTAATGTTTTAAAGTAGTGTTATTAAAAATCTTTCCTTTCTGGATTGTGTTTTGGCTCCAGGGGAAGGCAAACAGATCCTGCTGCCCAGCAGCCCAAGGCAGAGTTATCATTGTGACAGTGGGTGCTTTTTCTGCTGGGAGGGGGAAACCATGCTGCTTTTCATTGCTGCTACTCTTTATTAATTTGGGAAGAAAGGCATTGGATATTTCAATAAACATTTGGATTTAAGAACCTGATACTTGTAATTGAAGTCTTGGTTTCAATTATACAATTCTTACACCAGCTTCTAAGTTTTCAAGGGCCATTTATGGTGAATCCCAGTCTAGTACTAATGATGTTAAAGAATTCTGGTACCAGATTTTTCTAAAGACTGCTCAGATCAGGTAATTATATTTAAATAAAACTACAGAGATGCTGCTTTCCCAAAAGGAAAGCCAGGCTTATATTTGTAGAAACATAAATTATAATTATTTTTGGATATTATTCACTGTATAAAGACCCTTGTTTCTTTTACTACAAAGTATTTGTCTTCCAGAAACTGAATTTCCTCCAAAATGCTGCTACAGGTAATGTTCATATAGGTTTTCTTTAATCATTGCTGTAAGCATGGCAACTACATTGGACAGAACCCAAATGTTCTTTAAAACTGATTGAAGTTTAATTGTAGAGGGAAGAATAGAATTAATAAGTGCTCAGCTGTGTTTCTTGATCTCTTTTCTGGTTTGTAGTTAGTATAAGATAAAAAAAGGCAATCACTCTTTTACCATGTAATTAATTTAAATACTGGAATAACTTAGCATTCATGAATGCATCTCTGTTTTATCTCCTCATTTTATATCTTTGTTTATGTTATCATAAAATGTGCTAAGTCTGTTGATGTCCATCCCTGTGTTGCAAAGGAAAGGAATCATTTTAGTTTTGCTGTTAGTAAAATAAATATACCACAATTTGTATTCTGGCCTTTGCTTTTTTTTGGACAAGGCATTTTGATTTTTAAGGAAAATATCAGTTGCTAATAATATCTGACCATTTTGATTTACACTGGTGATGATGTCTTCATTAATCAGAATAAATGATTAATCTCTTCTTTCCACAGTGGCTGTTGTGCTTTTTCAACAAGCCATTTTAATTTCCTGCTTGACAATCAGTCAAAAAATCCATTACAGGTGATCAAAGCTCATGAGAGACAGTTTTTGCCTCTAAAATAATGAGTGGAACTGGTCTGAAGTCTGGGAAAAGTTTTTTTGCTGTAATCTGTGGGCTTCATTGCTGCCCAGCTGACACTCTGCCTTGTTCTTCTCCAAATTTTCCTTCTTTACCCACTTTACAAGGTAAGCTGGAGAGCCAGGGGAAGCCTGTCCTACCTAGGATGAGATCCTACCTGATCTCACATAGACTGGGTGAGAGTAAGGTTTGCTGGGTCCCTTCCTTGGTCAGGTGTCACCTGCTATCTCCAACATGATTTGGATTTGGTCCATGCCAGAAAGAAAAAACAATCCAAACCAAACCACCAAACAAACAAAACCATAAACAAACAAACAAAATTCTAGGCATGGTTCAGGAATTACAGTGAGCCAAGCACCATTCCCAATAAGCAGTTTGAATGTGCCAGGATGGGGTCCATTATACGCTTTTATTTGTTGGTATAGACAGCCTCTGTTTTCTCATTGTGGTGTGTCTGGTGGGCTCAACAATTCCATACTCTTTAGGTGGCTGCACCTGAGTCTGTCCTGGACCTGAAACCAGTAGAGAATAATCAGTACTGGTAATTACCAACAAATTCTTCTGTGGTAGAAGGTTTGCCAGCTGTTTATTGAGACTTTTTAGATGCAGGCTGAAACAACAGCAACATAGTATTTTGCAAGTTCATAGAGTTTCTGTGTGGTGTAATGAGAGATCACAGCAACTCTACTGAGCCATGAGTGAGAGTAGACACTGCAGCAGGGAGGGAGAAACTCCACAGCCTCTTCATGAATTAAAGATGCTGATGCGTGGGTCTGACCTGTGGCTTTGGGCTTTTGGTTTGGGACTTTTATCTTGGGGTTTTCCATACACAGTATTTTTCTGTGTGGTCAATCTATCTTGTCTTGGAGAAAGGTGAGTTTTGTTACCTTCAATTGAGACTTTTAAAGACACAAAATCTTAAAATTCCCCTTCAGGATGAAATTAATATGTGTGCATACTCATGCATACACATATGCACACTTATATACACATGCATATATATACATGCATATATATATGTGTATATATATATATATATATATTTTACAGAATTAAGAAGACATCCTCCTGGTGGCCTGTTGGGTAGGTCACACAGTTCAAATTGAATGAAAAGTTCAAGTCCCTGCCTTGAATCAGACAGGGTGTTCATAAGGTAATGTTTTTACACTCCCATAAATTCGCAGGTTTCCTTCCAATGTAAGAACTGGAGAAGTCATTCAGGAAGCCATGGAGACTTCTCACACACGCAGCATGCATGCAGAGCAAACACTGCTCTTCTCTCTTAGTACCTTGTTTGTTCTGCCTTCCTACATCAAAAGAAAAAAATATGTGTTCTTTTCAACTGTACAGTTTCAGTCATGAGTACCTCACAACATCCTTATTAAAGAATATAAAGATTTTATTTTCATAAAACAAATTGAATTTTCTGGGTTTTGTAAGATAATGCTACATATTATTTTCTAACAAGGCCAGTGTAATTTCTAAGCAAAAAGGGAATTTGAAACTTTATTTAGTATTCTGGATGCTCTCTATGACTTTTTATCATGGCAGGAAGCTTACACTTTGTTCTGTTGCATGGTATTTTTCTCTGTAGGAAATTATTTTCAAAATGGCTTTTGTAGTTCCTACATTTTTGTTAATGCTAGTAAGAGTAAAGATAAAAAATTGTATTTATTTCCTTATGTGATTATTTCCCCAATGTGATGATCTTCCTGCATGCCCCGCCCCCCTCCCAAAAAAACCCAAACAAGCTGAAATTAACCAATATCACTTTACAAAACCAGGTTTGTGTTCTCTCAAAGTCTACTGTTTTCTGATATTTATGAGAAAAAAACAATAAGGAAAAAATCCATCACCTTGTAGTTTAAGGATTTTTTTTTTTTTCATTAAAAAAACAAACACTCTGTGGTTAATTCTCTGCATCTACTTTCGGTCCATGTATTCTGCTTTTTCTCTGTTTCTCAGGTTCTGCATGGACTTTTAGCACTAGTGCCTTAATTACAGGCATTACAGAAATAACTAGATAGTTTGTAAGGAAATTTCTGTCCTAAAACTTAAACCTCTTATTCCAAAAAAAAAAAAAAAAAAAACATCCTTCCCTCCTGACATAAGCTGTAAAGCATCCTGTATATAGAAAGTTTCATAAATAGAGCAGGATGGAAATACATTTATCTTCTGAATAATTAACATACTCCATAGCAATGTTTGTGTAATTGTAATGGCTTAATACAGCAATTCTACTTAACTTCACTTGTGGCTTCAGCAAGCCCTAGAGTTAGCAATCTATGGCTCTGAGTTTTGCAATCTCTGGGCGTTAAATGCTTTCTCAGTCAAAAAAGATCCCTCTCAATGTCCATGCACTAACAACATGTGGTCCACCCACCCGTTAAGACATATGCAAGAGAAGGTTTTATGGCTGGTGAAGGCTGGTCAAAAAGCTTATCTTTTTCTCCAAAAACTTAAGCAAATGTATAGGAGAAAAGGATGTTTGACAAAAACTAGATTTTTCTGATATACTGAGTCTCACTTTTCTGTTGGATTTGGCTTTTCTTCAAATTAAAACATTTCCACCGATTGTCCTGATGTACATCTGGACAAGAGTAGGTACCTGGCCAGGAGATACCACAAGAGATGTACTTTGGCTGTGAGTTTTCCCCTGCAAAAACCAGTAAGGCTATAACCTAAATGAACAATTATTTGTACAGCAATCCTGCGTAAGAATCAGAAACGTTTTAGGGTTTTTGGACTCATCAGAATGCCTACCGAAGAAATCAATTATAAGCAAATTACATGGACAAACACTGGACAATGTGAGTGTTCAGTCAAGACCTGTGGCAAGGTTGTGCTGTATTCTCAAAGGAGCTGCTATGTGCTTGCATATATTTAGAATAGTTCTTGTGCCAGGGCCTTGGAATGAAATAGAATAGAATTTCAGTGTGGAATCTCGCTTGTTTTCTCTGTTACAAAATTGTGTAATTTTAGGCTGCTGTTACCTGAAAATTGAAACACTTGTGCATTTGATACGCTGCAAGATAAGGATCTGTAGAGCTTTTCAACTCTTGTGTACTTGAGTATCTACATGGCGTACCTTCACCACCAGGTTCTGCATCCAGGCAGCAATACCTTGCCACAGTGCAGCAACCCAGATGGGTTTACCTCTGCGTTGCCAGTTGCTCTGCTTCCATTGCTGCAACCACCCCCACAGGGCATTTGCCACCATCCATGAGTCAGTGTACTGGCCANCGTTGCCAGTTGCTCTGCTTCCATTGCTGCAACCACCCCCACAGGGCATTTGCCACCATCCATGAGTCAGTATAAAGTACTGGCCACTTTTCTCGTTCAGCCATGTCCAGGGCCAGCTGGATGGCTTTCACCTCAGCAAACTGACTCGATTCACCCTCTCCTTCAGCAGTTTCTGCAACTTGTCATCAGGAACTCCACAAAGCTGCCTTCCATCTCCAATGCTTCCAAAGCACTGGAGGGACCCACTGGACTAGATACTTGCCCATACCATCCCACACACTGCCACTCATGACTGTCCAGCTTAGGGGAAAGTCTCTTAGTGATCTTCAGATATTGTCGTTTAATCCTAGACAAGACCCAAGCTGGACAATGCTTAACTTTCAAGATCAGATGAAATAGGGCATTTTCAGGGTGGGATGGCCATGGGTAAAACATAGAAAGCATATTCAGCGATAAGCTGGTTCCCAGCGAAAGGAGCAGGATGCCTTCAAGGGCATTGAAAGGATATTCAGGATCTTTAAATTTTACAGGATCTATTCCTACTTTAAATACCCTGGTGGGGGAGCAGAGGGTTTGAGGGAACATCTCCTCCAAAGGTTGAGCCCCCAAGGGAAACGTAAAGAAAGATATGTAATTGCTAAAAATTCCCATTGCATGCCTCCCATTTTACAGAGGTGGTGACCACGCTGAGGATACATACCAGCTCAGTTTCATGGTTAGTGAGTCTATTGTGTTACAAGCCATTGCCATGAAGTTGAAACAAGGGGAGTACAGAATTACGAAATAAAATGTAAACCCCTTTGGAATTAGTTTTAAGTAATGTTAAGTTTCTGTTTGTAATATTAGCATTGCTTTGTAACATGTAACATTAGCTGGCTTTGTAACAGTAGCAATGGAAAATTACTGAGGTGCATGATATATAGAAAAAAATTAGAAAGCAGTTGGAGAACATAACAAAATTCTTTGTATAAGATAAACCGTTGTAGTTGGCGTTGTTTTAGGTCCTTATGACCTTAATACAAAAATAAGTGTGAAAAAACAGGGATAAGGAGTGTCTGGGAACTGCAGGTGTCCAGGATGGGCTGCAGTTAAACTAACTGATAAGTAGGAGGATAGGAGGATTATTTGTCTCTGGTACTAATGATCCAATTAGACTGGCATAAACATCTGCACATGCTTCGAAGGCTGCCAGCAGTGACGAAGATTGTTGGAAGAAGTAAAGGACCCTCAGAGACCCCTACCACAATTCTGTATGCATGCGGGGAGCTTTCTGGAAAATTATGTGATCCATACGTAGCCTCATGAATATGCATGTATGTCCAGGGACTATATAAGGATGGCTTGTGTGACAATACGGGGACACATGTTAGGAGGAGTTATTCCCCGTGTCTCCCGGCACTGCAATAAAGAATACCTGCTTGTCAGCTTGAAAACTTTGTTGGCAAGTTTGTTCCTGGAGTTTTCTCCGAATTAAAGTACAGCAAAACAATAACCTTAGCCCATGCCCCCCAGCTGATAAGCACTAAACCAGCAAATACTGACTGGATGTAAGGCACGACATGCTGAAACTCAGAGACCAAGTGCAACAACCCTGAAAGCAAATAAATCAGCATTGTGATGAGTGACTATTAATCCAAAACAATGAATGCTTATCACCAATATGATTTGACACACTCTGGGCAGATCTGCTGTTATTTCAATCCTTTGTGCCATTGGGCACAATGGGTGCCATAAAGAATTGTCATGGTTTAAGCCCAGCTGATAACTCTGTACCATGCAGCTGCTGCTCACTCCCCCCCACCATTTCTTTCTTTCCTTGCTCCCAGAGAGGTGGGCAGAAGAAAGAAAAGCATGTAACTCCCATGTGTTGAGATAAGAACAGTTCAGTAACTCAGGTATAACACAAAACCACTGCTGCTACCACCAATAACAATAATGATAAGGGAAATAACAATGGAAGAGAATGCAACTGCTCACCACCTGCCAACCAATACCCAGCCTGATCCAAGCAGTGATCTATCCCTTTTGGGTAACTGCCCTCACTTTATATACTGATTATGATGTGCTGTGGTTTGGAGTACCCCTTTGGTTAGTTTGGGTCAGGTGTCCTGTCTTCTCTCTCCTTCCCCTCCTCCCTGGCAGAGCATGAAACTCACAAAGTCCTTGGTCAGAGCAAACATTACTGAGCAGCAACAAAAAACATTGGTGTTATCAGCGCTGTTCCCAGGCTGAAAGTCAAAACCACAGCACTGCACCAGCTACTACGAAGGAGAAAAATGACTCCTATAGCTGAAACCAGGACAGTAGTAAAGGGAACTTTATTTTACTTATTTTTAGTCAAAGTTGCTTAGAAGAACTGATTAAAATGTGCTAACATGTTAGCTTTTATAAAAAGAGAGAATTTCCCTGTATCACCAAAATAAATGGAGCTGAGCCAGTCAGCATACACAATTTGTAATCGTGGGGGTGGGGGTGTGTGTGATGGCGTGGTGGTGTTCTGAAAGCAAAATAAAAAGTCATGTAGACTGTTCATTGCAAACACATTGCTATCACTGTGAAAAAAATAAACATTTGGTGATATCCAACTAATGATCTTACAGTAAAAGCAAATCTGGGGGATTTGCACCTCTTTTTTGTTCACATTCACAGGAGGGTTTTTTTGCTTCCAAAAAGAGCTAACTTGGAAAACTTCCAGAGGAAATCATGCAAGATTTTCTTCTAAAGATGCTCAGGGCTTGATTACACTGATGTGATCAATCTGCTATCTATGGGTTGTTAAGGACTTTACTAGTTTAGGTTTTAATTTCTATTTTGGCATTTTGTATAGTATTATATATTGATGAAACAATGGCAAATGCTAAATGTAGCACATACCTGACTTTTCTGGATGACCCAAGTTCTATTAATAGAATGCCACGGTAAAATCTTGGCATGGTGCTTCTGCCTTTGTTATTTGTATGTCACTTTTACATTCCCTGCTTTCATGCAGCACTGATTTGGTCATAGTTGTTAAAAAAAAAAAACAACTTCTCACCTAACCTAATTTCCTATGTAACTTGGGTAACAGGTCTTATTTGTTACATCTAATGCTCTTATGAGTATCTTTGGTGCACCAGGGTTTTGTCTTGCTGAAATTCAGCTATTACTGTGTCTAGGACAATATACTTGAGTTAGATTTAAAACCATTAGCTTAGCCAGACATAGGGGGCAAGTCTGTTAAAGAGGGCCTATGGACGTCCCAGATCGGGGTCCTGTACTGATTTGGATAGTTAGTCAGCAAAACCCTGTGTTTAAAGGAATAAATTTCCAGCAAAGCTGATTAGGTTAGGCAGGCAGTGTATGTCTTAGCAAGGCATTTTGGCTTGACCAGTGATGTGCTTAGGCAAGACCCTAGTCTCTGGTCTGGTTTATGGCAGCTAATTTGGAGGGGGTATGTAGGAAAAAAAATTAAATTTGTTTCCACCTACTTTTGTGTTATATATTTGTGCTTGGTTTGTAAGTTTAAGTAGGTAAAATAGCTCATGTCTGTCATACAAAATTGAGTGAAATACAACCCCCCTGGCTAACAGGATTTAAGTAAAAAGAATATCCTCAACCTTTCTAAATCTGAATGCTGTGAATTTAAAACACATTCTTGTCCCAAATATTAATCCATATTTCAAATCCTCAGAATTCTGTTTTGTCTTGCCCAGCCACAACAATTATTTGTCTAATAAGTTATATGAATTTTGAGGAATATCTTTTTCATACAGACACATTTGCAGAAAAGCATTATGTATCACAGATTTTTATTTTTTTTTTATTTTGGGGAAAGTTATTACTTTTGAACTAAAATACTTACAGAAGTGGACTTCTAAGTATTTCTACTAAAAATAGCCTTTACTTGTGGAAAGTTAAATAAAAATTTTCCTGCTTTTTCTTCATCTTTAAAAAAAAAAAAATCACACTCTCTCTCACACACACAAAACCCCAAAACACCAAAACCAAAAAAACCCAAAGAAATAAACAAACAAAAAACCTAACTAAAGCCACAAATCACAAAATAAAATCCCAAAACTTGTTCTCAAGATGATTGGGTAGAACTATACGCTTGCTAAATTGTGTTGGGCTGCTATAGTTTGACTTGGCTGGATGACCTACCAGTAAAGTTTTTACAAGTAAAGTTCCTTCATATGTGTTTCTGGCAATTTCTTGTTTTTAGTTCTTTTTAATTTCTTCCTTTCTCAGTTCCCTTCTGTAAACCAGAAACCTTGGGATAAATCAACTTTTATTTAGCTGATCTCAGTTCTTCCATAAACCGGCTGTATTTCTAACCCAAATTCGACTGTGCATGATAAGGCTATACTATTTTCTTATCTCTTAGGGGGCATAGTGAATGTATATTCATTGTATCTTCAAAAAACTCTCAGTCTGCCATAGTAGGAGACATACAAATGTTGAAAACAAGGGAGGGAAAAAGAGAGAGTAAACACAACCACAATGTACGTATAGGGTTACTTGGCAGCAAAGCTACCTCCCTGGTTTCTCTAGGTGCTACTAAAGTGAGCTCAGTGATAACTATTGCTAGAAATTCAGCTCGAAGTACTAACACATTAGATTATTCTAGATTGTTACCTCTGGAAACTTATGCCTCATTTTCTGATCACCCTTATTCTTCTGTTTAACAAGGAGTATAAAGTCTACAAGGTTTAAAATACAAATAAAAACCCAACCAACTTTGAAGAATAAGTAAGTTTTATGCTATAAATGCTGATGTAGTACCATGTCAAAAAATACTGGTTTTAGTTTTGCTTCAGGCTCTGAATTATTGCTTATGGAAACATCTAAAAAATTCAGTTATCCCTCATGCGTCCTGAAGCTCCATACCCTGAGAGAGCAAAACATAAAGATGATAATTTGCTTTAAAATTGTTATAGTTTGTGTAACAATCACCAGACGTGGTGATCAGCAACATTTTACAGGTTTGATGACAGGTAACCATACTTTAATACAATGTTGCATTTAGAAGAATAAACAAAGTTATTAAAGTGACTCAGCATTTTCGTAACTGCATTGCTGGAAGCTCAGTCTGTCATTTTTTTATTTGAGGTTCAGCAGAAAACCCTTTCACTTTGGTGATCTTTGATTGTAGTGATCAGTTAAAGACTTACATGGCTTTCATCAGTAAGGACAGAATACAGTGTAAAAGGCATTCCATACCACCCAGACTGAATACAACAAAGGAACAACAGAATGCAAGTTCTGGTTTAACTGCATATGTATTAGAAAAAAAATACGCTTTGTGTGGGTATAATTCACACAGTATTAAAAGCAAGGGAAAAAAAAAATAAAACGTATTATTTTATACCTAAGTAAGAGGAAAGACTGAGTGAAATGTCAGGGCATGCTTCTGTTCAAGGATTTTCACAGCTTCTGGCACTCAAAACTCCATTCAAAACTGCAGTGCCAGGGTTCAAGCTTCTGATATGTCATATATTAAATTTTTTGTTCCAAGTTTACCAATTGCTATTAGTTCCATAGTTAAAAGATTGCTGTGAACAGCTTATCTGAAAATTTAAAACCTGGCACAATGTTTGCTGACTGTGATAGCATCAGTTAGATCACAAGAGCCAAAGGCCATTGCTAGTTTCTAGAAGATAAATTGTTTGTTCTTATTTGCTTATGGAATCTGATGCAAATTATAAGGTGCTGAAATCATCCTAATGTCAATCCCCCCAGATTATATTGGACAGTAGATATGCTTGATTCTTTGATTATGGTTTTACCACACTGACAGCAACCTCTAAAAATCTCAAGGAAATATATCAACAGATGAAAACTTGCATCATTTGTGGTAAGAAGCAAAGTAGTAGGTAGAGATGAAATATATTTTAGTCATCAGAGTACTGCTGATGTTCTCTGGCATGAACAATGAGAGAAAACATCTGTGCAGCCAAAAGGGAATAATTTTCTAGCCGATTTTGGGGGTTTTGTGGTATACAGTCAAGTGAGGGATCTGAGACTGAACTTGTCAGACCATATTTTTTTAAAAAAAAGTCAACTTCAGCAAATGGAATTACTTCAGGAATGAATTTGGCCTCTTTTTTCTTCCAGCTTATTCACTGAAGCATAAAATAAGGTAAAAACTAGAGATGCAGAATTGCTTCTTAAAAACCTAACATCACACTTGCGCAAACACATTGAGGGCAGGTTTTATAAACAGTGGGATTTCATCAGCCTTGATGAAAACCAGATTTGGCTAGCTGAGAAAAAACCCTACAAAATAATGAGCCAAATTTTCTAATGAACTTTGATTCCTGTAGGCTAATAGAGTGGAGCAAGATGGGCCAAATATAACGAATATAATCTTACCAGGGAGATTATTGAGAATGTTGCCTTTCTGAGAAAAATGATTTGCACACAGAAGAAACACATATCTCCAAAAGCTAAGATTTTTACTTAATTTTAACTTATATCTAAGACATTTATTTTTTAATTAATTTGAGTATAGATTTGAAAAACAGAGGTGAATCAGTTCATGAAATTGATACGTTTATATAGTGAAAGAAACAAAAACATGTTTGCAGTGGGACATGAAGCTTTTTCTCTAGGTTTAGTTTCCAGACACATTGTTATATGGTCAGAAAGTCTTAGCTAGTATATGACAGATTCTTCAACTTATGGAAGACTTAGCCTTTCCAGAAACAAGCTAGAAACTTGCTGAGTCTGAAACATTTGAAAGAACTGAGCATAACAAAATTAAGCAATTGACTTAATTTGAATTCTCAGGAGCATCTCACCTTCTTTTAGACATTGTCCTGGAAAAATGTAGATGTGTTCTTTCACTGTGTGGAAGTTTTCATTTGCAATGGAATTCACTGGCAAATCAGTGGATGTCAAATAAATATGTGTATAGTTCAGAACAAATATCTAAATAGCAAACTTTCTGGGCCAAATATGTTCATAAATCTCTGTTGTCTGATCAAACTTTTATTTTTTATCAGTAACAGGTATCAACAGCATGAGAAAATGGAAGTTAAAATACTATCTCAAGAAAGATTTTGTACATGCCAGAATTAACTTTTTATACAGTTCTTCAGTTCATTGGTTTAATTTCAGTTTAAAGCACACAAAAAAGTAATCATAATCAAAATTTTTATTTTATTCAAATATAGAATTTGATATTCCACAGCTGCTTATTCAGAAAAACATTGAATATTTTCAATGTCTTCTATTGAGTGAAAGTCTTCCCTGGCATCATTTAACCAACAGCCAATGGAGAGGGAACTATAGCTGTGCATGAGAACAGATTCTGGACATACTGCATAAGCAGAGAACACTGTGAAAAATAAACACATAATGTACATAACTTCTTCGTGTCCTGCAACTGCACCAAAATGTGTGACTAGTTCTTTGATATGGTTTACCTTCTCCCTGTGAAAATAAGAATGCTTGGGTGGCATCTGTAGTAGTGGGATCTCCTTCCTCTTGTGACTGCCCTAGTGACAGTCTTAAATTACTTTAAGGCTAGACCGTGCTGGAAGCACACTCAGTCCAGCTTGACTGAGCAAGGTTTTAGAACTACAGTCAGTTCCTGTATAGTTTATTAGCTTAACTTACCCATGACATGGTCCCTTTCTTTACAGGATTTTGACAAACAGTTTCACTTTTCTACTGACTTCACCAGCACAAATGTATGGTTTGGGTTAACAAAGCATCTCATATGTGATTTTCTCACAATAGAGGCTTTTACTACAAGACTGCTATTCTTCTGGGCTGCATCTGGATCAAATTTAGGAATAGAACATTCTGGGTTTGGCCCTGAACCAAATTTTAGCTCTCTGACTGAGAATGCTTCATCTTGACGTTTCCATGGCAGTTGGATTTGAGTTGCCAGCCCCTCTCTGACATAAACAGAGCTTTTCACTGTGTCACTGTCACAATTGTTGCTGTAAGTAAAAAATGTTTTAAAAAGCACCTTTTTCCTTTAAGTTTTCTATGCCAGATTTAAGTTGAAGATAATATGTAGAAACACATAATTTCTACAGGTTTTGTATTTGTGCTGAAATCCATGTAGTTTTCGAGACATTTTCAATGAAAAGGTAACTGAGATATGTTTTCTTTATCTTTCTTTTTCTATCTGTAAAAAACAACACTTAAATCTCTGCCTTTTCCTTACTGGAAAGGTACCTCAATGTGCAAACACAAACACTGGCTTCACTCTTCCTGGGACAGATGAAAGTTTATCTCACCAAGGGCCATTGTAGGAAGTATGGGAAGAATGCTGGCCCTTCTCTTGCCTAGATCAAGTTCCTTTTGGTGGTATTTTGGTAGTTATGGAATAGCTGGGGAAAAAACTTCCATTGAACAGAAAGGTATGGCAAAGTTGTATACCGAAGGCAGTCCTCTTTTTCACTTTTCAGTCTGATTTTCCATTCCTAACGTTACCACTTGCTCACTTTATGATCTCCAGGAAATTCTCTTCCCTATTTCCCTCCTCTTTTTCCTTTTTCCTTTCCCAATTTTCCACATGGATGATAAGATCTACCTCACATGCTGAGGTCTACTGATAGAAAGTGTTACACTGACCAACGTTTTCATACTTATTTATAACCAGAGTTATCTGAACATACAACACTTTTACAGAAATACAAGAACAGATACTGATAGAAGCCACTTGCTTGGTCAGCTACCTATAGTATTTGAAGAATCTTTTAAAACTGTCCAGACAAAACTTATCTGATTCAAGTGACACTTGAATGTAACCAGGAATGTATTTGTCTCTATTGCATTTCCCGTGAAAGACAAGCTCAAATTAATTGTCTATTGGCTTTATACTGTCACAAAATGTAGACATACTTTTATGGGGTTATTAGAGGGTATGCACTAAATTCTTACAGGAATAGAAGTTATATCTGCTCAAACTGCATTGATTAAAAAAAAGAAAGATAGCCACCTATTAGAATTAGTTTTCTGTATCAAGTTCAAGATATGATACACTGGAAACTTATTTTGGAGCTGATGCCTTGTGACATTATTAAAATATTATCTTGTAGCTCGTAAATTTACAATTGTCAACATCACAAAATCAATGCAGATTTCAATACATCTAGTGTTCAATGGCCACTAGGGTATGCAGATTAAAATAACATCAGTTGCAGAGTTTGGGGTTGGCCGATTGCCTTTCTATGCTATATAAGACTGGCAGTAAAATTTTCATTCATGTCCATAAACTCTAGAAATTGTCAGTTTGCTCGAAAAGTTAAGTGAGAAATGTGTATCAGTGTTTTATAGGGTAGGGCTATGTCTCTATAAGCTATTGAAAGACATTTGAGTAACAGCTCAGTTTTTGATAGAGAATAGAAAAATACACAACTCCTAGCAATGTCATAGAATCAAAATGCGTGCTTCCAATCAGAAAGTGCAGCAGGTTAATTTCAGAGGTACATTTTTACCTTTACAGTGAAGAGTGTTCAAGTCTATATCAGGCATTTATAAATGCATTGAAATTGGGTCAGTGCTAAACCATAGATCACAGGAGCTGGGCAGCTTTGACACTGACTGGTAGCAGGGAGAAAAAGAACAGGATGAGAGCCGATGATTTAGTATACCTTGTAACTTCAGTGGGTAACATAGCAACTGGAAAAATGCTAGAGAAAAATCCCCTGGTTGACTTCATAGAACTGGAAATGTATTTAGTCTACAGCACAGCTTTTATGCCCAGCTTGCAGAATTTTTCAATTTGGTATTGCTCCAGGTTAAAAAACATGCCAGCTGAAAAATGTGAATTGGAATAATTTGCCATCAGTTCTTTATGTAATGACTGATTTGCCACTCTGTACTCAGCAAGCTGCAGGCAAAGAATTTGAAGTGAATCCAGGTGGAAGTAGGCCAGACACGTTAAATTTAAGACCTCTATTTCACAACTCCCTACAGAAATTGTGCAAATAATGTAGCTGAAGTGCTTTCTACATACTGTGTAACCCAACTCTTTTGGCATTCTGATTAATTCCTTGCCCTTTTCTGCTGTATGCACTGTTAAGAAGTACACCATAAGTAGGAAGAAATCGTAATAGGATCTGTCAAACATTGGATGCAAAATGTTCTTGTATTCTTTATAAATTTAGACATAAACAGCAGGGAAAAGACAGAAGTTCATAAACTGATGTTGTAAGTAGTCAGGCTTTTCAACTTAATTGTTATTTCCACATCTATTGTCCGGTTAGTGCTGCTAGCAATGAAAACGTATAGTAGTAATGCTGTTCCCACAGTTTAGGTACCCTCTCTTATTTATTTTAAGTCCAGCCAATGTATCTACTTCCCTTCTAAATCTTCTTTCTGAGTATTAAGCTCTGACTTTTTAAAACATAAATAATCAGATGATTTTCATCCAATTATTTAGTGTGTTGTAGTACACTTTACTGGAATGGAAGCTTCCAATGAGAAACTCAATGCCAAGACTGGCATGTTGAATTTTCTGCATGCCAACAGAAACCTCATCCTTGCCAGATGGAACTAACACATTAAATAGATCATTTTATTTCAAATGGAAACATTTTAATGACCGTTTCTGTGCTATTTGTCTTCCTGTTTAGATTTTATTAAAAATTTGCACTCGAATGGCTGAAATTAGAAGATTTTGTTAATGAATGCCAACATTATCATTTGGAAGCCAAGTTAAACATGTAACAAAAAAATGGAAGCCCAGATGGAGAGAGCTCAGAATATAATGAGTCCTTAGGAGAACTCAGTTAGGAATTCTGTAAAGACAAAAAAGGCTTTGGACCAAGATTCATAGAAGTTCAAACTGGAAATAGAAATGGGGCAGTACCAAATTCTTGTTATCTGAAAATCCCACTGACTTTGAAATTAACTGTATTAGTTTGTCTTAGCTGAGTAACCTGCCTTTTGTCTTTTTGACAGCTGTCTGTTATGAACAAAAATGTGTGCTTGATAAGGTAGGACAGAACTCTGTTCCCTGCGTCTTAAACAGAGAAGGATCTAGCATATCCACCAAGCGTGAGCACATAAGCAGAGGCACAGATATGCGACTGAAATAAGTCAATGTAGCTTCTTGTTTGCTTTGGAATTAAAAGTACTTTTTTTCCCCTGTTACAAGATTACACAATGTCAAAAGATAGCATTCTAATTTCTCTTGTTTAGCTAAGTTTTCTAGCATGCAAATTTACATTATTGGGAAGAAAAGTTGATAAAATAGTTACGTGAGTCCAAGAAAAAAGATTACACCATTTATGGTGAGGGATTTAATGGTTTCTTTTTACTACATGCACAATTGCTTTTGTGTTCTGTGATTGAGGAAAGATATTTATAAAAAGCAAGAACTTCATAATTTAAAATACTGCAATTTAAATTAACATGTGCCATATTAATGTGTGCTCATAACTTGAAAACTAGAAATAATTCTATTTCATCTGGCAATTGTGTTCAATGTAAATGTTGAAGATTTGCACCCAATCAACAGAAAATTCATACAAAGATATATAAACTTGTACTCTGAATATATTCAAGTAAATTAGGGCTACTCAGATATTGTCTAAGTAAGAAAAAAAAAATGTTTTCTATACATAAGTTATTAACTGCAAATCAGAAAAGAAATGTACAGCATACAAAAGAAAACTGATTTTTTATTTTTATTTTTTTTTTCCCAGAATTCCTTAATTTTGCACATTTGACTCATATAAAGTTTACTTTGCTTTCGCCAGCAGCCTGAAGGAGCTGGTGGTTGTGTAATCTGGTCAGTGAGCTGTGAATAAATAAGAAGGAGAATAAGATGATGAGCAGCAATAGAAGCCTGGGCACTGAGGCAGAGATGTTACATATGCTTATGCTTTTATTTATTTGATTGGTTGCTTCCCTTTGCTTGCTTTGCTTTGCTTGCTTTTTCTTGCTTTGTAACAGATCACATTAACTAGCAGTTAAAAAAGGCATTGTATTTTTGCAGGTTAGCCTCTTGGGTTAAAAATAAATTGTTATTGAGACAGGTCAGCATGTATAAATTGTTTACTTCATTTAAATTCTATATTATAATTTCTTTCTCTCTTGTTCATGTCTAAAGAGTTACTTTTTGGGGATTCCTCAGAATATTTGTTCTTCTATTGTTATCTTTGTTCATATTCAAAGCTATTGTCTATTTAAATTGTATAAATTCTAAGGTATTCAAGTTTACAGTTCCTGTGTCTTTTATTTTCACTGTTTTTTCCCCAGTTTGTAAATTTCCTGCCCATCTTAGGAAAGTGCCTGCTGTTCTGTTAAATAATGTCTGCTTAGAAACCAGTGTTTCTTACTCCCACGTTACTTGACTGGAAAGCAGCAAAAACAATGTGCTGCAGGTGTAAGCTGGCATCCTGCCCACTCCAGTCCCAATAGCTTCATAAATCTTGACCCTGCCATAGCCCCACAATTACATTTCATGACACAAAGCCAAGCAGTGTTATTCATCCAGTGCTCTAATTTACATTTCCGAAGACAAAAGAACATACAGATAGTGTTTCAGAGCTCTCTTTGCTTTTACATTTGTCTAAAGATTACTTTCAGGTCAAGTACGAAAAACCTGGCAAGTGGGATGTTGGTGATTAAACTTTAAAATTAATTAAAACTAAATAAAGATTAAGGAAAATACAAGACTTCAGCTCTCATTGTTCTTGTGCCAGATGAAACAATAGACCAGTGTGCATCAGTGTGTATCAGCAACAAGCAGCTGCTATTCCTTTTGAATAATCAGAAAATAACTATTATGTTCGTTTTGCCATGTTTGATGAGACAAACTTTCCCTGCGTGTAAGTTCTTGGTATGAGTTTTGTGCTTAGAACACCTTAAACAAAGACTTAACAAATGCTCTGAGAAAAGTATGCTGCCTTATGTCTCCAGATATTAGAACATATCTAACCTAGCTAGACATCTGCACTACATATTTATTCTTCTGCACTGCTGATCCAGACTTCTTTGTAACCAAAGGAAGAAATAAGTACCAAAAGGCCATGAGTCACATCTGCCTTAGATATCTACTTAGGATGAGACGAATTGTGCCCATATTTGTTCCTCTGCTGTCCACAGTAGAGGAAGTCTAGGGAATTACTACAGATGAAGATGTCTAGCGTCAGATGACCTGAACTCCACCCTGCTCTACTCAGGCCAAATGTGATAGGGTTTCCAATGAGAAAGTCCAGTTCTGTAAGAAAGACCTTAGAAGTATTAAAAACACAGTGGTTTTCACTTAGATGAGCTTATGCTCATTGTCGTTGTTATATGTTATAAATAGTATTTGATAGGTTTGTGATACCACAGTGTTTGGGGGCCTATACATGAGCTGAGATTTCCCTCTGCTGAGCCCTTCATAAAGATGCAAACCAGAAATTTGGTCTCTGGCCAGCTTGCCATCTGGTCCACACAGGAGATTGGGAGCAAAAGGCAACAAGGAAGTGACACAGTTAAAAATAGCAGCTAATGGATTGCATGCACCAAAGGGCCAACTTTTGTCCTGCTTTTATTAGAGAAAGGGGATTTGCAGGAATTGTTTGAAAAATCATTAAGTAGTTCTGAGGGGCTTACTAGGAACTTCTCCCAGGCATAAAGAGGATCCTGGGTGTAAGCCTGCTTCTTTGAGAATTGACCAGATGAATTATGAAGGAACTATTTGTGTATTGGAGGGGGGTTCAACCTCTTAAAGCTGAATGAAAGATATTAGTGGAAGGAAAAGCAGTGAACAGCTGCAAAAAGTAACTTACATGGTGGTAGAAGAGGGAGAGGCTGTGCTGCAAAGTGAAGCATTGCTTGTCCCACTCAGTGAGCCAGGGCAATGATCTTTGCAAGAAGCAGCATTTTGAGCATGCCAATTAATTAAGGTTCCTTTTGTCAATTCCAAACAAAAGAAAGTTGTAATAATGAAGACGTTAGATGATGGTGCGGACAAATATTTCAGTTGTGTGAAGGTGTGGAAAGCTACATTTGGAGGTGCTGTGTAGCAGAAGTCTCAAAAACCTTAGGCATATTTTTGACATTTGAAAACAAGGGACAATCCAAGTTAAAGATAACATCCTTGTGATATGAATACATATGATACCATTGTCCACAGTAATTAAGAAATTAGCAGAAATGCCTCACGAAGAAGATGTAACCATTTTGAGCTTAATATATTCAGGAGATCAAAGAGGCATGTTGAGAGTTTAGTCTGGAAGACAGTCTGGAATAAAAGGGTAAATTTGTGACTCTGAAGGTAAGAGATAGTAGATGAACTTCCAAATGATATGGTGGATGTGAGGGTCGGAGAGATAGAAGAGTGGAGCTTTGAGGAACCCCAAAATAAATTAGATGAGGCATTGGAAGAACCCTTGAAAGACCAATGCTGATGGAAGGGAGGGACAACTCAAGAGAAAAGGGTATGTCTGAAACCCATTCATGACCTATCTGTGGTGGAAAACAAATGAATTGGATATATTTTGAAAATATCCTGAACAATAATATTTCTGATTGGGCTCAGTGTCTTCCATAGATGTAGAAATTCTACAAATCTATTGTCTGTAACATGAGGAATTGTGTTAGCTGATCCTTAATCCAGGTCTTTTCAGTCCCTGTATGCCATATCAACATGTGGGAGAGTGCATTATTTCTTAGTCCTATTGTCATTTCAACCAGGGAAGCATTTTGGATAGAACTGAGGGCTTTTTACTGAGGGCTTTTGCTATTCTTCTAAAGTTGTCCATCTATTTGATGAAGACTGGTTTTGAAATGCATACCATCTCAGACTGGAGGGAATGTGGATGGTACAAGAGGTAACCAGGGTTTAAAACAGATAAATGCTTATTTGAGTGAGTATCCTTAAGTGTTTGGAATGCAGAGGATACCATGAGAAACGGAGCCATTATATTCATTGTTAACAGAATTAGTCATCACAGATGTTTCTGTAATGCACAGATTGCTGCCATCTCAAGGCTTTTCTGCTGTCCTTGCAATTTTAGGAGTAAAATATTCTATTAAAAGAACAAGTGAAAATAAATTACACTTACCATTACTTTTACAATGGACAAATTGTCGGTTTGTCAAACCACAGAGACAGGAGCTCTAAGGTATAATTCTCATTCACTTTAACACATTTAAGAATGTGTTAAAAAAAAAAAAATAGAAAAATACAAGCCATTCCCCTCTGTCAATATCTTCCTGAAGCTTCCCTCACAGACCCATTTTACTACCTTTTTTTAAAAAAAGTTATTTCTATCTTCCCATGCTTTATGTTGGGGATCATTTGTAGTTGAAAAAGAATGTTTTAGTTGTTTTGAACAGTGAAGACATACTAAGCTTGAACAAATTCTCTGCAGCTTGGATGTACCATACTTTTACAGCTGCATTCTTTTTTATCGGCCTGTCAAAATCCTTTAGTGATTTCTTTCAGCAAAGCTGTGAACTATTTATCCCTTTGGATTTGGATGTTTTTACAAATGTCAATGTAACTGCAGTGTGCAATGAAGCCAATCATTTAGCTGCTCCCTATATTATGTGAAATAATTGTGAATCTTTCCTGTGGACACTATTGATACAGAAATGAATGAGCCATGAAATCTAGGTGTGAATTGCTGTAGGACTGTCTGACTCCCTTCCCCATTCTCTTTTTAAAAATTTTCTTGGAACTGGATTCTTGGTGAAAAAATTTATAACACTTGTACAATTTCACAACTTGTTTCTCAGTATTTTATTACCCCTTAGTTATGAGAGATCGAGTTTATGTCTATCTTAGAGAGTAGAGAAGTCGACCTTGACCAAACTGAAGTGTGATGACACTTCTAAACTCATATTACACATGATCTCATTCTTTTGTGATTTTGAATTCACAAAAGGAATAAGCAAGTTTTGTAACTTAAAATTCTGTTTTGAAATAATTGCCTTTGAAGGAAACTAAAATAAAAGAAAACAAAGAGAAAGAAATTTGCTTCTATTTTTCTCTGTAGTTTTGCATGGGGTGCACAGGAGAGAGGATTCACCTATAATGGGTCAAATACTTTTGAAAACAAAGAAAGAAAAAGTGTGTGGTGACAGGAAACTCCAGAGTAGTGCTGAACTTCAGGTAAATATTTTTTTTTGTCTTCCAAAAAACCTCAGTGCAAATATAGAGCTATTTTTTTCAATATATCCTGTGGTCACCATATAAAGATACCTTGAATTTTTCATACTAAATTAGTCAGTTCTTGCATTTTCATGGATCCTAGTCACTATGTAATATTAGAAAAACTGACCAGGCCATCAGTGGTTTAGGTTTTGGGGGTTTTAGTGTGTATTTTAGAATTGCTCCCCACTAGTTCCACTGCAGCATGAAAAGCATTGCAAAACCAGTATGTGAGCTGGAAAAAACCCTGAATCTTAAGCTGTGTGACCATAGTAGTCCTGAGCCAACACTAGTTCTGGGTCTATCTGCTGAGTTGTGCAGTGTAGCTTGCTACAGGATGGATAAGAAATATGTTCACCTACCTCAGGTCAGAGTGATCTGCTCAGGTTTCCCCAGTCTGACACTGACATGACTGTACGTGATTCACTGTTAATATTTTCTTTCGTGGTGGAGAAGTGTTCTGCTTTTTCTTTGTCTCTTAATAAATACCTTTTAGCCAGCAGTTCTGCAACAAGCCACATGCTATGAGGCAGCAAAAGGAGCATTTTCTTTTTTTTTTTTTTTTTAAGAAATCTATCTTTTTCATTGTCTGATAGCAACTTAGTCTTTCTGGATGTCTGCTGAAGGAAGGAAATGTTTCTCTTGAACTCTACTTTCAGAAAATGCCTGGTGTAATACATGCAAAAAGCAATGGTATACATAACTGATTAAAGAGGTCAGTGTTCTATCACTCAGCTTATCATATATGTCATTTCTAAATCAGTTGTGCAAAGCCAAAAGAGTACAATTTCTAGTTGGCTCATTTTTTGTTGCTATGGTCCTCTGTTGCTGGGATTACTGAAAAGCACCTTTCTAACTTTACTGAACAAATCAGATTTCTATTTCCTTTTTCAGTTCTATCAGTAACTGTGAAGTGTCTACCAAATGTGCTTAGAAATTACCCTCCTATTGCTGCTGTGTTCAAGTTAAGGTGGAGGTGGTAGTTTGGCTATTACAGTTCTTGGGGATGGAATGCTATGAAAGACTTTGTACAAGCCACAAGAATTGCTGTCACCCAAAGAGAAGAAAACTTGCAATGTCCCCCTCACCTTCTTAAAAATTCTTCCTTTCTATTTCTCTGGGATTTCAACTTGAAGATATATATTGAATAAGAAGCCTCATAATGTCATTTAATAAGCATTTCTTCTGGTAGCTGTCAGTTGTCTTGAGATAGCTCCACATCCCTGCAGTGGTATGCATTGGTCACTTGGTGATCTGGATTGGAGAGCTGATCTGAGTAAAAATAACTGCAAAAAGTCACCTAGACCAGTTCTTCACTCTGGCCTGCAATATGACCCCTGTATGAATGACTGGCTTTGTACTGAAAGAATTATTAATTAAATGATGTGCTCAACATTATTTTCTGTTAACACTTACAGGATCCCATTTTGGGGCAGAACTTAATGTACCAGGATCTGGATAAATGTACATGGAACCCTTTTGTTTACCACTGTCAGGGTCCGATTGTAGAACACCCTAGTGCCAGACCTTGTTTCAGTTCACGATCCCAAAAAATTAAGACACAGAAAAGGTCAAGTACTGTACTCGGACAGTTTATTGCAAATTACAAAAAGTTACTAGAAGAAATGGAAATTATTGCAATGAAGGTGATAGCAATTGGACAAATTGGAAAAAAAGGCAGAAAATAAAGCAAGGATTCAGGATGCAGAGAGAGAGAGAGTCACCACCACGGATCCAGCAGTGTCCCGGAGATCCACTGTCGTTGGTGTTTGGACTTCTTCAGGCTTTGTAGTCTCGTAGTATCAGAGCAGAGTGTCTCCCAAGAATCCGTCAGCGGTGGGTGTCCTCGTGGAGACGTTCTTCTGGAGTCCCCTTGAAGGTACCCCTTTTGGTGATGTTTTACTCCCTTCATGTCACTTATTAATTTTGCTTGTAGACCAGTTTTTCTGGTCTACAGCCAACTGCACCTGCCTGCATACACACAGGTGTCTGCAGCAGTTCTTGTGATAATGGATAGCAATTCCTCACACCAATCCTTTTGTAATGGACAAGAGTCTTTTATCCCTTAGGCAATGGATGGTGGAGTCCCAGCTCAGCTCCTCACTCCTGTCTCCCAGGAAATGGATGGAAGAGTCTTATCTCAACTCCTCCCACCCATCTCTGAGACAATGGTCAGTGGAGGTCCATTTCAATTCTTGGTACCAATCTTTGAGATAGTGGACAGTGGAGTCTGATTTCAGATCAGTCTCTCACAACCACTTAGCTAGTGGGTCATTCCCCTTTTACTCTAGCCCTGTTCTTTGGCCAAAAGCTACATGTACAGAGACACAAGTGCCTGAAACTATAACAAAAAATAGCTGGATGAATATATTAAGGTCTCCACTGATTTTGCTAACTTGTAGAATTTGCGTTGCTTTTATGCCATTGGAAAGATCCAGAATAATGTTTACACATGATTTGTTTAGCTTTGTAGACCTCATCTGTTCTTTCTTTACTTACTATAAGATATGTCTAATTTAAAACCAACCAGCAAACAAATCTGTTTTATGTACCTATGTGGCTCATTTTTTCCAAGTTACCAACACTGCTTTTGCTTGTAGGTCCTTTGGACCGAATGAGAAATTTACCATTGATTTACTAGGAGCTAGGCTTTCAGTCATTCCCCAAATACAGAAAACCGCCAGAAAGATTTACAGATTTGCTACTAACTCCCTTGAGTATGGTGCTGACTCAATTAAAGAAATCTATGTGTGAGTCAACACTTCCCTGTTTATGCTCAACAGCACTTCTGCTCAGAGCAGGAAGAATTATACAGATTTCATCATCACTATCAGGAAGAGCGTAGATAATTCTTACCATTAACATTTTGGTGAAAAATTCTCCCCGTGTGTTTGATCTCAGTATTTTCTATGAGGTCTAGCAGTTTTTCCACTTTCATAGTTCCTGCTTAGAAGATAAGTTTTTCTTTATCGCATAAACTTTTTTCATAAGTCTAGTAATTTATTTCTTTAAACTCTTCTAAAGGTATTCAATTTCTTTCTAAGTTTTCATTTAAAAAGTCCTTTTAATCTTCATTCCTATCTGAAACCTTTAAGTGCTTTTCATATAACAAAACTCTTTAAAGTATAGTAAATATATCAGCAAACTGTAAAGCATTCAACCTATTGAGGTGAAACGGTGTTTGAAAAAATATTCAAATACACTAAACAAGAATAACATATGTAACAAAAAAATCCCATGAACTTTTGAACTGTAGGCGTTCTTTTGGAAACTTCTGTCTCTGAACACAAAAGAGGAGATCAGACTGTATGTATGTGTAACGAATACAACATTAATTCCCCAAAATGTTATTGAAGACTTATCTCTTCATACAGAAAATAACTACAGTTTAATGGATGTGTTCTTGGAAAGGCTAGTCCATATGCATAAATAATTTTTCAGTTTGAACTCTAAACCACATAGTAAACATGTAGATAGTGGTTATATTAATTACTATATTTTCTATACATTTGTTATGAAAAAAAAAGGTATTAGAATTTCTTTTTCTATGGGAAATGATATACAACCCTAAGGAAAAGATGACATACTGCTCTATAAGCAACTAAGACTTTTCTAAAATCACTGATAGTTACCCCATGCATTTACTTAGACATCTGTAGGTACGACCATGTATCATTCTTCAGCATCTCTTACACACAAGATGATAAAAAAATGGATAGTTTTAATTGGAGGTTTTTCTGTGATTAACTGTATTACAAACAGAGTTTTTAATTTCAGCTGCTTGGCCAACAGAAGCAACAGGGTTTTCTCTGACTGTGGTAGATGAAGACTTTTCCTTTGTAGATGACTGTAGATTTTGCAGTTCTATCAAACAACAGCAAAGTTCTCTTCCCAGTTTATAGCATCCTGATATGCTCAGACTATACACGGTTGCTGGAAGGTCCACCCCGCTAGGTGTCCTGAGACAGGGGCAGTCTGTGGTGCCGGGATGCTGCTGTAGGCTGTGGACCTCTCTGAAAAGGGAGTGGTGGAGCTCTGCAGCCCTTCTGCAAAATGTGCCACACAGCCCATCAATCAGATAATCACTGCCAGGACCAACGACATCCATGAGTCAGGAGAAGGCTTGTGCTGAGCTGAACTTGCGAAGTACAGGAGCTGGGAAAGGAAAGGTATACAAAAATGAATGTGTTGCAAGTGGAAGGAGCAGTAAGACAGGGTCCTTCTAGCTAGTGACAGAGAAATCAAGCACACATTACCAAAATGTGCTGAGGATTTAAAATGATTGAATTTTCCCTCTTATCCTCCTTATGCTGGATACTTTTACAAAAAGCTTCACAGGTGCAGCTTAACTGTTTGTTAGTGCTTCAGACTGCACTTAACCCAAATGATAGGAGACAGACTAATTTTTTTAAGTAACAGCTGAACAGCATTTAGGCTTTGTGTAATAAGCTCTGAATTTGTAGTTGCTGTTCTGCAGAAAAGTACCTAGAAACTTCCCATGTAACTGGAAATAACTGTATTGCTGCACTTAAGTTGAGAAAAATCTCCACCAAATGTATAAATGCTGAGGAATCTGGCAGTTTGGCAGTTTGAGCCCAAACCTCTCAAGTTTTACTCCGTCGCTCTGACACTGATCTCACTCCTCACAGAAGCAATGTGGTGAGACCTGCCCTTCCACCATTCTAAAATTATTGACCTTAGCACATATCTTAACTCAGATGATTAGCTTAGATCAGTGAAGGGATATCTCACCAGAAAGCTTCAACCTCACATTTAAAAGATGCAACTGATGCATTTTGCAGGGGAGAGGGATGAGAGAATGAAAGTCCAAGGACTCAGAATATTCAGCCAGGGAATTAAAATCAGGAAAGGAGAGAGGAAAGATTTTGTTTTTACAAACAATCACGCTAGTGTAACTAGAAATATAATAGGAAGAGACAACATAGTGAGTTACTCCTAGTGCCCTCACTTTTGCTTATTTTTCAGAACTAGACAGGAATACCCAGCCCCTGTGCTAACAAAAACAAAAACAACAAAAAAAGAAAAAGTCAACAAATTAATATCTTTAATTCACTGGTGTAAGAAGTTTCTTTTTTTTTTTTTTTTTTTTTTT
>NDXB01017466.1:0-12084 GCA_002631895.1 Agapornis roseicollis | reverse complement strand
TTTTTTTTTTTTTTTTTCCATCCTCTCTTTAATGCATGCTACTGGTAGCTGTGAAATACACAGCATTAAAGAGATTTTTTTCAGCTACAAACCTGTGGTTTGCAAATTTTAAACAAACTGGGGAAGGATTTGATGGTTATGTGTAAATCCTTGGGGTTACTTGATCATAGTGTTTTAGAGTTCTTCATTCCATATTTGTTATTTTGGAAGAAAAGCATTATAGAAAAGCTTACCTGCCTCCAATCAAAAAGGAGCTGCTGTATTGCCAAGACTATTGCTAAGGATAAAATCCCACGAAGGTAAAGAAGCATGGTGTTTTCGACAACTTGTTTTCAGCCAATATTTCCTTCTTACAATTAAATGCTATATATTTCATAGAATTATTTTAAAGACGACAAGATGATACTCATTCAGGGGCTGTTGAAAATATGTTTGAAAGCATACTGAAGGCTGCTTAGGGATTCAGAAGTATTTAAGAATATCTTGAGACATTTGATACTGGCTTTGAATGAACAGGAACATGGTAGGAGCTTTAAGGTTCATTGCACATCAAAACCCTCCTGAACAGATCAAGCAATAAATGTTATTGCTACTAGTCCAGGAAATACAGATTTCCAAAACAAATAAGCATTAATTTGTTTACAGAAAGAAAGGTCTATACTCATTACAGTCAGCAGCATCCAGCCATATTTTAGGAGATTGCATACTTGATGCTTTTTGATCACGGAGGGAAGATGACATGCCACAGCCCTTCCTCTGTGCTGATATTTCCCAGAGGTGACAACTTTGCTTACTGACATGCTTGATCCCCAGTACCCAGTTGCACATGCAAAGAAGCACTGGACCTGCTTTGCAATTCTGCACTTCTTTTCTGTAATCTTCAGCAAAATCAACATTTTCACAAAAGGATTCATCTTCTTGTTGGTGGTTTCATGATTCCCATGCAACATGAACAGTGTATATGCAGTAGATTCATTTGGATATGTACAGTGCTATGACAAGGGAAGAGTCTGAGATGTGCTGGGAGGTGATGGTGGCTAAAACCGATCTATTGCCATTTCTCAAAATGGCATTTCTTAAGACTGGCAAAATCGCCTGGGTAACCAAAGCACATTGAGCATTTTAGCATGACTTTAAGTCATCTGAAATAATAGCCTTATGGCAAATTTTACTGAAATCTTTATGTTATTTAGCTTTTTAAGCATGAAAAATACAGGATAGTATTCTCTGACAGTGAGTATTATTTCAATGATGAATTTAAGTGATTTAATTAAAATTAAATTTATTTAATTATAATAAATTTAATTAAACTAAGGTAGGAATTTAGAGATACAATTTTTACTCTCTTTAGTCTCTAAAAATTGATTGGAAATGATGTTGTAGTGCCCATAGAAAAAACCTGAAGATTTAGACCATAACCCACATTTAGAATAGTAAGATATAGATTAGTTATTAGCTTGCTGTGAATATTTTTTCACAATAATATAATTTTTAAAATACTTATTACACATTTGTCTTGGAGAGCAAAGATGTGACAATGACAAGAAAAATGGGGGAAAAAACAAGGTGGCCATGGGACTGCCAGAGATGCTATTGTGGGTAAGGTGGAGCCAGGCATGTATTAAAGCAGCTCTCTGCAAACTTAGACACCAAAAAATCATTGTACACCACAGACACATCTGGCACCTGCAGGTCCCTTGGCTATCTTTGGGGCATTGCTGGCATATGCCAGCCTTCCCATGGCAGCCTCCAGGGAGAGAAGTCATAGTTTTCTCTCCTTAAGTGTCTGCTCATGCTGTTACATCCCTTCTGCTTCCTTTTTTTTTTTTGTTTGTTTGGTTTTTTTTTTTGTTTGTTTTTTTTTGTTTTTTTTAAGCCACAGTACATTTTTCCTTCTTGTTGGTGCTCAGGAGATTAAAACAAAGATCAAGTAGGAGATACATGATATGTGTGCACATCAGCATTGTAAGTATATATGTGTGTGCATATGTGTGTATAGATATATATTTAATAATTTAGATAAACTGGTATCTGTTTTCTCCTTAGTTGGAGATTGAAGTACCTGCATTGCATACATTCACAAGGTTGTCTGTGTGAAAAAATATTGGTTTTACATTGTGGTTGAACATATTTACAGTCCCTAAGCCTGAAGGCTGTCAACATTTTCCTCTTCATCTTGTTAGTGTTTATCTAAATGCTGATTTGCGTTTAATAAAAAGGATTCCCTTTTTGTCCCAAGGGGAAGGACAGTCAACAGATGGATCACAAGAAATGTCATTAACCACTTAGAATGTTTTGACATCTTGCTGAAGATTGTTTCATTATGAGTGAAATGAAATTGTTCTTTTTCTTGTCTAGCAACTAACATTATTTAGAGAAAGCTATTACTATGACAAAAGTACTATGGAATGAAAGAGCTAGTGAGATGTAGATATTGTTGAGATGCTTTAGGTAAGGCTACTACAAAATGTGTATTTTCTGCATTTTCTTCTTAGGCACAATTTGTGAACTCAAAGATTGAATCTTCAAATCTGCAGTTCAGAGATTGATTTCATAATAAAAATAAAGGCTCCATTAGGTAGGCCACACAGAATCTCTTTAGACAGCCTGCTCAGATTTTCTTTTGCTTTGGTTTTCTTTTGCCATAAAACTGAAAAATTTACTCTTCACATCAGCTTGTAGGGTGAAGCAAAATGGTTTTAGTCAACCTCATAATTGCACTTTTATTAAATAAGACAACCAGGAAATCGATAGTCTATGAAAATTGTAAGATACATTGAAAGACTGGATTTGATTTTTTCCCTTGCCTGAAAAATGGCAATACTAAACCTCCAGTTCCAACAAAATTCAACACAAAATTATAGCTAGAAAATATAAGTAAAATAGCTAAGAAATATTTTTTAAAGTGTTAAGAAGTAACCATTCTACAAATTAATGATTGATGGTTTACCATAAGGTCCTAGATAGATAACCCGGTATACAGTTCAAGACAGTTTAGATTCCATGCTCAACAAGTGATATAAAGTTCAATTAACACTCTTGTTAGTTACTTTCTTTCCTTAAATTAACACATTGTTAAATGATGAAACTTACAATGGAGTAGTATGTACAAATGCTTTTGCAAAAAATGGGAAAAGAAAAAGACTGGCTGAAAAACAAGAATTCTGGAAGAATATTTGGGTACATCTAAGTATACATCCCTTGAACATGCAAGGGAAGCAAAGTAAAATTTTCCTAAAATGTTCATGAAAACAAGTGAGTGCCCTAAACTAGTTCACAATTTGAGGGTTTTCCCATGTTCATGAATGCCCTAAGCACCAGGCAGTGGGCTGTCTTAAGATAGTGGGACTCTGTCCTCCCTCCTCAACCTTGTTTGTTTTGACTGAATTTGCAAAATTCAATTTTTTCAGAAATCTGAAAAAAAAAGATGTTATCTAAAACCTGACAGCCATCTCTAATAAGTATTGATACCCAAACATTTCAAATAGTCTGTCAAAAGCTGAGAGAAATATGCTAACTACAAAAAAAAATCCCATCTGAACAAAAAAAGGGCAGATCTTTTACCAGACCTGAAGTCAGGGACTGTATATTTCCTCACTAATACTTTAACAGTTAGATCTTTATTACAGTCTTTAACCACAGTTTTTGGAAGACACATGTGGTACTGCAGGAGAACTAAAACATATGTGTCGGCTCCTGCTGCCAAACAGTTATTCTTGGCATCAAGTCACTTGCCTGCAAACTGATTGAAGCTGCTGTCCAAAGTCAGTGGCCTAGGATCAAATGGAAACTGCTGAAAAGCTAAAGAGCTAAACTGATGGATCTTGAATTTCTAAAGGACTAGTTGTGTGTCAGAATCATTGGAAATACCATTTTCTACACTTTATGTGGGGTTCCTAATACCTTCCAGTGAATGAATGTTAGTTCCCAGCTTCCATGGCCTGAGAGAGGAAATCACCTATGAAAATTGCTACTACTGTAGTCTTTCAGCGTGGGCATTAATTTCAAATTGATTTCATTTTTCCCAAAGCTTTTGTTGTGTAAGTCTGAAAATAAACTTACATAACAAAAAATACTACTATTTTAATTTAATTTTTCAAAGTAAATGTGTTCAGATTTCACTTTCTCCAAGAGTATCCACAATTGCTGTGATTTAAGCCCAGCAGGCAACCCAGAACCACGTAGCCGCTCTCTCACTCCTTCACATCCTCCCCCAATTCCCAGATGGATAGGGAGAATTGAATGAATGTAAGTCCCACGGGTTGAGATAAGAACAGTCCAGTAACTAAAGTATAACACTAATCACTACTGCTACCACCACTAATAATAATGATAAGGGAAACAACAAGGGAAGAGAATACAACTGCTCACCACCTGCCAAGTGATATCAGCCCAACCCCAGCAGTGATCTAGCCCTTCCGGGTAAGTGCCCCCATTTTATATACTGGACATGACATGCTGTGGTATGGAATACCTCTTTGGCTAGTTTGGGTCAAGTGTCTTGTCTCTGCTTCCTCCGGGTCTTTTCTCCTCCCTGGAAGAGAATGAGACACAGAGTCGTTGGTCAACTGAGCAACAACTAAAAACACTGGTGTTATCAGTGCTGTTCTCAGGCTGAAAGTTAAAACCACAGCACTGCACCAGCTACTAAGAAGGAGAAAAATGACTGCTGCTGCTGAACCCAGGACAGTATACACCCCTTATTCCATGCCATTCATGTCAGGTTCAGATCCTAAATTTTTCAATATACCATCACTCTTGTCTCATATAAATGTGTATATATATATACACATACAGAGAGAGAGAGATTGAGAGAGATATCATTCCTTAGTGCATGGACCAATCCCCATAAAGCTGCTGAGTCCCTCTGGTCCATGATGGCAGGCTCCATCTCTCGTAACAGTCTTTCAGAGCAGGAGAGAGGGTATAAAGTTTTGGATCGTTGCCTGCTGATGACACCAAGGAACTTGGCTGGTCACTGCTGAGCTCATCTTGTTTCGTCAAAATTCATTCTTTGTTGGGATGATGGTTGGAGGGAAGTCAGGGCCAGTCACTGGTGACCTGAAGACATCTAGATGATGGGCTGTAAAAATGTTACATAGCAGGCAACAACATACAATTAAGTTCATTGGCTCTTTTCCCCTAAAATCAATTCTCTTGAGGTACACATCGGACTTCCCCATCTTCCTGCATTACCCACCAAGTATATCCAGGTCCCTGAGCAAAAGCAATCCCACGAGTGGGTTTGCCTTTACCTGAAGCAGGAATGACCCAGACTGTATTCCCCAGCAAATTCTTTATGTGCACCACAGGAACTTTATCCCATTCTACGGTATGTAAAAGTGAGGTGTCATGGGCCCACCGGGCCAGAAATAATTCACCCTTATGTTGCAAATTTAAATCCATCTGAGCCACTTCAAACTTAGCAGCTTTATCCACTTGTTGGTTGTTCAGGTGTTCCTCAGTGGCCCAACTCTTGGGTACATGAGTATCACATGGCGTACCTTCACCACCAGGTTCTGCACCTGGGCAGTGACATCTTGCCACAGTGCAGCAGCCCAGATGGGTTTACCTCTGCATTGCCAGTTGCTCTGCTTCCATTGCTGCAACCACCCCCACAGGGCATCTGCCACCATCCATGAGTCGGTATAAATTACTGGCCACTTTTCTTGTTCAGTGATGTCCCAAGCCAGCTGGATGGCTTTCACCTCAGCAAACTGACTTGATTCACCCTCTCCTTCAGCAGTTTCTGCAACTTGTTGTAGAGGACTCCATACAAGCCTTCCGTCTCTGATGCTTTCCCACAATATGACAGGACCCATCAGTAAACAATGCATGCTGCTTTTCACTTTCTGACAGTTTATTATATGATGGGGCCTCTTCAGCACGCATCACCTCCTCCTCTGCTGACATTCATAGAATCATAGAATAGTTAGGATTGGAAAGGACTTTAAGATCATCTAGTTCCAACCACCCTGCCATAAGCAGGGACACCTCACACTAAACCATGCCACCCAAGGTTCATCCAACCTGGCCTTGAACACTTCCACGGATGGAGCACTCACAACCCCCCTGGCCAACCCATTCCCGTGCTTCACCACCCTTGTAATAAATAACTTCTTCCTTATATCCAATCTAAACCTCCTATTTAAGTCTGAACCCATTACTCCTTGTCCTGTCACTACAGTCCCTAATGAAGAGTCCCTCCCAGCATCCCTAGAGGCCCCCTTCAGATACTGGAAGGCTGAGGTCTCCACNGAACACTTCCACGGATGGAGCACTCACAACCCCCCTGGCCAACCCATTCCCGTGCTTCACCACCCTTGTAATAAATAACTTCTTCCTTATATCCAATCTAAACCTCCTATTTAAGTCTGAACCCATTACTCCTTGTCCTGTCACTACAGTCCCTAATGAAGAGTCCCTCCCAGCATCCCTAGAGGCCCCCTTCAGATACTGGAAGGCTGCTAGGAGGTCTCCACGCAGCCTTCTCTTCTCCAGGCTGAACAGTCCCAACTTTCCCAGCCTGTCTTCATATGGGAGATGCTCCAGTCCCTTGATCATCCTCTTGGCCCTCCTCTGGACTTGTTCTAACAGCTCCATGTCCTTTTTATGTTGAGGACACCAGAACTGCACACAATACTCCAGATGAGGTCTCACAATCTTTACCCTCTGGCCAGTCCATGATAAATTCCAGAATTTCTGGATGACAACTGGGATTTCCTATTCAAGCTTGTTGTGTAATTAGTGCAGCCCATTTACTCCATGTAGCATTGTTTGCATGATGTGTGGAGGAGACCCTGCCTTTGAACATCCAGCCCACCATGGGCAGTGAGGGTGGCAGGAGGATCTATGTTTCAGTGCAAATCACTTCTGAAGCAGCTCAAACCCCTTCATAGGCTGCCAGTATCTTTTTCTCTGTTGGGGTATAGGTGGCCTCAGATCCTCTGTATCTCCGACTCCCAAAGCCAAGTGGTTGACCTCGAGTCTCCCCTGGAGTTTTGTGCCAGAAGCTCCAGGTAGGACCATTCTCCCTGGCTGCAGTGTACAGTACATTTTTAACATCTGGCTTGATCCAGACTGGTCCAAGGGCTACTGAATGAACTATCTCACGTTTGGTGTGCTCTAAGGCTTGTTGTTGCTCAGGGCCCGATTTAAAACCAGTCTTCTTCTGGGTCACATGATAGAGAGGGCTGTAATTTGGGATGTGCATTCTCCAGAACCCCACTGCACCCAAGAAAGCCTGTGTCTCTTTCTTATTAGTTGGTGGAGACATTGCTGTTATCTTGTTGATCATATCTGTGGGGATCTGTCTACGTCCATCTTGCCATTTTATTCCCCAAAATTGAATCTCCTGTGCAGGTTCCTTGACGTAACTCCATTTCATGGCAAAACTGGCTTTCAGAAGGATTTGGATTATTTTCCTCCCTTTCTCAAAGACTTCTTCCACTGTATCACCACACACAATAATGTCATCAATGTATTGCAGGTGTTCTGGAGCTTGCCCCTGTTCCAGTACAGTCTGGATCAGTCCATGGCAGATAGTAGGACTGTGTTTCCACCCCTAGGGCACTCGGTTCCAACTGAACTGGACACACCTCCATGTAAAAGCAAACTGTGGCCTGCACTCTGCTGCAAAAGGAATTGAGAAAAATGCATTGGCAACGTCAGTCGTGGCATACCACTTGGCTGCCTTTGACTCTAGCTCATACTGAAGTTCTAGCATGTCCGGTACGTCAGCACTCAATGGTGGTGTGACTTCATTCAGGCCACAATAGTCTACTGTTAGTCTCCACTGTCCTTTAGAATTTTGTACTGACCATATGGGGCTATTAAAGGGTGAGTAGGTACTACTCATCTCTCCTTGGTTCTCCAGTCTATGGATCAGCCTATGGATGGGAATCAGGGAGTCTTGATCGGTGCGATATTTCCTCAGTCTCCAAAGCAGCAATACCAAAAGCCCATAGGTACCCTTTTTGGTCTTTGAAGTACCCTCTCCTGAGGTAGTCAATGCCGAGGATGCATGGAGCCTCTGGACCAGTTATAATGGGGTGTTTTTGCCATTTTCTCCCAGTCAGGCTGATTTCAGCCTCCAGTACAGTCAACTCTTGATATCCTCCTGTCACTCCAGGAATATAGGTGGTTCCACCCCCTGATAGCTTGACGACATCAGGGTACGCTGAGCACCGGTATCTACTAGAACCTTATACTTCTATGGGACTGATGTTCCAGACCATCTGATCCACACAGCCCAGTAAATCCTATTGTTCTCTACCTCCACCTGGCTGGAGGCAGAGCTTCTCTAATTGTGGTCACAACACTGGTCACTTATGCCTTCTTGACAGGGATTAGTCTTTATCACAGGAGCTGGAGTACAATCAGTTCTTCCATTCCATCTGGGAACCTACTCACAAAAGACTGAAGCTGCAGCTTTCACAGGATGATCAGCCTTGACCCTTGTTCCCTTCTTCAATTCATGCACCTGTTTCTCCAAAGCTAAAGTAGGTTTCCTATCCAACTGCCTCATGTCTTTTCTGTGATCCTGCAGGCAAAACCATAGGGTGGCCTGTGGCTTATACCTTCTATGTCTTCTCTCTTGAGCAGTAGGGTTCCTTTTGTTAATAGCTGAGACGTGGGTTGGTAAACGTGAAGAGCTGGATAGATCAGATAGGTCATCTCTCAATTGTTTGAACTCCTGAGACAGTTTTTCCACGGCTGAAATGATGGAAGGGGTGAAATTGTCTTTGAACACTCAGAGTTGGTGAATCATTTCATCCACTGTTGGTGATGCTATGTCATTCCAGGTTATTGCTGCCAAAGAGTTGTACTTGGAGTTGGAGTAGCTGCGTTGCCTGCTGTAGTCAGAGATTGAGTAGCTGCTGCACTTGTCACCAGGGTTGGTGTAGCTGCTGTGTTTGGAGTTTGAGTATCTGCATTGTTGGTTGCTTTGCCATCAGATCCAGAGACATATTTTTCCCTTTGAAGGTGTTGGATAGTGTTGAACAGGGCTCTGTAAGCATAGGCCAAGCCCAGCACTTTGCCATGATTTGTCCGCCTCTGGTATGACCAGGATGACAACACACCTCGTTTAAGTGTTTTATTAATTTTTCTGGATTTTGCACTTGTTCAGTGGTGAAGTTCCAAAGCAGTGAAGATGCCTACTGGCCTAGATGCTTGCTCATACTGTTCCACACACCCTGCCACTTGTGATTATTCAGCCTCAGGGAAAATCTCTTGGTCCTTCTATATTGTTATCTAACCCTAGAGAAGACCCAAACCCAACTCTGCTCAATTTTTGAGATAAGACTAAATAGCTGTGGGTAAAACACACTCTGTATGTGTGCCAGCGTGGTGATCCCCATCACAATCAGGAGGCAAGTCTCAAGGGTTCCCAAAGGCCATTAAAAATGCTCAAAACTCTCAAATGATGCTGTGAATAGTCCAGTGAGATGGTGGGGGATGTAAGGGAATGTCTCCTTCATAGGTTGACTACCTGAGGAGGGGAAAAAATATATAATTGCTAAACACTTCGATTATATACCTCCCAAAGTATAGGGGTGGTGACCACACTGGGAATGAAAGCCAGATCCTTTTCATGATCAACGAGTCTGTTGTATTACAAGTTATTGCCATGAAGTACAGTGAAACAACAACCTTAGCCCAGGCCCCCCAGCTGATAAAACAGCAAATACCAGCTGTAAGTAGGGTACAACATGCTGAAACTCCAAGATAAGAGAAACAACTTTGAGAGCCAATAAATCAGCATTGTGACAAATGACTATTAATCCAAAACAATGAATGCTTATCACAGATATGATTAGGCACACTCTGGGCAGATCTGTCATCTTCTCAATCATTTGTGCCCCATGTTGGGCGCCACAAGGAACTGCTTTGGTTTAAACCCAGCCAGTAACCCAGAACCACACAGCCACTTCCTCACTCCTCACCCTCCGTCCCCCTGCTCCCAGAGGGGTGAGGAGGAGAATCCAAAGAATATAACTCCCACGGGTTGAGATAAGAACAGTCCAGTAACTAAGGTATAACACAAAACCACTACAGCTACCATCAGTAATAATAATGATAAGGGAAATAACAAGGGAAGAGAATACAATCACTCATGACCCGCCAAGTGATACCCAGCCCGACCCCAACAATGATCTAGCCCTTCCGGGTAAGTGCCCCCAGTTTATGTACTGGGCATGATGTGCTGTGGTATGGAATACCTCTTTGGCTAGTCTGAGTCAGGTGTCCTGTCTCTGCTTCCTACCGACTTCCCGTCATCTGGAAGAAAAGTTGTTGGTCAGAGTAAACATTACCGAGGAGCAACAAAAAACATTGGTGTTATGAGTGCTGTTCCCAGACTGAAAGTTAAAACCACAGCACTGCACCAGCTACTAAGAAGAAGAGAAATGACTGCCACTGCTGAACCCAGGACAACAATAGATATCACAGAGATGATTTTTCTATGATGGCCACTTTAAGTGTTTGCATCACATCTACAAAACAATCTTTATTATCAATGTATCTATTGCTTCTCTACCTGAAGGATATCAAAGCACTGTGTAAGATTTGATCCAAGACTGGTGCACCTAGGCATCGATGCAGTTTTATTGCATGTCTTGAATGGAAATGTAAACATGCTTAGATCAATTACACAATGGGTTTTGTAAGCTTAAAGCACCACAGGGATAGAGCTAATGATAGCATATCTCATGTTCTCACTATACTGCAGACAAGGAAAGAAAGGGGAATCATTGAGCAAGCTCAAACCAACAAAGGTATATCCTTAAACAAAAAAAATCCCCAAACCTTACGTTAGTACAAGATCAAGATTCCTCTTGTGAAGCTTCAATAAAGAGATCTAGAGAGCATACATTCTGGTTTGTTTCTGCAGACTGAAGTATTCAGTAAGCTTGTTCTCAGTTACCAACATGGAGCACCATACTTTTATACCAGTGTCTGTAAAAAGATGTACTCATTATTGTAAATAAGTTATGGAATTTCTTTATTGACCCAGGGACATACCAGGGTTACACATGATTTTATCCAAAAATTATATTATGTTCCTTGGAGGGTATGAACTGAACTGGAGGAACAGTATTCTCACATTCTGTGTCTGAGTGGTGAACTGTAAGCACTGTTCCTTTTTCTGGATTTTAAAAATTTTCCATGACTGGGTAATTTCCTTAAGAAAATAGAGTTTATAGATGACATCAGTACTGCACTTTAAGTGGCAATAGACAAAGGTATACCTGTCAGATTCTGGAAAGAGAGTGATTGACAGTGATAATAATGATAGTCTGGAAGCTACCATCCACCAATACCCCTGTTTTATCCTTACAACTTCATGCTAACACTAGAAAATCAATCAGTTGCACACAGAAAGCTATTTGAACATTCACTGTTTCTTCCAAGACTCCTCACTAATAATAGCTTACACGAAAATATGTTTAATTTTGTGATCCCAGCTCATCCTTGTGTGTGCTTACCATTCTATACACTCCTAATATCTAAGGCCTTTAAAGGGTTGCCTTGTATAAGAATATTTGCAGTGTAATGAAATAAATAAAAGATTTAATACCTTTTAGTATTATGGCACAAAGCATATTAACATTCTTTACATTCTATTTCTCTCAGACTCTGTAATTACATAAGATTGAATCTATTGCCATTTTATGTGAAAACAGTGGCTAGAGATATTTTATTGTCCTCATCTTAGTCAGTGCAATATTTTATTGGCAAAATGGCTAGAGATATTTTATTGTCCTCATCTTAGTTGGTGCCATATTTTATTGGCAAAATCTACTCATACAAAACATTACTTTCTGAAACTAATGCACACAAAATTACCAATCAAGTATATGAAAGAGGAATAGTGACTTCGCTGGTTTAAAATAGAGACTAATATATTTTACATTCTTCATGGTTACTGCTTTGTCTCATTCTGAATGCATGGCTCTGTCATAGTCCCCGAGTGCTCTGAATTTTAAACGAAACGTTAAAAGCTGATCTGCTTTACTCGTGAGAAGAGCGTGCAGCAAACTCACTGCCCTGGACTTCAACAGAGCAGACTTTGGCCACTTC
>NDXB01017465.1:50000-52953 GCA_002631895.1 Agapornis roseicollis | reverse complement strand
GAAAAAAAAAAAAAAAAAAGAGTAGGAAATTGCCTTTTTCAACTCAAGTAAGAGGACCTGGAGTTGAATTTGCAGATTAGCAGTGATGACTGGTACAAATTTTGTCTTTGAATAACAGGTAAAAAACCCACAAAAAATGATGACATAGAAATTATTTCAGAGCTGAATTGTTACAAGGATGTATAGGATATTCACTGTTCATGAAATCTCTTCCCTTAGATTTGTAACATAAAAGTAGAAGCAGAAATGGTAAATTAGGAACACCTGATTTATCCTTTGAGAGCTGGTTGGTAAGATAGTTTAGGTGTTGTTATGGAAATTTCCCCCCTTCCTACATCACAGAAAAAAAAAAAATAAAAGGAAACATGAGCACACAAAGAGAAAAACACGGAATAAGATCCTCCTATGATTCCCTTCTTTCCCCCAGGACAAAAATGAAAACCACTTTAGAGGAAATTCATATATTCATATATTTATATAACATAAGGATTTTAGGATTTATTTTTTTCCTGCTACCATCTAATATCCAATGAATAAAAACTACTTTCATGCTTTGTCAGAGTCAGACAGGATTTTAGTTGAATTTACCCTGAGCTATATAAGCATTAGAAAATGAAACATTTTTTCCCTAGATATGAGTCTGTTCATGGCTTGTATATTATAGTTTGCCTTATAGCATCTTAGGGATTGAAGCCTAAGGCTCTGTGCGTGAGTTGCCCAAAACTGAAGGACCCTTACAAGCTTTGACAACCAACAACCTGCATTAGCAAATGATGTATTTCATTTGAACTGCAAAGAATAAAGGACATTGCTTTAAGTCAGTGAAGAAAATGAAAGACTTAATATAGGTTGAGTACAAAAGATATGTCCAAACCTGATTGCTTTATGTAAGAATAATTAAAAGGAGGCACTCTAACAACAGTACACTTTATAATAAGTTCCTTCTTCAAGTGTTTTTCATTTATTTTCTCCATTTCTTCTCCTCCCTCAGCATACACTGACCCACTGACTGCTGCCTTCATTAGCAGATAAATTAATGTTGTCTGACCAGGACATTTTTGCTGAGAAACAGACTTGGTAGACTGTGAACTTGTTTTGCACAGTAGTCACTTGGGAAAGTGCTCTTCCTGTTTTCACTTATTTGTACAATGGGAGATATTCAGAAACCATAGCTTTTGAAATACAAACTTTAGAGAAGTTTTTGAGCACCTCCATTATTTGTCATGACTTTCACACAAGCTGAGTACCTCGCTGCTTGCTTACTTGCATTCTCTGCAGTTAGTGTCTCTGAAAATTGCATGAGATTTTGATACATCCGACTATAATCCTATAGGTTTCATGGAGCAAAACCTGAACAGTGACATTTAAAAGGTATGTTAGCTGTCCTTGCAATGAAAAATCATGGCAGTCAGGTGAAGTTCCCGAAGACTGGAAAAGGGGAAATATAACCCCCATTTTCAAGAAGGGGAAAATGGATGACCCAGGGAATTACAGAGCAGTCAGTCTCACCTCTGTGCCTGGCAAAATCTTGGAGCAGATTCTCCTGGAAGGCATGCTGAGGCACATGAAAAACAACAAGGTGCTTGGTGGCAGCCAGCATGGCTTCACTAAGGGGAAATCCTGCCCGGCCAATTTGGTGGCCTTCTGCAATGGGGCTATGGAAGTGATGGACAGGGGTAGAGCACTTGACGTCATCTACCTGGACTTGTGCAAAGCATTCGACAGTGTTCCACACGACATCCTTGTCTCTAAATTGGAGAGACATCAATTTGATAGGTGGACCATTTGGTGGATAAAGAACTGGCTGGATGGCCGCACGCAAAGAGATGTGGTCAATAGCTCAATGTTTTCCAGCTGGAGGCCAGTGACGAGTGGTGTCCCTCAGGGATCGGTGTTGGGACCGGTCTTGTTCAACATCTTTGTGGCTGACATGGACAGTGGGATTGAGTGCGCCCTCAGCAAGTTTGCTGATGACACCAAGCTGTGTGGTTGGGTGGATACGCTGGAGGGCAGGAATGCCATCCAGAGGGACCTTTGGCTGATGTCAACCTCTTGAAGTTTAACCATGCCAAGTGCAAGGTCCTCCACCTGGGTTGGAGCAATCCCAGGCACAGCTGCAGTTTGGGCAGAAAAGAGATTTAGAGCAGCCCTGCGGAGAAGGACTTGGAGTTGGTGGTCGATGAGAAAATGAACATGAGCTGACTGCAGTGTGCGCTTGCAGCTCAGAAAGCAACCGTATCCTGGGCTGCACCAAAAGGAGCCCCATTCCTGGCATTTTTCAAGGCCAGGTTTGACAGAGCCTTGGGTGACATGGTTTAGTGTGAGGTGTCCCTGCTTATGGTGGATTGGGGGGTTATGCTTATAGGGGGTTGGAACTAGGTGATCTTAAGGTATTTTCCACCCCAAACCATTCTATGGTTCTACTGTTCTATGAAATGTATGATGTACTAATTTCTCAGGGAAAATGCAGGGGGCTGGCATGCATGATTTTGTAAAATACACAAAATTTGAGGAATGAGGTGTATCAGTCATTAAAATGGACCAACATAGAAGTAGAAGAAAAACAAGGTGCCACTCTGAGATTGCAGAATAATCAGGTTCAGTTCATATACCGTGAACTATGAAATGGGGTCACTGATCAGTGTTATCTGACAATTATTTTGATACAATGATGCTTTCTATAAGGAAAACAGTGACCCAGGGGAAAATATGTATTACACTTATTTTAAGTGATCCCTTGATTCTGTTTTAAATCGACTCTTTAATCACTCCTGCTGGAATTAACTCCATTCTTCTAGTGTACAAGAGCTACAAGTCACTGGCGCTAGGGAAGAGTTTCTGATTTTGAAGTGGAATGTCAGAGTTCTCTATGCACTGATAACAAAGATACAGTTCTTCATAGCCTTTTGCAACAAAGCCCCAATTTGCCTTAAGGCTTTTTTTCTTTCATAAG
>NDXB01017465.1:0-47500 GCA_002631895.1 Agapornis roseicollis | reverse complement strand
TATTTTATTTTATAGTAGGAAAAGAAATCCCTGAATTCTGAAGACCTAACAAAGCACAGGTCTTATTTCCAGTCAGCCTTACTTATATTAATAGATCTTCAAGAGCTGAATCTTATCACAATAGTATAAAGATGACTTCATTGTGGTGTGTAGTGTGTAAGTACCTTCAGGAAGAGAAAATGAATGTTCTAAAGAACTCTTTAACCAGTTTAAGAAAAGACTGAGAAGAATCAATTGCTGGAAACTGAAGCCAGATAAAGTTAGACTAAACATAATTTTTTAACTATCACTATGACTAAATGTTGGAATCTGCTCCTGGGACAGGCAGATTCTCCATTTCTGCAGACTTTCAGCACAAGACAAAAAAAATCTTTTGAGAAACTCTGTTTAAATTGAGTGTAAGTTATTTCTGAAGCAATTACTAGGTGTTTGGTTTAGTAACTGGATAGACTTTAATGGCAGGGATGGTCAAGCCATGTAAGGTTCCCTTCTGGCCTCAAACACCGTGAGTCTTGGAAGAAAAAGTACATAGAGCTGTGCAAATGAAAGCTTTTATGCAGGTTACTACACAGCAGGTTTACAATTGTCTGTTGGTTGTGTCTAACACTAATAACAGGAGATGCTACTGCCACATATTGGTCTCAATGCATTATTTATATTGGTACAGAAACTGTTTTTATATTCTGTATAATGAAAACAAACTCTTTGATGTTTTTAAGTTATTGTTGTTTGGTTTTGTTTGTTTTTTGTTTTGTTATTTTTTTTTTGGTTTTATTTCCAAGTTATTCTCTGTTTCATGTTTCACTTAGAGAATTTTCCCTCGCCATCCCTGATGCTCTGAATTGTGCTCACATCACCCATGATGCTGCCAATATGTTCTCTACCCTACCCAGCCACCACTGGCTCCATGGCAGGACTTCCATGGGCTGCCTTCACTGTTTCCTTTAATTGTATGCTTTCCAAAGATGTCTTCACAAAGACATAATGTTTCATTATACACAGGGCAAACCCCAGAGCCCCAGCTCACCTTTCCCAATGTCTCAGCTATTTCTGGAATAACCCCAGGTAAGGACGAATAGTGCTGAAATTGTCAAGTTTGCCCCAGTTTCTGTACTGTGCCATCCTGCTTCTTTTCTGTTCACTTGCCATTGCTTCTTTTTAGGCTGTTAAAATTTTCTATGCTTATTGCTGACTGGGGAATGAATTTCATTTAAGCAATAGCAGTCTGTCTTTTCTCATCAACTAAACATGGGGAAATAAATCCAAGAGAGAGTTTGAATTTCCTTTGCTTATTTCTATTACTTGGATTGAAATCACTAAAATAAGTGCAAGGATTACTAGAATGCCATGATTAAGAGAAAGTTAGATTTTTGTTTCCTTTACATTGTTTATATATTGCTTTAGATAAACACTACTTTTGTTACTGCAGTGTTTCTGAAGTGCCATGCCCTGGGATAAGAGCAAGCAGCCTTTAGGCTCTACGGATCTTTTAGCAACCATCTGATATCATTCTGCACTATTCTGAGAGGCTCATTATACAAAAACCACATTGAATTTTCTAGGTCAGGTAAGGTAAAGAGCAAAACTTTAATTATTTCCACATGAGCTGGTAAAGGAGAAAGAAGAGATAACGTAATTTACCAAAACTCTGATGTTTAATTATGCTGGTAAGAACAGCACAGCCATGCTATCCTGTGGTGCCATGAAATGAGAATGCTGTATGCTAGACAACACGCTTTACATGTGCCAGCTCAGCTTTTTTATCTTATTTATGCTAGTCTGCACCCAGAGTCCCCTTTGTGGCTTTACTGATGCTCCCTGAGTAAAGAATAAGAGCTGAATGTAATCCACTTCTGCATCTAGAAAGTAACTTTCAATCCATGTTTTAAAAGAACAGATCTTTTCCTCTTGAAATGCATTATGGGTGTAATTACTCTTGCCTAACTTCCATCATTTACAAACAAGTGCCCAACATAAAATTGTTGCTAACAGTCATCTATTCACAGATTGACCTGCAGACACAGCACTCTGCTAGCAATTGTACCACCCATTCAGTTTCCCCTAAGGTTGTCAATGGCTTTTACATCAGCTCATTTTCTCTATTACCCATGATAACTCTCCTGCAACAGAAAGCATTAGCATATTCAAAGTATCTCTGTTTATTGTTTCGTAAAATGACCTTAACAAAACCTCTAATCCTAACTAGGAATCAACAGCTGAAAGAGCATACTGAACAACTAAGGATCATTGCAACTGATACTACAAATACTTTAATTTGTTGTTTAGAGCTACTTTGTTGCTTTCAGAGGCTGATTTCTAACAGTACAATAGGTCTGATTCTCTTCTGTTGATTGTTTTGCATTGTAAACCATAAATGAATACAGTTCCCCATTTACTGATTGTGAGTGAGGAGAAAGCACACGTTCTCTATATTTAAAACAGGAGAATTCTTTTCATTGGTAAAGCTAAAATGAGTCTCCTTTTTGACATGATTTATAGCAGAGAAGGCAGGCCTGATAACCACCCAGGTTCAGTCTGTAGCTCCAAGAATGAATAGATTATTATCTTCTTTTATTAAATTCATGCATGGCTTGCTGTTGAAGCTGTATATTAAAAGGAAAACAAATACTGTATAGCTATATCCTGCTATCAATTCAATGAACAGACTTCCTACCATGCCTGATCAATAGGGAATGCGGTGTGAAATCAATGTCCAGCTCTGGCCCATAGCAGTCCGCTCTCCTGAGGACAGTATATCCATGTTAATGTCACATTCAAATAAGAACAAATTCCTATTACTCTGGGAATCAGTGACCCTTTACTGTTGATTTAATGGTGGAGTGGCTATGGGGGGTGAGGCCCTGACACTTTGAGTAGAGTTTAAAAGGCTGTTATTCTCTTTATCGTTAAAGGTATGACAACATCAGTTTTGCGATTTGATAGAGAGCTGAAAACAGCTGCATCACAGATCTGTTCCTCTATGAAGTCAAGCAAAAGAAATAGGCTTTCTACCCTGTTGGTAATTTTCCAGTATCTGCTTTACTTGCTGACTGTAACAGGTTTTTCCTTTTTTAAATCCATACATCTAATAACACCTTTGCTAATGCCGTCTTTTATTAGGGGTTGGAGGGACTTGCAACACTTATATGTCAGCATCTGCTTCATTTCTGACCACAGGCATTCAGACTGAATAGAAACCATGCATGGCACCAGATGCAAACTTTCAGCCCTCCATCTGTTTTGACAGGTTGCATCATAGACAGATACATTACATCATTCTTTAGGCTGTTCATTTCCTGCCTGGGAGGACTGGAGCAGATAGGAGTGCAGAGGAATGACTAATAGTCAGCTGGAATATCTTCTGCACATCTTCTGATTCAAGTGACACCCTAGGCAGACTTGTACAGATGTCATTCTTGGGACTGCAACAGTACGGGTCATGGGAATATTGGAAAGGCTGACACATCAGCAGTGAAAACTTGTCTTTCTGGGCCTTTGGCTATAATATTGAACAGATTTCTTAGGTTCCTAAAATTAGTTAATTAGATATAAATGTGTGGCTTTTGCATTTTTCCCTAGCACTCTGGTGTTCAAAGCACTATTGTGTGAGTTGAGTTAATTATGGTCCTGTAGATTTTAAATGCTCTACATTAAGATATATTTAAACAGTAGTAATCATGGGACTGTGTTCAGTGACTTGGAAAGATGAAAACTTCATGCGGGAAAAGAAGGAAGAGACAATGTTAAACTACTGCCTTGAGGGTGTTGAAAATAACTAACAATCAGCTTTCAAGCAAAAGCTTGAAACTCTGGTGTGTTATTCAGTATTCCATGTAACACAGGAGGCAGCAGTGAAGTTTTAATTACCATAATTTTAAAATATAGCCAATATTCCATATATTGTGCTTTCACTTTCAACAGTGCATGCTTAAAGAACTTTCTCAGCAGCTCTCCATTTGTTTCTTTCCCTCCCTTTCTTGACATGTAAATATGAAAGCTTAGGAAGATTGTGACCAAAGCTGGACGCAGTATTAGATTGCTTTAGTGCATCTCTGCTTCCCTCTGGATGCAGAAACAGTAGGGATAAAAAGGAGGGTGATAATGGTTCAGGCAAAAGAGAGTAGATGAAAAGCAGAAACACTGAATAGAAAGCAGGGTTTCAGTGGAGAAACCCCCAAACACATGAAAAGACAACAATGAAATGGCCAGAGGAAAATGTATAGGTTTTCAATACACATGCTTATGACTTTGGGTTTGAAAAGGCACACTGTCTGATGTCCAGTGCCTTTGACATCCCCCATCCATACCACGTACTGTAGTCTTCTGCTAATGAGCCCCATTTTAGGATGCAGTGGGTAAAGCCAGTCAAAGCCTCATGCTTGATTAGTTGCCTTTGACACTGCCAATCATGAGGTACTGCTGACATGATAGTGCAACTGTGTAAAATAATAGGCAGCTGCTCCTCCTCTTCCTCAAGGCCCATGACATGGGAAATCCCATAGGACTTGGCACTCTTATTTGATGTCAGCGTCCAACAATTAAAGGACACTTAGAGCAAGGGACATGGTAAAAGGCAGTCTCTTGAGTCATCAGGTCTGGTCCTTTGCTGTTGCAGATCTCCACCTTGTATTATCCCTTTCACAGGCTGATTGAGGAGCACCTTAAAACTACATGTTTTCCTACTCCTACTCCAAACAGAAAGCTCTTCCAGAATCAAATTCTTCAAGTCCAGCCTGAGGACATTTCTCTGCTCATTAGTCCTGCTCATTAGTCCTAGTGACAACATTTTCCTTTAGTTTAATTACCTCATCTTCCTTCTCTGACATTTACCTCAGTAATACGTTTATAGAGAACAAATTATCTCTCCTCCCAGGCTTTCTTTGGCTGAGCTGACCAGCACATACATTTTAGTTTCACCTCCTAATTTAGACTCTCCATTCCCTGGTATACCCATTTAAGTTACTTCTTTTTTACTTTTTTTTAGCTAAGATAAAGGAGAGTTGTACTTAGGTTTTACCAGTCCTTCACGTGACAGTACTCCATTTTCCAGGGATTCTGTCATTTATTTAGGACTTCATATGCATTACCAGATTTGTGGCTGATGTAGTAATCCTAAATCTCAGGTGCTGCATTTGTAACATTTATTTTGTTTCTTTATTTGCTAGGAATAACAAGAATAGTTTGCTTTCCTTTGCATTACTAGCCCTGACTCAGACTGACTTGGGCATTTGCCACTTCCTCCATAGTGGGATCAAACCAACACCACAGACAAGTGTTCTTATACCTTTTGAGTTGATTTTTGACTACATAAAGAATAGGTCTGAGCTACAGTTCGTCTCACCAGAGGCTGTGACTCCAGCAGTGTAGGTTGAAGATGTTACTTAGGGTGAGCACTGAAGCCTGCTGTCTTCTGCAGTTTGCTCCCTGCATCTCTTCCTCCAGATTTATTCTTCTAGGGATATTAGAAGGTATATCTTTGCCTAGGCATTTTTGTATTCACTCATGGACCTGTCTGTAGCCTATAAATTCTTCTAGCCCCTCTCTGACCCTGCTGATACCTCTGTGTCCACAACCTCCTGTGTAGCAGGTTTGATGAGTTCACTGCCTGGTACAAAGATAAACTCACTGTCTTTCATCTCTTTCATACTGATACCCTGTTAATCCACTGAATGTCCCTTAGACCTCATACTGCAGGTATGGGTGGATGGGCTCTGTCTTCAGCTTATCCACCAGCTCATGGCTTTGAAGTCCTTGGTTACACCCCTTTCAGCCTTCCCCTCCCCAAATGCAGCATCGCAGCCTTTTTTATGTCTTTCTTGACCATTTATCTGGCTGTTATTACCTTTTCGCTAACTCTGTAAAATCCTTCTGGAGATGCAGCTACACCAGTTGCAGTACCTGGTACTCAGTATGAAGGCTCAGCATGGTTTCTGTAGTGCTGAAGTGACTCTCTTTGTCTTATTCTCAATTAATTGCTTTATGATGCCCAAAATTTGCTTGGTATTTTTGACTGCTGCTGCACACTGAGCTGATGATTTTGAAGATTAATTTTAAACTGATTCATCCATTTAAACTGGATCAATCAAGCCTGAATGTATCTATACCTTTTTTTATCTGTGCTTTGATTGACTGTTCCAGGTAGCTTTAGCACATTTTATTTGTTCCCTAAGCCTGCAAATTCTTCAGCTTACTTGTTTAATTGCTTTCAGTTACTCTTTTCCTTTTTAACAGTGTTAACCATTTGGAAAATAAGAACTTGGCAGACTTATTTAGTTTAGCTGTCCATTAATTTAAATTGAACTATATCTTACAGTTATTCATGTGTCATTATGCTGTTTTGTTATTTCCATAGAAAGTACTGCACCTGCCTATCTGACGGTTGTCTGGCATTAGTGTATTTCGTTTCTTCTATACTTTGGCACCAAATTACCTCTCATGAAAAGCTAAGAAGTGCTAAAGACAACCTCAGAATAAGCAAATGTATAGCAAGTGAACAAGTACAAATGTATATCAGAGTACAAGTACAAATATATATCAGAGTACAAGTACCAGAGCCCAGCATAAAATGAGCATATTACAAATAAAGGGTTTACCACAGCAAACTCTAAATTTTGGAATACCCAAGGTCATTCAGGAAGCATCCCTCCTGTTTGGCACTGCTGACATTATCCTACAGACTACATTTTGGGGCATGCAAGGGAGTACTCGGGGGTACTCACAGATACCCACTCTCTTTCCTCCCATCAGCATCAGAACTTACCCATGTCTTTCCTTACCCAGGTCTCACGCCTGCTTGTGCTACTCCTCCCATCCACAGGTTCTTCACCAGCAGCATGAATGACTGTCAGCATTATTATTTTCCTACTGCCTCTACTTCCCAGACCTAAGGTGTGTTTGGGAGCTATCTGTTTCTCTGCCTATATAGCAAATAATGTTGACACAAAAATAAGTAATGACAAGGCCAGGATGGTGTGAGCTATGCCACAGAAATAGTTGCCCTGTAGGTAAAGTTAGTCCTTATCACTGCAGGTAAGGGCAAGAAGAATACCCAAGCAGAATACTTGCCACTTTTCTAGCAATGCTACAGCAAATTCTATATGACCTGGTCTGTCTTATCCTCCTGCTTGTGAACACGTCAATTGAATCTAAACACACATGAGGAAAGAATTGAAGGACTGGCCCTCAGGACTCAGATCAATCTTTGGTTACATAAAGCAGCTTTTATGCTCTGGGTTGGAATAACAAGTCTGTGAGATCAAAATTAAGCTCCTTGTGTGCATGCAAATTATGCATTTTAGCAACAAGCTTTGCTAACAATGTCAAGGCAGAATAAAATGATGGAGGGAGCAGAAAGACCATTCTTCTGTCTCTTCAAAGTTTCTTTAGAAAATCATTGTACAAGCCCTAGTCTTTGACCTCTGTGCTGAAGTGGCAATCTTTAACTACAATTAATTGGCCCACATGAACAAGGGTAAATCAGTTGCTTAGTATAACACATTATCATCTTCCTGATATTTCACTATTAGAAGCTCATTTTTCCTAGATAGAAGGATCGCTAATTGTTCTTCTCATGTTAAAAAACTCTCAAAACACAACAGCCCCCAAACCACCTACACTATGAAAGAATCTAATGATAATAATTTAAAACTGAGAGCTTAAATCCACAGGGGCAGCAAAATTAACCCACAAATTCTGCAAATTATGTCCAGATTTTAGTCTTTCCTGGAGCCAATCTAATGTCATTGTATCTATGCCAGGTTCTTCAGCAAGTCTTTGTTGCCTAGCACAAAAAAGTTTAACCTGCAAGCACAAGACTCATTATTATAACAATCAGTAGTACCCTTCCTCTTCCTACCTTTTTAAACATAAATCTTACTTCCAGGAGTCTAAAAATGAACCACAAAAACTTATTCTGTGGTGATATACATATCATGTAATATCTTAGGACAGTAATATTATTTGCTATTATTAGATTTGGGTTTCTGTTGTTAAATTTTTTTAATGAAAAAATTAAATTTCTTTCCTTTCTTCCTGTCTTTCTTTTATTTTTTCCTTTCTTCCTTTCTCATCTTGGGCACCAATAACCAAACCTGTTGCCAGGAACAGTAAAGGAGAGAGACAGGAAGGGCAGCTTGATATAGACTGCACAACTGGAGGTGCATTAATTCCCAGTAATATTTTGCCAGTAAGTCTCAAGTATGGGAACAACAGGCTCTGGATAGTGAGAACATAGGTGGAGCAGTTCAGGGTAAACATAAATAATCTTGTGATGTAGAGGATGAAGAAAGGAGATCTCAGGAAAAAGAGGAACTAGAGAGTGACTGGGAACAAGACTGGCTGGAAGGTCTGACGTGCAAACTGATATGGGAATGAGAGATATTTTGAAGGAACAGGAACAAAAGGGGGAACTGGGAGAAAGGCTTTACAGAGACTCTCAGGAAGTCATTCCAGGGTAATTCAAGTTAATTTCTGACTACTTTTCTATACAGGATGAAATGGGACATGTATTTAAGAGCTTTGCTGAATTTATGATCATGTAATCTATGGCCAAATAAAACAAATAGGCCTAGGAAGAATGATAGTGGAAATGACAGAAATGCAAACCTGGAAGGAACCTCAAGACATTGCCAGTTTCCTGCCGAGGCAGCACTAAACATCTCTGGACTCCCTCAGCTGGTTTTTGGCAACTCATCAGGAAAACTGGGTAGGCAGCCGAAGGGGAAGTTTAAAAACCAATGATTTAAACAGGGTAAAGCCAATGAAGGGGGAGCTGTAGGGGGCAGGAGATTCTTATATTCTTTAAGATATACCATAGAAAGCACGGGGGGAAAAAAATGTATGCAAGGGGAAAGAATGTTTTAAAAAGATGGATAAACAAGCACCTGCATTGAATCAAAACCTTGAAGAAACGGCACATACGGAATTGTTTCTTGGTTGCTGCAAGAAGCTCTTGAGGAGAAGCTAGGGTTTAGAGCAGCCATAACCTTTGCCCTGAGGGGAAGATGCTAGGAGAAGCTGAATGCAAAGTATTTCCCATATTCTTTTGCAGTAATGTGGGGTGCTCTTATTTGAGGCTTGTTTTTCTTTAATATTAATTTTTAGGGTGGGTGGTTTTGCTTGTTTGTTTGTGGGTTTGTTTTTTGGTTTGGTTTGGTTTTTTTTTTGCAATTTTTAAAGCAAAATAAGTCATTAATACTGAGCTTCGGCAGGTCAAGGACTTTTTGCTCATACCGTTTCCTGAATTACTTGCCAAATATCTCAAACTAAAGGCCTTGCTTAATATAGATAAGTGGAGTTATATCAATTTTCTTGAAGCGATGCTAGTTTATAACAAGGGGGACTATCGTAAGCTTGATGTCTGGATACTGCAAGCCAACACTAAATCTAAACACAAGTTTGTGACTAGCAGATTGTGGACTTTGTGCTTTCCAAGAGTGTGCTATTGTTTCAGTAGATGGAAACTTGCAAAATAATTCCCTTAGGTTAAGGAATTTAAGTGTTTGCTGGAAACTTTTATTTCTGACACTTCTTTTCATAGAAAATATGCTGTTCCTTGAGAAGAATTTGTAAAGCAGTTTTCCTGCAGCTTTATGATGGTTCTCTGCTGTTTTTCAAAATGATCACCTAAAGAAACTTCTTTTGTTGTAGGAAAATACCTAACACCATTTTCCCTTAAGGATTCCCTTCAGTTTAGGAAGAGTTTAATTCATATTTCTGTCCTTTTTTTCAGTGGAAGTTAAAAGGTATCTTTCTTTTCCTGGCTACCTTTGGTCATCTGCTGTCAGTAGTCTCAAGTGAACTTTCACCTGGAATACTTCATCCAGCTCTGGAATCCTCAGTGCGTGAAAGATACTGCTCTGATGGAGAGGATCCAGAGGAGGGCCACAGAAATGATTAGTGGGACAGAGCATCTCTCCTGTGAGGGAAGGCTCAGAGAGTTGAGGTTGTTCAATCTGCAGAAGACTCTTGGGAGTCATTATAGCAGCTTTTCCATTCTTAAAAGGGGCCTATATGAAAGGCCTCTTTTAAGGGGGGACAGACCTTTTAGCAGGGCCTGTTGAAATAAGATAAGGGGTTATGGTTTTAAACTAAAGGAGGGGAGATACAGGATGGACATGAGGAAGAATGTTTTTACTACGAGGGTGGTAAAATAGTGGAACAAATTGCCCAGAGAGTTGGTAGGTGCACCATCCCTGGATACATTCAAGGGCAGGCTGGATATGGTTCTGAGAAACCTGATCTACTTGAAGATGTCCCTTCTCTTTGCAGGGGTGTTTGGGCTAGATGACCTTTGAAGGTCCCTTCCAGCCCAAACTATTCTATGATTCTATCACACCTGTAGAAGCCTATCTTTAAGTTACCTATTCTTTAGGCAAATTTGCTTGAAGATGTCTGGTAGAATCAGTGTGGGAAAAAGCCAGAAAAATTTGTGTATGTGCATGCAGATCACATAGTTAAATAAGCCTCTGTTCTTATAGGTATCAGATTAAAATAATTCTGATTTCATTCTGTTATTTATTGCATCTGCGTTTCAAAACACTTTTCTACAGGCTTCCTTGTGCGTCACCATCACACACCTTATTAGAGATGAAAAAAAGCTGTCGTTATTCAGAACACTCCTACAAAATTTTCCTGTAATATAAATAAGTTTTTCTCACTGTGGATCAGTTTTCCTGTAATATAAATAAGTTTTTCTCACTGTGGATCAGTATCTGAATAGACCATAGAAAGGTTGTGAAGCCCAGTCTGCATCCTAAGGCAGTGCAGACTTGTATCAAATGCAACTAAGCCAATGGTGAGAACAGGTCCAGGATGTGTGTATGTGTGTTCTACAATATAAACAAAAGGGTACTGTAGAATAATCTATGAAATAGCTCTTTAATAAGGTTCAGCCATGAAGTGGGCAGTCTCTTCTGCTGGGAAATGGAGTGTGTAGTGAGTGGTGCTAATGTGGGGTATATGTGAAGAAAAGGTGTGGGAAAAGAAGATTGCTCCGTATGCCTTCGTATAACACAGTGAATCGCAACTGCAATGGATGCACAATGCACACATAAATAATATTCTCTTAAGACCATTTAGAATAAGGGCCTACTGTGCACAGGCAGCAGAGTAGGTGGACTCACAAAGCATGGTTTTTTTAAATGTGCACTCTTCCGCTGCATCAAAAGTCAGTGGAAGAAAGGTCTTTATCAGCTACTGGCATTGTTCAGTGAAAGCCATGTTCTGCCAATGGCCTGTGGTTTCTAAGATTGCTTCAAATACTTCTCCCAGTACTGTTTCCCCTTTCTATAAAGCCCAAGGTCAAGCAAATACACAAAATCCCACAGATATTTAGAGGGGGAATTCATTTTAGTTATTTAGTATTTAGTTAAAAATCATGTGAAGGATGTAACACTAGTCAGTGGAACTAGAAACTTGTGGAAAGGTTTCTGTTCACTTCTTTCCGTGATGTGAAGATACATTACTGCCAGGCATTTGTGGTTTATAAATCAAACCATTCATGCTACTTTAATGCGGTTTGATGTGTATTAATAATGTATGCATGCCTAATTCAATGGGAACCATACGACGTCTAAACTCTAAGAACATTAAATATGTGCATGTTATTAATTTCTGGTGAATAGGAACAAAGAACTACCTATTTTTCTAATATTTTACCTATCCCTGATATTCCATTTCTCCTGATTCATATTATAAACTGAATTTTAGCAATTTCGGTCCTTCTTTAATCCATTTAGTACTGAACTTATTTTCCCCTGTTGTAAGGTGCTCTGATATTTTGGGGGGTTTGCTCTAAACAAAACTAAGACACTTTTGTAAAGCCACAGATTTATTGTTGGCAGAATGCCATGGTTATTTAGTCTGTAACTACAATGCAAATAAACCCCAAGTTTTTCAAGAGCTTACAATGTACCCTTTGTTTCTTACTAGGTTTGTTTTCTGCTTCTTAATTCCTCAAGCAATGCACATTTATGCTAACTGCTCTCATGTTTTAACACTGTATTTGGGGTAGCAAAGGTTAATTCAAGCCAAAATGATGACTTAAAAGATTTGACCAGGCCATCAGCTGCTCTATACCAGCAGCGCTGAAATGGGTTTGCATTGTGGCCGCTGAAGATCTGGTTTATCCAGAAATGGAAGGGAAAAAGAAATAGTTGAAGGAAAAACATTTTCTCTGGAGACTGCTCTTCAGATTTTGGTGTAAAAAGCATCACTGGGATGTGATGAGTTTCTAGGGAGGCCTCTAAACAACTACTGCTCTGTGAGGGATAGGATCCTGGGTACTGGGCAGATGATACTGCATACGGATTTCCTTCATCTGTACCTGGCTGTCTAAAACTTAGACATCCAGGCTGGGACTGCTGACCAGACAGAAGCATACACTGTTGTCATGGGTGCCTATGGCATCTGGCCTTGCAGTGGCCACCCCAGAAGGGTGCTTTGTGATGTGGGTAGGCTGCTCTGGGTAATGCTGATACTCAGGAAGTCTTAGCAGCACACTACAGCCATGGCACCTGAATCCCATTCTATGCTGAGCTAGTTGTTCAAGACTAACCATGGCCAGTGGAGAGAGACCAACAAGCACATTCAGAAAAAAAAATAATGCCAAAACCTCTCCCACCAGCACACACAGAAGAGGGGACAGAAATAATGCAGCAGATTTTAAGCTTGCAAAAGCAAGAACCTGCAGAAGCAAGAGACTTCTGAAGCCTGAGGTACCTTTGCAGAACTGCTTCACTGCTCTAGAGACTGAAGAGGACTCATGCAAAGCATTTGACACTGTCCCATGTGACATCCTTGTCTCTAAACCAGAGACACATGGATTTAATGGATGGGCCACTTGGTAGATAAGGAATTGGCTGGTTGTTGCACTCAAAAAGTTGTTATCAATGGCTGTATGTCCAGGTGGAGACCAGTGACAAATGGTGTTTCTTAGGATTCCTTAGTTCCCAGGAATTCCCCTGGGATTCCTTAGGGGTGAGTGCTGGGACTAGGGCTGTTTAACATCTCTTTCAATGACATAGACAGTGGGATTGAGTACACCCTCAGCAAGTTTGCTGATGACACCAAGTTGTGTGGTACAGTCAATGCACTGGAGGGAAGGGATGCCATTGAGAGGAAATTTGATGGGCTTGAGAGGTGAGCCCGTGCAAATGCTGTGAAGTTCAGCAAGGCCAGCTGCAAGATCCTGCATCTAGGTTAGGACAATCCCGAGCACAGCTATGGGCTGGGAAGAGAATGGATCGTGTTGGTTGATGTGAAGCTCAATGTGACCCAGCAGTGTACTCTTGCAGCCCAGAAAGCCAACTGTATTCTGGTCTGCATCAATAGCAGGTTTGACCAACAGGTTGGGGGAGGTGATTCTCCTCCTCTACTTAACTCTTGAGAGACTCTACCTGCAGTGCTGCATTCAGCTCTGGAGTCCCCAGTAGAAGGACATGGACCAGAGGTGACCCGCAGAGATGATCAGAGGCCTGGAGCACCTCTCATACGAAGATAGGCTAAGGGAGTTGGGTTTGTTCAGCCTGGAGAAGACTCCTGGGAAACTTTATAGCAGCCTCCCAATACCTAAAGGGGAGCTACAAGAAGTCTGGAAAAGGGCTTTTTTCAGGATAATGTCGGGATAGGACAAGAGAGAATGGCTTTAAAGGAGAAGCAGATAGGTTTACATTAGATAGTCGGAAAGAATTTTTTACTGTGAGGGCGGTGAGGTACTGGAACAGGTTGCACAGAGAAGCTGTAGATGCCCCATCCTTGAAAGTGTTCAAGGCCAAATTAGATGGGGCTTGGAGTAACCTGGTCTAGTGGAAGGTGTCCCTGCCCACGGCAGAGGGGCTGGAACTAGATTATCTTTACAGTCACTTCCAACCCAAACCATCCTATAATTCTGTGATATCCAGAAAAATAAGTGAATGAGAGAAATGAATTGAGTCACCTCCTGCATACACGGAAGCATGTATGATCTGCAATGGATGATTAAAAATGCTTCACTTCTATATAGTTCAAGTTAGGTGAGATGCGTGCTGTATTTAAAATGGTCTTAGTCCATCAAGACATTTGCTACCAGTTCTCAGTCATGAAGTCAGGGAGGTCTGATTTTTATTCTTACTGGTTACTTGTGAGACTAAGTGGGAAATGAAACAAATCTGGTACATGTTTCATGAAGTATTTAGCACTTCGTTACATCAGGCTCAAATGGTGAAGATTTGTTATATTAAACCCAAATACTTGAGGTAGGGAAGGACCGATAAAGAAAGTTTGTTAGTTAAGATCTATTGATCCAAACTCACCATCAGGTGTGTTTGTGAATCCACTCAAAACAAAGGGCTTGGCCATGCTTGGACTTCAGTGGTTTTTTCAACTTACATCAGGCCACAGACAGCAAGGTGGCTTGTGGGCATCCGCATATTTCTTCTGACTCTTATGCCTCCTCTTTGTTTACTTATGTGGTTGTGTGTGAAGCAGCTTGGATGCAACAGTGCAAGTTACTGAATTTAGTACCAAAGGTGTAGCTTATTTGACATACAATCCTTCTTCGCCATAGGTGCTTCTAGCAAATGTAAATTAAAAAGCCTGCCTCTTCAAGCAGAATGTGCTGTGCATAAAATGCATTTGCCAAATACCTTCAGCACTGCAATAATCCATTTCATGATTTAAAAGCCTTGTAAACATGTCAAAATGGTTGGTTGGTTCTACCATCTTTGTGCCATCTATTGTACTGAGTAAATAAAGGGAAATACAATTTGTTCAGTTCTTTGGAAGCACAACATTTCTCTCACTGATGTGTGACAACTATTATCATATTTATTGTTAACATTACACTCCTAAGCATGCAGGTGATGTATTGTGAGTATTTCAAACTTATAAAGCCATTGGTATCTTCCCACTGGACCTTATTTGCTCACTTGTATCTGTACAGTTAGCTGGGATATCAGGAGGTAACTGATGAGACATTCAAACCAAAGATAGGTAAACTAGTAAATATCATGATCCTTGCTAGAATCTTAACTGGAAACCAAACAACAAATAGAAAGTTTGTTGGGGCTTTTGAGGAGGTAGCTGAAGCCAAAGTTTGCAACTCCTCCTTTTTCTCTGCTGCATGGGAATTTAGCAGCCTCCAGAAAGATGACAAGATAAGGCCACAGACAGCACTGTCTGACTCTAGGCTGCAAAAATATCCTGAAGCAGCTAATATAAACCATTTACCACCTACTCATTCTGACATATATATATTTTCAAAGACATCACTGAAATGAAAATGAAACTAGAAAAGGCCTCTCTCACAGGGTATAGTCTAATGCAGGAAGCAGTGCTGCAAAAACCCAGGGGCTTACAAAGTCACTGTTCTTTGAGACACTGAGGAAGAAGCTCTGCTTTTGCAGCCTGACAGCTTTATGCTGAATGTTTGTACTGGATCTTTGATCTCTTATTTATACATATTTCTTCAGGACAGGAAAGCAAACAGAAAGAGAAATTATATTTATTTAAATCCTTCTATATCCCAGAGGTCAAGAACAACAGCATTTCAAATAAAGTGGGGGAATTTATCTTTGCCTCTTAGTTTGCAGGAGAGCTGTATATGTTAGATCAAGCCTCCAAAGTGAGGCTCAGGTATAGTATACTAATATATGACTGAACGTGCTCTGTAGATGACACTGACATAATTTCTCTGGGTGAGATCATGTGTATGTGACAGTGGGACATGTTTTGGGTTGTCTCCAGTCTTCTAACTGCTTCAGTTGTCTTCAAGCAGGTTCCACATGTTTTCTGGACCGGCAAGGAGACAAATTAATGAACCATATGTAATGCCTTTAAAGCTAGAGCTTAAACAGTCACTTTAGCTACATCATTCCTGAAGTCACCATAGCAAATATTCAATTTGGATTAAGATCAAATGAAATAAAGCGTCAAAAATTCCTCAGGAATTTCATTGTTCTCTGAAAATAATTTCATTACACTGTGAGGATGAAATAGCCGACTTGAAAAACCCCCAAATTCTCATAAGCCTAAATGGAACTGTGCTTCTGATGTGCCTTGCAAGTAGTTTGACTTTGCTAATTCTAACCAGGCAGGGATACACTGTCCTGAAAGATTGTCATATAAAAAAACCCACCATGGTAAGCAGACAGGACCTTCTGTGGAAAATAACAATCCATAACACTGTTCCTCTTTCAAAGTCCAAAGGAGGCTTCTGGAGCACTTCTAAAATAAGTAAATATAGAATCATAGAATACTTAGGATTGGAAAGGACCTTAAGATCATCCAGTTCCAACCCCCTGCCATAAGCAGGGACACCTCACACTAAACCATGCCACCCAAGGCTTCGTCCAACCTGGCCTTGAACACTGCCAGGGATGGAGCACTCACAACATCCCTGGCCAACCCATTCCAGTGCCTCACCCCCCTTACAGTAAAGAATTTCTTCCTTATATCCAATCTAAACCTCTCCTGTTTAAGTTTGAACCCGTTACCCCTTGTCCTGTCACTACAGTCATTAATGATGTGTCCCTCCCCAGCATCCCTATAGGCCCCCTTCAGATACTGGAAGGCTGCTAGGAGGTCTCCGGCCCCAACTTTCTCAGCCTGTCTTTGTATGGGAGATGCTCCAGTCCTCGATCATTCTCGTGGCCTCCTCTGGACTTGTTCCAACAGCTCCATGTCTTTTTGATGTTGAGGACACCAGAACTGCACACAATACTCCAGGTGAGGTCTCATGAGAGCAGAGTAGAGGGGCAGGATCACCTCCTTTGACCTGCTGGTCATGCTCCTTTTGATGCAGCCCAGGATATGGTTGGCTTTCTGGGCTGAGAGCGCACACTGAAGCTGGCTCGTGTTCAGTCTCTTCACTCCTGAGCTTGTAGTAGGTGGTCCTTGAATAAGATTCTTCCTTATTTGAAAAATATTTTTAACAAAAAATAAAAAGTGTTTGGATCCAACTTTTTTAAGCCTGCCCAGCTTGTAGTGAGAATAGCTCACAGAGATGAGACAATATTAAATCCAAACAGCTATGATCACATGATGAGAATTGAAGTCTCACATGTACAAATATGTAATAATTAGTAATTAATACAGTGAAAAATTGGCAATTAAAATAAAATGGACTAGCATGGCTGAAGACCATGAAAAGACCTCATCACATCATGAGATAATGTCTTTGTTTTTAGACAATAAAATAAACCGTGAAGAGCATATTTCTATCATTTATGTGAAATCAAGTAGGTTAATCATTTATGATTTTTATGCTTCAAAGCTTATGTGTGCTACATGCTGTAGAGCGATCTAAACCATTACTCTAAAGCCCAATGTACCATGCATGCTCCCTGCTGCTGCAGAGTCAGCCTCATCAAATTAGGCTTTGTATAAAACATATTTTAAATATATTATAGGATGAAAGGTGCTGCTTGATTATGCAAAACTACTATAAGAATGCTACTTAGGAAAGGTACCCAGCTCTTGTTATTTATTTCCTCTGAGAGCTCAGATAATCAAACCTGGGTATACATATACAGAGATGTGATGCAGACCATGTCTTCCAGACAAGATGTCACTGAGGTTCTGGGAAGATGAAACATGACGCTGCACTAAACATTTCCACTCAGATTGCTCATCTAAAGCAAGCAGTAGCTATTAGATACACCCTTGTCTCTACCTGGGTAGCAAGACCAAGAAAAATTTCACAAAGGTGGAAGAGAACATAAACTGTACTAACGCACTAAACTTAAGAAGTCATTCAGAATAAGTGGAAATATTGCAAAAACATACAATACAGTCCTGTATTTAGCTGGAGAATTTAGAAGAGTTTCCTTCACTGAGCTGACAATCAGGAATTCCCTGTGAGTGCTAGTCTGTGGCTAAATGATATCCTCATGTCGAGTGGCTCATGATCCACTGAGCAGGAACCTCTTCTCTGATGACAACTAACTGTGATCTGAATTATTGCTCACCAATGTCTGCCTAACACTTTTGGATCTTATGTGGTGGAAATTTCTTGGTGTTTGGGACAATTTCATGATCTCTCTCACTCTCTGACAGAAAGGCTTCCCATTGACTCGATTAAGATTTGAACAAAACATTAGGTAGAGAATAATTCTCCATCAACTCCACGCTTATTGCAGCTAAGGTAGCTACAGTTATTTCCAGGGTTATGTCTGGTGCAACGTATATACAGAATGCAACTGTATATGTGACATACGCATGCCATAAATAGTAAAGGATCTTAAAAATGTAATTTTCTATCAGGGGTTTGCATGCCTGTGAAAGCTCATAAATAACTGGTGTTTATTCTCCACACAGCACTTTTGCTGAGTAAATGGTAGATGGGATGAATTCCTCCACTGATTTCAAATAAACCTTATGAGTTGGAGCAATAAAGAATGTTAAACAGTGTGCACAAAATAACATGCTGCTAGATACCATATATGCTGCTTCAGTAAACACTAAAGCATTTTAACCTTGGTTCTAATATAATAAACAGCAAAACAATAAGCTAAGGAAGAATACTGTTTTCTAGAAGTCCTTCGAATGCTCGTGCATACTGTTGTCCTCTGCTTGAGAGTGCTGGCAGATGCTTCTGTCACTTTATTTCTGTGTCACTGAAATAAAATTGGCCTGAAGTTCAGATGAACATATTAATTTGTGCTGAACTATATTAGTGTAGCTTTAATCCTGGGTGAGTGAACACAGTTGCAAGTGTAGCTCACAGCACACTCAGATCTTGTCAGGAAAAAATGATAAAGAAGACCATGTCAGCAGCTAGTAGGAATTTTTATTCTTCCATTTATGTTACCCGCTTTAAAGGAGCCCCCTGCTGCCCCAGGTAAGCTTGCACAAGCAGCCTATGGAGACAAGCACTCCAAAGCAGCAACCAACCACAGCAATTAATCTGAAAAAAACCCTGCCCACCTAAAATGCCCATCCCTGTTAGTCAGCCATGGAATAACTAACTGAGAAATCATGTTGGCAATTGAGGCAGGCCAAAATGACCCATCTATAGAGATTTCAATGTTAACGTGGCAGCATGTGCCCTTACTCCTTGTACATTCTCTCACAAAAAACTACTATCAGGAAAATTCAGGGCCTTGACTTCACTAGTGGCAAATTGCCATCAATTGAGGAAGACCAGGTGTTGGCTGTTGGGTTGACAGAGCAACATGCTGAAGAGCATAAAAGGAGTTTCCTGGTTCCTTAATTTGCTCTGAGGTTTCTTCTTATAGAAAGGGTCCCCTTACAGATTTCTCCTTTTGCCACTCTGCCTCTACTGCACATGCTTGATTCATCCCTAAACTCCTGCATTCCTCTTCTGCAACACTGAAATGATTCTGATATGAGCAAGCCTCTTCTCAGATGAAGCTGAAAGTCTCTCAATATCATGTTGTTAACTTTCTCTGTGGATTAGATCTCTCTGCTTGGCAGTGTACTAGATGAATGATGGAGTAAGACCTCCTATTCTTCAACCTTTAACTGATGAAGGCTGAGATTCAAGCAAGCTATCAGCTTTGGCTTCAGCACAAGAACAGCAGGTAGCATTGCCATGACGTAGAAACAGGTGTTACTGGGCATCCTGAAAAGGAAGGTGAGCTTTGAGGTGAGGATACTACTCTGGCAGGAAGAAGCCTGGGTCCTCTCTCTGATAAAATCCAGCATAAAGGTCAGTGTTTCCTGCTTGTAACCACAAAAGTACAGACCAGGGCCCTCTTCTTTGTGCTCTTTTAGCTGAGGAAGCCTATATTGTGCCTGATGGACTCCCTACAATTGGAAGATCTTTTTAGAGCCTGTGGCCAAGTATAGTCTTCGGAGAAGTCTGAATGTTTCATGTGATAGTTCCCAGGTAAGTGCCCTAATCCCATGGACAGGGACACCAATGCTCCTGAAAACCAGCAGGAGATCAGATATGCTCTCTGCCTAGCATATCCTACTGTCTACCAGGCAGCTCCAGCTCAGCATCTATCTATTTCTTGTCCAAATTCCAATCCCCCCCNCGGCCTCACCGCGACCGCTCCGGGGCCCATCTCCCGGGACCCCCGCTACAAATCCCCCCCCCCCCCCCCCCCCCCCCCGTGAATCACACTGAGGAGGCTTCCAGCTCTCCTTGTTGGCTTTATGATATACTTCATTGTTGTGGTTTAAACCCAGTCAGCCATAAATCAGCCATGCAGCCTCTCTCTCACTCCCCCTTTCTTTCCCTCCCCCTGCTACATCCTGGGTATGATGTGCTGTGGTACGGAATACCTCTTTGGCTAGTTTGGGTCAGGTGTTCTGTCTCTGCTTCCTCCCAGCTCCCCCTCCTCCCTGGCAGAGCATGAGGCTCACAAAGTCCTTGGTCAGAGTAAACATCTGAGCAGTAACTAAAACCATTGGTGTTATCAGTGCTGTTCCAGGCTGAAAGTCAAAAAACACAGCACTGCACCAGCTACTAAGGAGAAAAAAAATGACTGCTACTGAACCCAGGACATTCATGTACTGATCTCCAAATCACCCTGTTGGGGTCAGATGCCTCAATTTAGATACTGTACTACGAAAGCTGAGGATACTTTTCTGACTCTCTTCCAACTCCAGCCTGTATTTCTGAAACTCTGAAGCACCCTAGGAACCAAAAAGCTGGATGGAAGTCCCTTGCGTTTGTGGAAAAGGAGGTGGGAACACTGCCTGCTGCTGCTAGGAAGATGTTCCTCAGGTCCCCATGTATCAGCACATACTCAGCTTTCATGGCTGTGTACTGTAAAGGGCAGAGAGAAAGAAGGTATTCTGTCCTTTGGGCTCCGCTGGTAGCTCTGACTGAGCTGAATGTGTCCGGTACATAGAAAATTAAAGGGAAACCATTTGGACTGTTCCACACAAGGACTAGAGATGGTGTTTGCAGCTCAAAGAAAAGCTGCTGTGTGCTAAAGTGTTTAATGTAGAAAGAGAAGAGGGAGAGGAGGTATTTAAGTCATTCAGTTGTACTGGCTCTGAAGGTTGTAATACCTAAAAAATTTAATGTAGTGGTGACACTATGACACTATTAGCCTTGTAATATGATGTGAATGAGGCTCAAAGAATTGAGAGCATTTTCAGGATCTTTGCCATTTTCATTAGCAGTTCTTGAAGGTACTTGTGCTAAAAAAGTAGAAATAGTTATAGATGCACAAGGCTAATCACCACTGTCTATCTGTCGAAGTGAATGAACCAAAACCCTTGTGGAGTCAGAAGTACATGATAAATACATTAATCTCGAAGCAAAGTGAAATTACCATTAGTGTAACCTAAGGTGCAGTGCGAAAGAGCACCTTGAAAATATGTGGGATGAGTCCTCTCCTACAAAATCTAAGAGATCTTGTACTTCGCTGTTGCAGGTTCTCAGCTCAGCTGGTCTTTACAACAGCATGGTTTGGCAACAGATTTAAAAATAACTTAAAAAGCAGCTATGTGAGCCTTGTGCAGCACACTAGTGAGCAAATGGACTGACCTGCTGCGACGTGCGCTGAAATCTGTTCCCCTCTTTGATTTCACTACGCCGCGGTGATGCAGCATGCTCCCGGGGCTGAACCGAGACGTGCTGGCCCCTCGTTCACTGAAGTGGTGAAGGGTTGCCCCCTATAGGGAAAGAAAAATACAATTCGGCCACACACGTACATCAGGTTTCTTCCTCTGATGACTGTGTGGAGCCTGGCAGCGACTGAGCCTATGAGTCCCTGAAGCAGCCTGTTGAAGGAGCATGCCTCCTAGGATCCACCAGGGAGTGAGAAAGGGGGGAGCAGCCAGTAAGAAAAATACTTTAGTGCCTTAAATGTTATTATTTTTTTTAATTTTTTCATAATAATCCATAATAAATAAGCAACTTTAAGTTGCACAATACATTCATAGATTGCAGATGTTTGTGAAAGCAGTGTGATATCTTCAGTCAGAATAACAGGACCTTATAAAAAGTCTGGACCTTGGATTTAAGTGTCAAGTATGATAGCAAAGATTAGATTTCAACTTCTGCAATGCTATATCCTATTTTAAAGGAGGTTGTTCAAACAAATTGGTCTTTACAGTTCAAATATCCCTATTTCTTTTTGCATGATATTTTGCTAGTAAAGGGTTTCAATGATCCACTTTCATGATAACTCTTTGAGCAAACCACTCTGCAGGAGCGATGTCATTTTAATCCCCAACAGTAAGATGACCTTAAGTGTTTTAACCACATTTGTGTGTTGCCAGCAATTTTTATGCTATTGATACAGATGGTATGGGTAAGACCCTTTTTATCCTTCCTTTAGAGCTAAAACCTGTGCTGGTATCCAGTGTGTTTGAATAGTCTGGTTTTAATAGAAACACAAAAATACCATATGGAGCCAGAAAACCATTTCCTTCCCTCAGTGTGTTTGGTGAGTTTGAGTTTGCTTTAACATGACATCTTATAAATCATGTATCATGTAGTGACCATATAAGGCTACCTTTTATTGAAAGGATATTGGTGTTGAGAGCTTGCTATGCTTGGGTATTTATTAAGGAAATGAAAGATCCCTAGAACCTATGATACACCTTGCTTTGCTAAACATTATTAGTTTACCAATAGAAAAGTGTTTCTTTCTCTCACCCTTCTGAGCCTAGAAGATAAAATATTGAAATAAGATTTGCCCTTAGATTAAAGTCTGATGCTGTGTACATCCTGTTGGAGTCACAGGCTATTTGACAGTGTGTTTTAAAATCACTCCCAGCTTCATGTTTTATGCAGGAAGGAAACATACCTGTGGAGATGGCCTCAGGCACTGGTAATTAAAATATGACTGTGTGCCACATAACCTTAAGGCATATTACTGCTTCAACCCTTCACCTTGCAGTTGTTAAAATACTGGGCTCGGTTTATTAACAAAGCACCGTCTCTATGTAAGAAATATGCTAGGGGAAAAGGGTCTATCGTCTTCCTGTTTGTAGGAAGGAAGCAGTAAGTGATAGCTCAGTTAGTTGAGTGACAATGTAATATCTGTCCATTTTCTGCTGTAGCAGCTGCAGAATGTCTAAAGCAGGTGGTGCAGTGTAATGAATCCATCAGTTTTGGAAAGAAAGCACAAATATACAAGTAGTGGCAAAATAGAAACATCAAAGTGCAGGTTCCCATACACTAAGTCTCCCAGACCCCGCAATTTTCTCTGAGCTGCCACAATAATCAGATATGAAGAATATATCCCTGGCTTTTCCTATGTGTGCTGGGCTCTTAACCAGGGAGATCCACGAGCTATTTCAGGAAGAAAATCCTGATTATCTCCTGGGAGAACCTGCTGCCTTACAGGGAGAGGGACTACTTTCATGTGTGTCTCACTTACCACCCATGAAACCATTTAGAAACAGATCTCTTAACTTGTATCCCATCAAAGTGTGTAATGTGAAGTGACAAGGCTTTTGCAACGTGTTGGGATTGACTATACCATGACAGCAATACTTGAATTTCTTGAGCTGCTTTTTAAGAAAACAGCATCCTTTTTTGAGCACTTTTGAGCCACTAAACTTCAGAAGGGGAAAAAAGAAAACAAAAAAAAAAGAAAAGCTAGCACAAATAAAAAACCCATTTCCTTTTGGAACAGCTTAAAAATGTTCTTTTCTAGATCACTATTGTGTACGAGTAATTCCCACAGTAGTTCCTAGTGCTCAGGAGGTAATAATCTGTCTTTACAAATGGGGAAGTAAAGGCTAGAAGAACTTCCCAAATGCAGAATTTAAACATGTCAGAGCCATATTGTCAAGCACTGAGCCCAGATTTTTCAAAAGATGACCCAAATACAGGACCTATAAGTACACATAACTTGGTAGCTCCCAGTGAGAGGGTTTTGGCAAGATTTTCCCAGGTTCCCCATGCATCTTGGTGGACAGCCATGAGGAATGGCCTTTAGGGAAACCTGGGTGAAGCAGGGGTTGGTGCTGGTGATGATTGGTAAGTGGAATTTGGCATTACTCTGTCTGTGGGATTTGCACTCTGTGAAGGCACCTTGTGTGTGTTGCACAGATAGAGCACGTTTGCTAATGAATGGGCATGGGCTGAAACAGTCCTTGTTTGGTTCTACATATACACACACACATGCTACACCCATGATGAGTGTAACTAGACCTGACACAAGAGAAGGGCAACCAGAGACAAAAGTGCCAGCAGAATAAATAAATCATCTACTGACATAGCTTCTCTTTAGACAAATCCTTAATGTTTGCAGACTCTGAGGCCAGCAAATAAAGAGCTTTCAGAAGTACAAGGCATGGTCGTGAATGACCATATTACAGATGCTGACTGTGCTTGCCTCAAGTTCCTGTGTTTGCTTTGTCTTCTTTGTTTTCTTGCTACTTCATGGAAACTCATCCTGTTTCACTTACATTTAATTTCCTATAAATAGCTGTGCTCTCTTTTATGTATTTATGTTGAGAGTCATGTTTACTTCAAAGGCAGAGGGACTTCAGTCACTTTTAGTTTACTTCTGGCAGGGTACTCCAGACATCTGGATTGCTCTTGTCCCATGTACAGAAGAGCTAGGAGCTCTCAGGCGTTACATTATGATGCTGAATGACCTGCTTGGAGCTTGCATCTCTTTCTGAGATTGCTTTCCTCACCATTCCTTACCTCATTTACTCTCTTCCCTGTTTGTGATCAGATCTTTTTTACTTGTGCTGTACTTTATGAGGACTGTAGCCTGTGCACTGGCTCTGTGGTGAGAACCTAAGGAGCTACAAGTCCAATCGCTTCTAATATAAGACATATTTTGAACATTATTTCTCAAGCCGTGATGATTAAAGGTTTACCTTATTCAAGCATGGATGAAGGATGGACTTTCCCTATAATTTCTGAGCTCCCAATGAAGGCAGCTTCAACAGACTGAGTAAACTTGCAGAAGGAACACCATCTTTTTAGCAGTTAATGCAATACTGTACTTTTGCACCTGGGAAGTCGCAAAATGGTTACAAGTGCAGGGTCCAATTTAGCTTTGGTGTACTTTTGTGTTTAAAATCACTCTCAGAAGTTGTTTTAGGCTTAATTTGGACAGAAAACAAATCAAGCCATTTCCTGCAGACTATGAGTTAAATTGGGGGCTTCTTCAATCATCGCCAGTTTTAAACACTCATTAGAACCAGAGAACATTAGAGGGCAACAGCCAGAGGTTATGGTCTAGAGCCATAATCAGGTCTGGCCTGACATAAAGGTATGTAAACCATAACTCAGGATTTCACAGTTAAGTAGATGTACAGAGCCTCCTTCTTTTATAACTGTCACAGCTGAAACAGAGTAGATAACTAAAAAAATTTGGATGGCAAAAATATCAAACAATGCACCTCTGTGTGCTTGTCAGATTTACTAAGTCTGTCATTCCAGCAATATGATTTCCTTGTTTGCCCATGGGAGGTAGCAATATCCCTATAGCCGTAGACACAAGTCCAAGGGAAACAAAGTGTTAAATTTGCAGAAATGTTTTCCCTCTTACTTCTCATATTCTAACAGACTAAAAGGGCAGTGAAGAGAAGATTGAAAAATAAGACCCAGTCCTTAAAACAGAGTTGTGATCACTAGAGCATAAGCAGTAGTTCAGAGTAAATTTTATAGAATTACAGGCAAAAATTCCATTCAGATATGCATCACAGATTAAACAGAAAACAAAAAAAAGCACACAATGAGAACAGTTATATTTTCCAAGGGAAAATATATTACCACATCTTGAAATGACAAAATATCAAAAAGATTTCCACTTCATGGTATATTATTTTATATTAGAAAACTTTTAAAGTGCTTTGGGCTGAGTTCAGAAGGGCAACACTTGGGTTCATTATTTGATACCACCTTATATCCTGTGGTACTAAAACAGGGCTTGCATTGTCCTCTTGGGACTGCTTTGAACAAATGTAGCTTGTGTGAACCCCATGAACTGCTGGGGAACAGGCTTTTACAAGGGTGCTTCATTCTGACCTGATTTTTTTCTGAAGCTTAAACTCATGGAGTGAATTGTTTAGTTTCACTCCAGACAGAAAGTTGGTAGCTTTTGTTTTCCCCCACCAGGTTTTGCTCATCAAAATGGGCAAAAGGGGCTCATTCCTCTGTAACACTATAATGAGCACAAGTGAAAAAGGATAAAACCTAGGCATTTATATGAAAATGTGTTATGGAGTCTACTTGGTGATGCAAACAGAAATTAAAACTCTAGTTGGTAACTTGGATTGCTTTACTGGTATAACTTCTCACAACAGTAATTATTCCTTTCAGTTAAACTACACTTTCTTAGGAAGATTTTAATTAGAAATTTTCTCTTTCTCTCTGTTGTAATCACGATATAGAAATGAAACCCCTCTGCATCCTTTCCATCAATTTATGGATAAAGTGCTTTCTGCTTTACATATGGATGTCTGACACTGAAGAACAGCACAGTTTTGCATTGTTTTCTGATTAGCTGATTAGGTCATCCAGCATCTTGGCTGCATCATCTTTGTCTTCGTTCTGTTGCTAGGGTATTTGCATGTAATAGTGAGAAGCAGTAGGATGAAAATAATTCAAAGTGCCCTTTAATACTGGTCTGGAACTGTGGTTTTGCTGTTCAAGATATAAGGATTTACAAAGAGATGGTTTGGAGACATATAGAGTACACAAGATTGACATAACCTGTATTTCTGATGCAACCAATTTGTTTCTATAAACATAAACTACTTCTTCCACAATATGAATCAAAGAACCTGCCAGTGTGATGGGGTTACTTAACTATTAAAAGAGGCTTCTGGTAGGGTAGACTTTGTGGCAATAAAATCTCCTTAGGGAATAAAAGCAAATTTATGCCCTATTGCTACAGCATGTTTAGTGTTTTCAGACTTAGATCTGGGTCTAGGGGATTATTTTTCTCCCTTACAGTTTAATGTATTTAACAGACCTAAATTGTGGTATTCATAGAATTCATGGGATTATAGAAAAGTAGATTGGAATGGAGTCTGTAGAGGTCACCTTGTCCATTCCCTACTCCAGGACATCAAATTCTACATGGATCTTGTCTCATTGGTGGAGAATACACAGCATCCCTAAAGAGTCTATTTGATTGTTCAACTGTTATGACACCAGAAACTTTTAACTAGTGCCTAACCTGAAACTCTCTTTCTAAATTAGAAAAGTTTTATTTCTTGTCCTGTTCGCCATGGTCACAGACAAGAGACCATCTGCTTTCTCTTTACAGCAGTCACTTACAGATTCAAAGACTTCTGCTGTGTTTTACGTCCATCTTTTTCCCCAGATTATGCAGGCCCAGCTCTTTCTCCTAGGTGTCCAGATTTTTTTGTCATTTATGTTGCTTTCCTTTGGGCTTTGCTGGCCTACATGTTCCTTATATTTAGGTGGCCGAAATTTAGTCTGAATGAAGTGCCTAGAGGTCTTACATGTGTTGAGTAAAGGGAAAATTTATTCTTCTTAATTTTTTGTGTTTGCTTTCTGACAAAGTGTAACACACAAAATCTTGTCTATAAAGCTGTAGTACCAAGTAAATTATTCTTAACATTTTTTATGTAGCAGACTATTATTTGGTCACTGTATAATATAGTATAATATAACAGTCACCTTGCTTGGCTTGCATTTTCTTTTTCCTTTTCTGGTACACTGGTGCTTTCCTGAGAGAGATGTGGAACTTCTCCCAGTAATGGCCAATGTGCGATGTAATAATACCACAATCTCTTCTGTCATCCAGTTCATTAGCAATGAATAGTGTTAGGCCAAGAGAGACCTCTGTGGAATCCACTTGATGCAACCTTTGACAATGAACCATTCATAATTATTCTCTACAGTATGGTTTTCTAATCAGTTTTGCACTCACTCTTTAGTAGGTTTCCCTAGTTCAGATTATCTTCTCTTATTTATCAGAATGTTATATGAGACGGTGACAGAAAATTTACTAAGCTCAAGATATACGACATCTACTGCTCCTTTCATGTGCGCAAGTTGTATTATCCTGTGAGGGAAGGAAATTACATTAGTGTGACACAATTGGTTCTTGACAAATACATGCTGGGTGTAACTCATCTCCTTGTGATCTTCTAGATGCTTACAAATAGTTTCTTTGATTATTTCCAGTATTTAAAGTAGTACAATTAGAAGAGTTGTCAATTAAACTTCTTTCTGCATCTTGTGTGACAATGCATTGCCTGAAACTGCACTAACATGTGAATTTTGCTAATCTGCCTTTGTCCTAATAATGGTAGAAATAAAGCTGCAGATCTAGTTGGTCCTTGCCTGGAAAGGCTGCGCTCCATGTTCCAATTCCAACCTCTTTTATTGGACACATTTCACTTTTTCTTTCTCTTTTTATTTCAATAAGGAAATTTAATCAGGGAAATTGAAATGTCCCAGGTCCAGCTGTAGCAGCCAGATTTTGCCCTGTGAAGCAGTGTGTGCAAGTCCCACTTCATCTGACTGGTGGGACTGAGATGATTTGCTCTGCTAGTCTCTAATAGAAGTAGCACTGCTGCACTTTCCCACTGGGATCAAAACTTCACGTTCTCCAGCAGGGAGCAAAACCAGTTGCTGCTACTGGGGGACCTGGCAGTGTGGTTCCAGGAACAGGGCTGCTGGGATTGCTGGAAGGGTCAAGAGTGGTCAGAACAGGAGGGGCAAATAAGGGCAAATAAAGCCTTAAATAATTTCATTCTCTTTGCAGCACAACTAGGAATAAAACACATGAGATTCTGTCTGGCAGACTCATTCTTTCCTAACTCTGCTTTTCTTTAATCGTTTAACAAGATATATGCAAGCTGTAAGGCTTGGAAGAGTTCTTTGTTATTTATTTCTTTTGCATTCGATAATCATCTCTGATTAATATTTATTTCATGAGGTGGAAGACAGAATACAGTGACCCTCATGCTTCCCCCTCTGCCCTCAGCATCCCCTTGGAAGGAAGCAAACATGGTATGTTCCTTGACAAAGAACTTTTCTCCAGCCCCCAGCCAACTTCAAAAGCTGCTTGCTGTGATCTAAGAGGTTAATACCAAAACCACAGTGCAACCCTTGGCAACAAATCTCCGCTAAGTGAACTTAGTCAAGTAGAGAAATGTTCTACCTTTTCTCTACACAAAGAAAAAAAAATAAATAGAGGCAACAGAGAAATTGTATAATGTATAACTTCATTGGTTTTCAGGGACATTTATTGGGTGCTGCTCTATACACAAACTTCTAAATTGAATACACTGGTATGCCTCCCAGCATCAGTTTCAAGGAGATGAGCATCAAGCCAATTACACATAATCCTTTTTGATAGGGCATATTAGGCTTTTTAAACACAAATACTCAGAGAACAGTAGGCATAAATAAAAGGTAATCCATGTGGCCTGTTCCATAGCCAGGCAAGTAAATGAAGATTCCTCTTCACTGTCACCCCCTAATGGTCCCAAAATCCTCTCCACAAATTAGATTTTAGATTGTTCAAGGTTTAAGATGTGCGTCTAGACAAAGGGAGAGTAAGGAGCATCCTACACTGCCGTGTGTCTGCAGCTTTGTATTATTTAGCAGAAATCATTAACCATTCCTTTGTTAGACCATGCTGCCTGTGAAAGCATGTTCAAGCAAATTTGATGCTGTATCCAGTATGTTTTACACAAGGCAACTACAGTTGTTTGTGCAGATGCCATTACACAGGCACTGAATCACTATTACTAAAGTCTTAGCCATCTGTAAAAATAAGATACTGCATCTTTTTTTTTTCTTTTTTCTATTCTTTTATAATATTTGTCTATTTAATTGAAATAATTTCTGTGCTTTTTTTGCTACTCCTTACAGAATTTATCTTCCTGTTCCTCCACTTTCCCTATTTCTTTCTACTAATGCTTTGCAGGTGACATGAAATAGAGCTATTTCCATGTTCAGGTATCTGAGATGTCCCATGAACAGACTGGGTGCAAACAAGAATCTTAGAGATGTATTAACTACTCTGCTGTTAGTTTTGCAAAAGTTACCTTCTAGTTCAGGAAATCCTGTATGTGTTCTTGAAGCTTATGGCGAGCTGCAGATTTGTATCTTCTATAGAAAGCTAATGAGCTTCCTGGATTTCTTTGGAAAAAATATGCCAGTGTTCAGGGCATAAATGGATTGCGATGAGAGTTTCATGTAAATGTCTGACTGGAAAAGAATAAATGCGCCAATACAGTAGATGGTTGATCTGACATATTTGCCGTTATGATTGGTTTCTCCATCCATGTTGAAGTAAGACACAGAAGCACTTCTCTGACTCACATCTTGTTGGTGTGTTGGGCATTTGAAGGAATGGAGTACTGTCTGGATTGATCTTTAATAAACTTTGATTTCAGTTGCTTACCATTTAGAAAGGACTTTACAGATAGCCCCTTGCAGCTGGGAAGAGGTTCTCCATGGCATAAGTGGGATTTTTTTGGCTTAAGGCTTGGTGCATGAGATGCAAGGAATCATTCCCTAGACAAAAATATTGCCTCTTTGAAAAAGATCTGCTGTGAGCAGGTCACTATTTGAAAGTATTTGCTGTGTCTTGTTTTAAAAATACTTGTGGCCTGCACATCACTTGTGAGGTGATAAACTGGATCACTATCATCTAGGGCTCTCCTTGTCCAGTTAAACTCCACCTGATAGCTAAGCTGGTATCTGTGCCTTGGAGAACTGTAGTCAGGACAATAAGTGGGATTTGCACTACTCTCTTTTCCTGTACATTGATGTCTGAAATATGTTTGCAACTGCCCCAGATGCACTGGTATGTCATAGCTCAAGAGGAAACAAAAAAAGGGGAGACAGATCTTTTTGTGGAGTTCTGAGTACTATTGTGTCTAGGTGTCATCTGGGCTTCTTCAGGGAAAAGAAAACCTACTGACTGCCTAAAGCTGTGAGGATGCAGTAGGAAAAGACCATCTTTAGCTTGCCTTCTTGTATTTGCTTCCTTAGTTACTGGCTTCTCTGGCACAGAAGAGCTCTGTCCTTACTTAGGGTAGCCTTAGTTCTCACTGGAATATGAATCACCAAATATATAAGCTCACCTTCCCTTCCTGCTAGTATTCCTGTGAGCCATTCATGAGCTTTCCTGCATGCTTGCAGGGAGCCAGGATTCTCTGGGCTAAAATGCATGGCAAAATTAAATAATTTTGAAACTGAAGTTAATGCTAGTAGGATTTTTTTGCCAAGATCATGTTCTGTTTCACATGCATATCTCTCTCCTCATTTCATGAAAAGCTTTTGTTCTTTTAACCTTTTTAAGTAGGTATTTTCTGTCATTTCCTGTATATCTGCCATACCTGACCACAGTTCCTTGTTATTACTAATGTAACACTCATAATCATAGTAATAACTGTCTTCTTCATTTACACAGCACCATTAGCCAAGCCTCCCAACCAGTTTGGGAAGGGATTAGGTCTTTTCGTTAAGAGGCTAACAAACTGAAGGCATGACAAGACATGATGTAATAACTAGAACATCACCAGCCTGGGAAGTGAATAGGTAAGCAGGGTATGGTGATTAGTCCTGGAGAGCTCATCAAGGGGAATTTTTCTGAAACTTCTCCCTGGAAAGAGAGAGGCCATTGGGAAACCTACTTTCTGACACAAAGAAGTGCATACTTGTGTGTATGTGTGTGTGCCTTCGAAGAATAGCTAAATGGACAGCACTTCTGGGTTTCAGTGAAAGCTAGGCACCTAACTGATCTTGGAACAGTTTTCAGGCTGCCTGCTTGGGTTGATTAAGGGACACAGCCACTGCTTTGGCAGGTAAGTTCAAGAGCACATGACACATTCGTTTGGATTTTTTTAGTTCTGTGTCCAGACCTGATAATGCAGAAACTTGATTTAATGAATATGAATGCTTCTCTCTGCTTCCATTCCCTCCTCTGGTCAGGATGACCTCTTCCTTTGCTTCTTCATGACACCTTGTGTACTATTTGGTTGTTCAGTGATTGCATTGCAGGCCTTACACACACAGCCAAGCCTTTGTTACCATCATAAAAAAAAATAAAAATCCCATGCTGTTCTCTGAAATGCTCTAAGGCTATTTGCAAATTAAAGTCAATTGAGAATGCAACAGGCTGCTTGCTCAGCAGTGTTAGTGGTGGGGAGCAAAGCAGAGGCTTCCTCTGAGCCATCTGCACCACCTCTGTACAGAGGCGTTTGCTCTGGGGTGAGGAAACGGGAGCCAGAGAATGTCTCCTCCTTCTCTGCTTTGGAAACTCTGGTGGTGTTGCTTTGTGCTCTCTGGGTATCTGTAGCCATGGGACAGGAGCTATGGAGACGATTAAGGATGACACAGTAAATGAATATTTGGAGGAGTCACATGAAGGTCAAAGCTGTGCAGATGTCAGTTCCTTGCGTGCTAGCAACTCCTCCCTGCGGTGCTGCAAAGATCACCTTTGAATCCTTCTTCCACACTGCACCAAAGGTTAGGAACAGTTTGTTTATGCTCTGCAAAAGGGATCTTTTCAACCACCCAGCAAAACAGCTGCAGCACTTCTCTTTCTCCTTCAAAGTCACTCCTTAGCACTCCATTCTTCCCTTGTATTCCTTCACCCAGCTCTTTTCTGGAATTGCTGGCTCCCAGTTTTGCTCCTTTTCCTCCCTGTTAGCATGCCCGCACATTTGGTCTAGCTAGAGCTGAACTTACTATTCAATCAAAACTCAGCAGGAGTTTTGCTGAATTACTGTAAACTCACTGGGACAAAAGCTGTGTCTTCCTATTCAGCATTGAGATAACATGCATATTGATTGTGGCTGAGAGGAAATACAAATGAATACATTCATATTGATTACATGTGTTCTTACTCATTATTAGAGTCACTGCTTGGCCCCAGCAGATTTATGGTTTCCCTTTATGACTATTAGTAAAAAATCTTTATTTTTTTCCCGTCTTCTTCTTCCTCTCTTCCTTTTTTTTTTAAGTAATCTCATGTTCTGCAGAATGAATTTGAATGAAAAGAGTGGATTGTAAAATAACATGTGGGAAAGTTTGATGAGCTGCCTTTAATTTCCCACTCTGAAAATCCCTCCTTGACACATTTGTGAAAAACAGACATACCCCTACATGCAGTTCAGATGCTCTGGGCCCACCAGAAACAAGTTTAGTACATCCGTGTTCTTTTTGTACTGAGCATGCAATTTAAATATGACAGATATTACAACTGGGGATGCAACATGCAGAGCAACGCTACTTTTCCAACCTGGGAAACCACAAATATCTGCATAATTCCAGGTAAATATTAGAAATTTCAGAATTTTAAGCAATATGACCTTGTTATTTTTTTTTTTTCCAAGGCTCTGCTCCATGTCACATATTTGCTGCAGTGAATGCCATTGTGAAGCTCAGGCACACTATGCAGACTTCATTTCCAGCCCTTTGGAGCACAAGATATTGGTTCATGAGTAGGAATTGAACAATCTGAGTGCATTATGCCTGCACTGCAATATTAAATTGATGGCACAGAGTTCTGAGCCCTAAGCAAGGCTGACGTTTCTGTCTGTCAGCCACCCACAGCAGATTTAAACCGACTTGGTGATCTGGAGGGAGACACAAAAAGGTGGAAAGGGTCTTCCTAAAGCAGAATAGAGGCAGAAGAAGTGACACCAAAGGTAGAATGAAAGAGCTACAGTTTATGAGACTGAGCAATTGCTCTGGAGAAAGAAACAGAAATACTGAAGTGTGTGAACATTAATGGAAGCATGCTTAAGTAAAGAAGAACATAACAAAGAGTAATGGACAAAGTGAAGGGAAAGTTCATGCCCAGTACCATGCAAAAGATATCCTGCTGTTGACATCTGCTAGGCTCAGGAGGAGTCTCCCTCAGAAAGATGGTGAAATCCCATCATTCAACATATTTAAAAATAGACTAAACAAACCCCAGTGATCCAGACCCTCATCCCCTTATTCACATGGGCTGTAACTCACTCCAGCAGTCATCCTTTCTGAAGCCTGGGAACACTTACAGACCAAGAGGATCTGAGCAAGGCAGAAGTCCTTCCTGAGGAGTGCAAACAGTGACCCTGCCTTGTAGCAGACATGGATTAGATTTATTATCAGCTCTTTTCATGACCAGAGGACTGCCTGGTCAAATCATCATGGTATATGCCTTCCTGCATAGGCAGGAACTCTAGGCAAAGCATATATGAAAGGGCTTTGCAGAATCAGGATCTAGAGAGATACATACAACAAAATGCAGGAGCACTCTGTCTCACTCCCGCTCAACCTCAGGAGAGCTCTGATAAATGTATGAACTAACTTCCCTCCTTGTTAGTTCTGAGTGATGACAGTATCTTTATGATCTTTAAGAGGAAGTAACCATTTGCTGATAAACATCTTCCTTCCAAATGTACTTAGTAAAAAGACACATTCTTTTGTATACATTTAATTACAGGAGAACATGTTTTGACCAAATAATTAGGTAATTTAAACCATGCAGTCTTTTACAAAGAATTATATTTAACCTTAATTTCAATTTAATTTGCACATCACAGTGCCCCTTAAGCACTTCTGTAAGCCAAAACACTGATCAAATATATTTTAAATGTCGAATGTTCCTTAATTGTGCATAGCAATGAATTTGTTTTTAGAGATAACTGCTTTTGATTTGCTGCTATTTTGTGTCTTTCCCATTGTCATGTTCTCTTTATCAGAGGTTTCCTTCAGCTGTTTAATCTATTCAACACCAGAGTTTTCTGGAACTGAAGAACTAAAAGAAGATATTCGGGGAAACCCTTCAAAAGTTTCATGGAGTACTAAACAGGATACAGATTAGTGTCTTGCCACTACAGACCCCAGCAGTTGGAAGGGAAAAAGAGCATTTTTTAATACAAGTATTACTTTTGAAGGATTAGAAATTTTTTGCATGAATTAAGTGCTATAAAGGATAATCTTACACCAATATAAAGCTACATAGCTTTATTGGCATTAATGCACAATGTATCTATTCTGATTTATACAACTCAGGATCTGGCTCTGTACATCTAAATGTATCTTTACGCTGTAGGAACATAGATCATTTTTCTTCTGAGTTGTTCTTTTCTATTGTCTTGGACCGGTAAATTAGATATACACTAGGTTCACAAGCAGTGCAGTAAAAGTAAACAGCAAAAGATGGAGTCTCATAGTTTGGATGAATTATAACACAAACTACAGTAGGTCTGACCTACATTAAACTGGTTCAGTAGAACAAGCTTTGCATTAAGTGGCTTGTATTTCAAGGTTGTCTCTGAGGTTGATTCTTAGTTAAAAAACAAACCAAACAAAACCATAAAAAAGTATTCCAAATGATCACCACAGTGTTATCGGTCTCTTTGGAACAAATAAAAGCTAAAGTATGCTCCGCAGCTCAGCCATAAAAGCAACAGAGCTGGAAGACTTTCCTGTAGCATCATCTCTCACTGGGTGATAGCAGTTGAAAGTACTTACGATGATTATGATTAATTTCATTAGTGCTCAATTCACTTTAATACTTTTCTCCCTCTATCTCTGAATGCAGATAATTTTTCCCTGCAAGTAAATCCAGGGTGACAGTTTAATAGGCTCAGACATGCTTAGATCCAAAATGAGACTGTAATATTAATATACTATTGACCAGTTATGGATTAAGCAAACTGAGGGCACACTTAAGTAAATGACTTCAGAGGGACAAGTTAATGTGCTAAGTGGTTTACAGGCAATGATTAAAAATATTTTTCATTTACTTGGAAATTAATAGGTTTCTTTAATTAATCTAATAAAGTCAGCCTATGGTATGTTACAAATTTGGTGCCGGCTTTATAGGAAGATCCCGTGTTGCTTATCAAAGACAGGAAACAGACTTTGATAAACCATTTTTTCTACAATTATGGTTACATTTAACTATTTCATGAAGGGCATTATCAATCTAGAAGTTAAAAAAACCAATAGCATCAGCAATCCCATATATGAATTTAGGATTCATCCAAGTATCCTTGGGGATTATTAGCATATTTCACAACTGTATCTAGGCAAATGAGCAGCTTTTTCCTCCATCAGCTTTGCGTCTTTCAAATCCAGTTGAAAGAGCCATTGAAAAAAATTAACTGCAACAATTCCTTTTTTTTTTTCCAACAGCAGTCTAGATGCCAAGAAGTTTTAAAGCCTCACAAAAGAGGCAGCTGAATGAGATGAAATAAGCTGAAAACTTTGCATTAAGTCTTATTTACCCAGAAGATGCTCAGATAGTACGGTTATCTGAAACATTATTAATAGCCCATCACTGCTAACTTTATGCTGGAGAAATCAATTTAAAAGATAGTACCTTATTAATAGTCTTCTGGTGGTTTGTATTGCAAAGGCACTGAGAGATTTCATCTGTTAAACATTGTACACATGTCAGAATGGGATCATCCTGGCTCCTAGAACTCTATAAACTCAGAAAATGGCCCTGTGTCTGCTTGTACCTGGATAGTTACTAGGGAGGCCTGCAGAACTCACTAAATGCTCAGAGATGTTCTGAATTTGCTGTAGATGATGGGATGGCCAAAGTTCATGGTCTTTTCCTGAATTCTTTGTGGCATGTTCACCTCACACAGCCCAACTGCACTTTCTCTAGTGAGAGGTTGTGCTATTTTCCAGAGTAAGAAAGGTAGGCCTATCTGAGCTGACTACACCAAATCCCACTCTGGTGGTTACCTTTTCTTTAGCAAGTTAAAGCAGAAGCCTTTGTTATTTTTAGACCCCCTTTCCCAGCATCCTAATTTGTGATCATTCTCATTGTAATGACATTGTCTGATCTGATATGATGACGTTGTACGATTCTGATATCAGAAGCTTTTTAATTTAACCACTTCAAGGCCCAGGGAAACTATGAAACAGGAACCAAAAGTTTCACCTTCTTCATCTCCCACTTTTTCCCCCTTCCCCTTACCACAAGATAGGATCCTTTCTTTCTGGTTTTCCCAGCATTTTTTACATGCACACAGCCATGCTTCTCTGGCATGTCTTACCCGTTCCTCAGTAAACCACACGAACTAGGGAAAATGGCTATCTTCCACTGACTTGCTAGGGGAAAGTCATCATCAAAAAAGCCAGACCAGCACATTTCTATTTCCTTGCAGAAGCTGCTACATTCTCAGTGACGTGACAGACATGAGTTGTTTCTGACAGTGATGCACAAGTGTATACAGTACACATTAGCTGTAGGAGGGAAAGAAGAGAAGGAGGAGCCCTTTTTTTAATTAGGACTCCACATTAAAAGTTCTCGCCGAATCAAGCTCTAGCTATTGTTTACATTCATCCCTCTTGCCCCAGGAACATTTGCATTGGAAAGCTTTCAAAGTTTTCTTTGCAAGTTAGTTTGAAAGAAAAATAATAATAATGCTGCCAGAGCCGAGAAAAACTTTTTGGACTCATTCCATTTACCATATATGTGGATGCATATGCGTGTGTTTGCGTTGCAGGCAAGAGGAAGGAGAGGGAAGGACTTTCAACTTGCAGACAGATTCTCCAGTGGGTGGAAAGGGTGTTTGAAATCCATGGAGCCAGGTTGGGTTACAACTGCTGAGGCAGCTGTAATGGTGTGCAGAGCTGTGGTTTGGAGAAACCTGAATGTAGCTGTACAGAAAGAAAAGCTGAAAGAGATGTTTGGTAGCTAGACCTGGTTCTTTCATGTGTGAAGGACAGCTGCGCAGCTGCAAGGAGAGATGCCTACAGACTCATCGGATATGTGCATTTTCTCTTTCTTTTCTGGGTCGGATCACAACAATTAACTTCTCTGAATGTTTGTGGTGAGTTTAATCTAGGCGTGTCTGCTCCTTTGCCTTTGTAGCTGAGGGTGGCAAATAAAATGGCTAAGTATTGCTGTAGGCAATTTTGTCACCAAGCCTGGAATGAAGCAGCCTTCGAGAGGCCTTGAAAAGCCACTCTTCTGAAGTAGACCACAGGTCGACAGGGCTTGCTGCAGGCAGGCTTTGCGAAAGTGCCTTCCTGTTTGGAAAAACAAAAATTAACAAGAGAGAACCTAAGACAGTATCTTGTTTCCTTCATGTCTGAAATAAGCTGAAAATGGGCAGCTTTATATTTGTCTGTTTACAAACATGGCTATAGTGAAAATAACTATTAGAATTAGAGTTAGCTTCTTGGTAGTGATTCTTCAAGTCTTTTACTTCAAATGATTGCCTCCTGGATGCGTTAAGATTGAAAGGAATCACTTGATTGCAAGAGGCATGAAAGCACATGAATCAGTGGCTTGCAAAGGACACTCGAGGGGGAGGCAACTCTTCAAGTTTTCTGGAATTGAGAAAGTTCTGCACTAGGGTCCTGGTGATAGCTGTGGATCTTCAGGGGACCAGCAGAAAAATGTTAATGTGAAAACTGTATTAAACATCACCTCTCATATCTTGTCATCTCATTCACCTCTCTAAAAAGCCATGGTGGTATAATGAAGAGGAAGAAAAGTTGAGACTTCAGGTTTTGTTCATAGTTCTGTAACTAGCATATACATGAACTTAATCAGAAATTCTTTGCATAAGAAAACCTTTCCATAGGATTGGTATCTCTGTAAGCCAGAGCACTCCCTTTTTAGATGACATTTATCAAGCATGATTTCTATATAACTATTCTTAGATGCACCACATTTCTTAGAATAAGTATTCTTCATTCAAGGTGTCACAACAGTTGTTATTGTCTTAATGAATGAAGTATGCAGACAATGAAAGCTGCAAACTCAGGGTAATTTATTTCAGGTGATGACTTGCCCTTAGCTATAAGCCCTATACACTTTTTGCTAATCTGGTCAAAAAGAAAAGACATTGTTTGTCCAGCACCATCTGACATGGGAAGTGACTCAATTTCTCACCAGCTCAGGAGTCCAGGCCTTAAAGCCTAGGATTTGGTAATGCTCACATGGCTAGTTTCTGAAAGGAGCTGGTAAACTTCTTTTTGCTTCAGTTATTAGTTTTTAAGGCTATGAAAGGTCAGGATGAACCATCCATAAATGCAGCAACAATCAAAACCTCACTTAGCTTATTGGACAGTATGTAATTGTTCATCCTATGTCACATAATAAATGATGATGGAGATAACTGCCTGGTGTTTCCTTTCATTTAAAGGAACAGACATGCACTACACATACTGCTACTTACATGCACATCAGTACTTTTTCTGTTTAGATACAGCTGTCTATTAAAACAGGGAATATTTGAATCTGAATGCTGAAGAGGACTGTCACTCCGCTTTTGCTAACTTTGCCTTATAGTTCTCATAAAGATGAAATAGAAGAGCAAATGTAACAATAGTCTGTCTGATGGTGATATCCTTAAAAGATGGCTGATGTCATTGCCTTTGTGGCAGGTTCTCTTATTTGTGAGCAAAGTTGAGAAATGTCATCCAAGCATTTAGAGCTCCCATTTTCCTAAGAGCTCAGCTTTCAATTACTGCCAAAAAGTAGAAGCCAATTTTCCAAAGAGCTCCATACACTGAGTGCTTCTGACATAACGTTGGCTTGAAAATGTGGCTGTGATAATTGTGTTAGAAGCTATACTGAATGGGTTTTGAAAAGCTGGGTGTGCCCAAAAGACCCAGAGCTGTTAAAAGTCTGCCACTGTGATACTCCTGTGCCATCCTCTCCAAAGTATATTTCACTACTGTACAATTCAATGCCTCTCTATGCTGTGTGTGCTTCCATTAACAGCTGGCACTGTACTTGCTATCCAAATGTCCTCTCCCAGGTGAATTGGAATCCAGCTTCGCTAAACCTGCCATTGCTACGTAAATTTTCACAACCATAATTTGCCTCTTCTCTTTCTGTTTCTAGCAAGACAGTCTGCAAATGCAGGATCTAAACACTGCAGAAAGAAATCTGCCTTTTTTTTGTTCCCAAGACTCCTGATCTGGTCTGCCACTCTGCCAAAGCTACTCACCAGCATGGCAGCTGATAAAGAACAGGCTGCTGTTCTCTCTGCATTGTAAGTACCCTGTACCTGATAATGTATTCCTTGCTACTGTGGCCACTCTCTTTTAACAAATTCTCAGAAACAGTCAGCTGCTAATGTGGCCGCTACTGAGTGCCCACCCTTTTAAAGTTCATTCCCACTGCTTGCTTTGAAGTCACCACTTCTGCTGCCAAAAAACACAGGGCAAGGTACTGGGGAAAGGAAGTCAAAAGGGAAGCTGCCAGCACTTCCAAAGGGGCTCTCAGCCAGCAGACAAACTGCTTCCCTTGCTGGGGGTTAGGGAAGAAAATCATACGTCAAACCCTATCTTAGAATGTCAGTAAGTGGCTGGTAACTTGCAGCAGGGCAGGCGAGATTTGTGCCAGATGTCTAGTTTGGTTTGTGTTAAGCAGTATTCTCCTCATAATGTGCTACCTTTTATTCAGTCTTCCCATGGAGATGTCTGCCTAGAGATCCCTTTCCTCCCTCCTCACAAGTGTTTACCATGTCCGATGTTCTGTGTAGGCTGGAAGAAGACCGTTTCTAGATACTCACTGAAAACCAATGACTAAGCAGATCTCTACCTAAGCAGCTCAGAACCTGAGTTATCCTAAAAGAGTACAAACGATCTTGAAGAGTCTTTAATACATTGGTTCGGCTATACTTCAAGGTAGGAGTACTGCTACCTTGGCCAAGGGAAGGCTGTTTGCCTCCTACCTATGCTTGGTTGATTTACAAAAATATAGTCTTCTCTGTTTCAAAATCCTTTCCCTGAGGGTCTTCGTTCAACTAAACATGCTCAAAACACACCAACCACTTCTATAGAGAGCTGACAGTTCAAAACCATCTTTTGCATATCATACTGATGCTAGGAAACTTTGCAACCAGGTAGGAAACAGCTTACAGCGCTACCTGGAGAGCAAGAAAAATCTCTGATTTTGAGATTGAAAGACCAAGTGCAACTGTGGGCAAGTGAGGTCATGGAGGAGAGTGAAGACTTTTGCCTTGGCCTTAGTTTCTAGAAGCTTCAGAGAGCAGCAGCTGGAATGTTGGCTCCCACTCTCCTAACTGGTTGCCCCAGCCTTAGGTGCTGGACTTAGGTTTCATCTGGCTTGTCCTCCTGTGCCATGGCTTAACCATGAGGTAGTCAATAGTGTGAAATAGTCCTGCTGTTTCCTGTGCCCCTAAATGTGGGATGTGGGCATTTAAACAGGAGGATGATTTAAGGATTTAAATCACAGAGACATCCAAACCTCAGGTCTAGGTTAGGTCCTTCTTCCATAATGTGATGACACAGTGTAAAATTGTAAATTAGATTTTTCCACTCCATTCCTGAACTGAATGCTTGAATCTGCTTTATATCATGAAGCCCAAGTTCTTTCCTTAGGTTTAATCCAGAATTATATGTTTCATACTGACTCTTTGCTATTAGTACCTCTTGAAGAATGCTGAGGTGAACAGCAGTTCACAGAGGACTGGAACAGCCATCACAACTGTTGTAAAAGGGTAGTTTAGGTGAGCAGCCGATGGCAAAGAGCAGAAGAGCATCTTTGAACTACAGCTGGATCCTGGTGAAAAGACAGACCTGGAGTGCAAACAAAGCCTACATCAGTGAAAGCAATACAGAAACAGAACCTACAAGATCTAGTCAAGATTTAGGGGATGCAGAGAGATTTAGAGGGACAATGGGCATTTGAGGACAGGGCATGTCAAAAAAAGGAGATCAAGAAAATCATCAATTATCAGTAAGGACCTTTGGCATGTTAGATCCATTGCAGCTGTAGGATTTAATTCCCACCCACCCATCTCCCCCCCTCCCCCCCCAAAAAAAAAAAGGAAACCAAAAACCAATGAGGAAAACAGATGAGAAAGCCTAATACTTGGGCAGCACCTGAAAGGCAGATGCTGCCAAATGTCAGTTATCCTCATTCCTTTTGTTTTTTTCTTTTCTGATGGCTTGAATTAAATCTGGGGCTTAAACAGGCTGCCTGTTCCAGGTCTCTCTGTTGACCATTTCATACAGCTTGGGTTTGTAATCACAGTTTTTACCATACTTCCTATTGCATAACCTGGCAAATGCCCTTTTCTTCTACAACTGAGCTAGAGGACATATATAAACACTTCTGAAGTGCTGAGTTGAGGGACATGAGCAAAATAGATGGACAGATTGCACATGACAGTAAGCAATGTTTTTTACTGCAAACTCTCCCTGATGCAGTGTGGTGGTGAGGCCAGGATCTCTATTCAGTGGAAGAGTGTGTGAGCCCCTTTATTTGTGGACATGGCCCTGGTTAGTCAGGCCTGATGTTGGAAAGAGGATCCCCAGATCTGCTGAGCTGAGCTCATTATTCTGTTCTTGCTTCCCAGCCTTGAAATGGATGCTGAAAACATAAGGGCCACTTTTTCAAACTAATGTCAGTGCTGAAAGGTTGAGTTAGGAATTTCTCAACTCCATCTATAAACATTTCATAGCATGTTGCATTTGTATGATGTACAGCAGGAGAAATCCTTTTTGTTTCTCCTGTGAATGGGGAGTACTCAGCTGGAGTAGGTGAGCAGCCTATAGAGCAACACTTAACCTAGAATAGTCCTTTCTGCTGAGCTGGGCTAAGCCCCCAGAATGACCTTGTATGTAATTCGCAAGTTTCCTGAAGTTTGGCTGTGCCTTGAAAGAACAGGGAGGGGGGAACATGTCACTGGTTTCTTTTTTTTTTTCTTAATAAATACTTATTTTCAATTGTTCTGCAAAGGATAAGAAATTCCTTCCCCTTTTTAGGTACAAAAGAAATCCCACAGACTTAATTGAGGCACTGCAGTATTGTTTGAAACAGTGCATTCTGGAGCAGATGTAATACTTGCACTGGTCTGTGAAATAAATAGGCATTTGAAACTGTGTTAGGATGTGAATTTCCATAGTGCCTTGAGGGATGTAATTTTTGCATTATGTGAACAGTTTGGATGAGAAGACCACGCAGTGGAGCTGAACAGCTGTATCCTGCCCACACATTGTGAAGCAAGAGGGAGGCTTGGAGCCCGAGGGAATCCTTATACGACACCTTGTCCCTGAAGTTTTTCAACAAAGAACTTGTGCAAAGCTGTGCTGTCTAGCAATAGAGCTGGTGGGACTATTCCCTTCCTGCATAAACATCATTTATGTCTACATGCATTTGTTTGTTTATTTTGACAAAATATCGCCTGTTGCTTTGAAGTCCTGAGAGTGATGGGCTTCGTGCCTGTTTTATATCCAGCTTGTGTTTTATTGCTAAGGGTGTAACGTTAGGCGAAGAGGCCTAACAGGTTGACGAAGTGCTGTGTTAGCACTGAGTCTCTCCAGTCCCCCCTTAGGTGACTGGTGGGGAACCTGCTCCCTGAGCCCTGCTCCACCAAATTGATTTCTTCAGACTTTTCCACTTGGTGGAGTGTGTAGGAAATCTCATGGAAAGGGAAGCAAACTTTTAGCAGTACTGGCATCAGTTAAGGCTTGAGGTAGATTTGTCACCATGCATCTGGCAGCTGATTTGGGTTTAAGACCCTGAGCAGACCATAGCCCACTCCCTGTGACTTTGTTTAATTGTTGGATCATTTCTAAACTAAGTGATAAATAAGCTGCCTGCTATTAGTGAGACCTACTTCCCTGTAAAAGAAGCCACTGCAACAGCAACAACAATGAAAGACAAGATTCTCTGAATTATTCAGTTGCCAAAGGTGTGGGAATAGGAGTTAATTAAAGAAAAGAAAAACCTACCTGCAATGTAATGCTATAAAAAAAATAATTCAAATCTCATTTGTTCCACTTCACATTCCTTGTATGCACAAACCTCTATAAACCACAGGCAGCACCTGTGTTCACATTGAATGCTGAAAAGATATCACACAACAACTAATTTAATTGACATTTTTAACTGTTCGTTGTACCATATATTTTCATTTACTAGAATTTTTAAGTCCTTTTTTAGTGCATCATATATAGAACAGGATAAAATGAGATAGAGTTGTTTACTTCCCTAATGAGATTGGTAGTGGGAACTGACAGAGCATTGCACTGTCAATTTGAACACCATCTATACTTGCAGGATTTAAAATAGTATTTGAAGCTTTTATACCAGCCAGTGATTGTATTTATATTGTGCTAGTCATGTGGATTTGTGTTGGACAGGGAAATATGATGGAGTATTATCTCATTTGAACCAACAATTTGGAGAACACTCATCTGTTATGATTTGAAATGAGATATATTGTAACATCAAGAATGCCCAGAAACAATACCATTTTCAGCTTTGGTGACAAAACTGAGGCTTTCATTTAATTTTCAGTGGGAGGTGCTCAAGGGTGATTTTTAACATGCCAGAATGTTTATCTAATGCAAAGGAAAGTTCTGGGTTCCCTTTTTACTGTTGTTATTTTGGTGGGAGTATTGCTTTTTTTTTCTGGCTGCTGTTCCACATGGCAAATTCATAATGAAATCAATAGGAATGATTGGCTTTTAGGTCCATGGCAGCACTGGCTCCAAGCATACAAATGAAGTTGGAGAACAAAGTCACCTGAGCTCTCTGTCAGGGGTGAGCTGCAAACACATAAGGCTCAGAAGGGGCCTCACTGTCTCCTTTGCTCTTTCTGTGTTGCCCCAAGGCCAAAGGAGAAAAAGAATAACAGACATCAGCAGTAACTGCAGCTCAGGGCTGGGCTCAGGTTTTGCAGCCCAGTATGCCAGCACCAAACAAAAGCTTTTCAAAGAAACCTTTTGTCATTCTTGGAAAAAGAGAAGCCTTTACAGTAAGTGCAGTGATTTGGTGGGGTATGTGTGTGGAAATGGTGAAGCGTCTTTTGTGGTGAAAGTAAATGTGATTCTTATTATTTATGTATTTACTTTTTTCCACTTATAAACGAGGGCAAATTTCCAAGCCACTACTTTTTTAAAAGCCTTTTTCTTTTCTTTCAAAATAGGGGCAGGTTTAGAAAACAAACAAACAACCCAAAAAGTAAATTCGAAAGATGTTCACACTCCTCTGTTTAAGCCTGTGGTGAACATCTTAAGTTTGGTGTGGAAATAAAAATACCCGGTATGTCTCTTCAGTCCCAGGCAAAGTGCTGAAGCCCAGGGGAGGGAAGAGCTTACAACCTATCTACCCATCTCTGCAGCAGGTAGCATCTGAGGCAGCTTCCTACACACCCGCCTTTTGAAGCACTTAACTTGCTCCATGCTCCCTGTGAGAAGCCACAGGTTGCAGCCAGACCACCCACCAGCACTATCACACTTGGTTGTCATGTGGCTGCTTGAAAGAGCTGTGGGAAGAGCCAGCCCAGCTGCTCTCCAGTCCCCCACAGCCAGCTGGTTGGAGAGGTGGATGGGGAGAAGAAATGGCGTGTTTTGCATGGAACAATGACAGCAGCCAGCCCAAGGCAGCCCAAGCCACCTGTAGCTGAGTGCGAGAGAGGACAGGAGACTCCTGCATGCTGCAAGAGGAACGCTGAGATTTGACAAGGTGCTGTGCACCCATAGCAAAGCGTGGCTGTTGAATGTGAGGGAAGGGGACCCTTCTGGTCCACGTCACAATGGGGTTGGGGCAGTCTTGCAGAACAGACCTTGCTACTTCAGTGAAGCAGTTGGACCTCATCGTAAGTCAATGTCATGTCTCCAGACAAAGTTCACTCGCCCCTGTTAGAGAACTGGTTGACAGATTGTGTCTGGCTCTCTCCCCTTTCTCTTAAGGACTTTGGGAATGACCTTACACTTTGCTGTCTGCCTGGCAGATCAGGTCTCTGCATCTATTACTGAACCTGAATTATATTAAATATAAACTAGGTGATCCTAATAGCTCTTTCTGGCCCTAGTATCTATGAAATGTATTAACCTCTGTTAGATGAAATCATATGTCCTGGACTAATGCCATAATGACTATTTCTTTAAATATTTTAATACCTAAAGCTGTTGATTTCTCACATTTTTATACCATTTTATTTTTCCCAGAATAAAAGGGCATATATTCAATCTACATAGAGAATCATCCTTAGGAATTTTTATTTCTCTCCCTTTTTTCTTCACCCTCCTGGGACTCACCAGCTTAGCTGGCCATGATTTTTGATAGCTGTTTGATTATATTAGCTAGCACTGCAGGCCTTTGAATCTTTCTGTGCATAAAGTAGCTTCTCAGACAGTTATTTAGCTTCTCATGGTTATTTTTGGGAGAAGGTGAATTACTTCTTTCCAAAGCTGCAGCTGTTAGTACAAGCATATTGCATTAAATTTACTTAGAACAAAGCCATTGCTACTGTCTTTGGCAAGGCTTTTTCCTTCTAAATCAACTGTATTTTTCTTGTACATTGAAACCATGAGGAATGAGCAAGCACATTCGCAATCCCCACCACCAATGAAACCACCACAAGGTAAACACACATAAACATACACAAACATACACACACCCCTCCTCTTCTTGCCAAAACAAAGGAAGCTGTTCCTGAGCTGAATATAAAATCAGACTCAAACCAGTTTTGTTAATTTTGTCCTCTTGCTTACTGGGATTTGCCAGTCTCTGGTAGACGTGGACACAGTGATCTGAAGCCATAGGAAAGGATGAACTTGCAGTATAGTAAGAAGCTGGAATTAAGGACAATCTTGTCTGAAAACCTGGTTTTGTTGTCTTCCATCTAAATTTTAGCAAGCTTTAGAAAGCTGAATGACAGCCTTAGAATAAATAGTCCACATTTTGGTGTGTTTTTTTTTGATCTTCCCACTGTTATAAGTGATGCACTTTGGCATCCCAGTTCAAGCTGATCAGAGGACTACCAGCAGTTGTTGAGAAACCTGTTTTCTTTTCACATTAGAGCAAAAAAAAGAGGATAGAAGTAAATATAAAAATACATATATAGAAATAAACAAAGAAAAAATAGAAGTGAGTGGGAGTAAGGCTGTGAATACATCTGAATGACCTGAAGGGATGAGGTGAATGAAAGTGGGTGGGACAGAAGAGCACCTGGAGTCTGGGTCTATGTTCTGCCCTGCCACGAGCAGGTGGCCCCACATATGGTCCTGGAGGAGAAACCTTCTCCCTGGACATGCTGGTATCTGTCTTGCTGACAGGCAGTCAGTCCCCTCTGGACCTAACCACTTAATGAAGGCTGCTTTGGTGGTAATATTTCACCAAACATAGTTACAGTTCCTGTGCTGCTTGTGGTACATGCCACTGTAAAACTTTGATAGCTTACTAATTCCCACACACACATACTTTCTTTCTGTGTACTCCACCTTTCTGCAGCCTTGAGAGATGAATGCAGAGCTCAGTGGTGATTTTTCAGAAACCATTACAATGACCCACTTTCATCTCACTCTTGAAAAGTCAAATTGCTTCAGCAAGGGTGATAAAAAATGCTCTTCCTCAAATTCCTCTCATCTTGGTGGCTCACCTGTAACTGGTCACAAGAGGTTCTGAAACACTCAGAAGAGAGCTTTGAGCTTATCTCATAGAACCATAGAATAGTTAGGTTTGGAAAGGACCTTAAGATCATCCAGTTCCAATCCCCCTGACATAAGCAGGGACATCTCACACTAAACCACCCAAGGCTTCATCCAACCTGATCTTGAACACTGCCAGGGATGGAGCACTCACAGCCTCCCTGGGCAATCCATTCCATCGCCTCACCACCCTAACAGGAAAGAATTTCTTCGTTATATCCAATCTAAACCTCTCCTGTTTAA
>NDXB01017464.1:1174-14822 GCA_002631895.1 Agapornis roseicollis | reverse complement strand
GTTGCAGTGGCAGAAGGCAATGTTGAAGCCTATTTCAAAACAAACCAAATTGCCTGCTGGCATTTCCATTTACAAAATGCTTCAGTAAATTGTTTTGTTAAGAGTAACATCATTTCCATCTCACTTAATCATTATTCTTCTAAACAGTGTTTCCATTTTAAAAAAGCATTGCTTTTTGCTGCTAAGTTTTGCTCATTTATAAACTTCACTGTCCCTAAAGTAGTAATATTGCAGAGCATGCTGATTACATGACGAGATTTGATATTGCTATGCCTGAACCTTTTCCTGAAAATGAGGTCCTAGCTACAGGGCTGTATTGTCCTCACCATGGCTGAAAACAAGGACACGAATAACACAGAAATTACCTATTTATGTAAATGATAAAGATCTTGCTCATTTAAAAATGTGTGTAAAATGCATGCATTCCTCAGAATGACTTCTCCAATAAGACTTATGAATTCAATTTTTTATTGATTGACATTTCCCTCTAAGACATCAAAAAAGCAAGACTTTCAGGAAGGAAAAAAGTGGACACTGCTTTTAACTCCAAATACTTGTCCATTTTCTGTATGCATCTGTTAATTAATAGTTCACTGACTATGACATATTGCTTTCAGTGCTACAAGGGCAAACACATTACTTCCCTGAGCCTGATTCACACATCCACTGCAGTCACTGGAACACTATTCACTCAGTTCCACAGAACAGGAACCAGGTCCAGATATGTATATTATGTTAACTGTGCAGGATGGGGCACTAATCCTTATTCCAAAGCCCTTTCTCAGCTATATCAAAAAGTAAAACTGCAAAAGAGCATAGAAATGCACAATTCAGAAACACATGGGCTCTCCTCTCACATTCATAGACAGATGCAAATTATAAGCAATGAAAAACAGGAAGTGCTGGATTCAGCTTTCTGCCCTAGAACATCACGTAGTAAACTCCCAACCACAGCAAGTACTACATGTGGTATTGTGGTTTCATGAAAAACTTGATCCAGCCCTCTGCAATAGTTTGAACTCTTAGTCAGATGTGACATCTGTGCATCTGTAAATTCTATGGATGAGGTAAAATCTGGGTCAAAATAGTAAGAAAAAGAATCCATATTCATTTCACTTTTCCCCAGCTGCATTTTCATCTGCTTCACAAGCTTTGTTCCCGGCCAAAAACTGTGGAGTAGTTAACTTCTTAACAAATAGAACGCCTTGGTAAATATATAGAGAGCAATACATCTGTTAGTAACCTTAGAAATTATTATAATGAAAGCACCAACAGATACAAAAGTAATGTTAATAACAGCAATGCACATACCTTTATTTAACTCAAACTCTCCTCTCTGGACACAGTCAAGCACAGCGCACAGTCCTCACCAGTCTTCTTGCCCACATTCGCGAAGACCATTTCTTTGTACTTCATCATGGGATTTCTTTTTCGTGCTCAGGTTAAAGAAGTCTTAACAGAATGTCTGAACGATTCATCCGAATCCTTGACTGCATGTTCCTGCAATAACAGGTATTTCACCTAAGTCAAAGATTATGTAATGCCTCAGCCAGATGACACTCCCCATCATCAAGGGTTTTCAGAGCAAGCAATACGGACTACAACATTCTGAAGTGAAAGCTTTCCACATCCTATCACATTCTGCCATGCCATAGTTATCCTGTGGTATACCTCAACTGAACAGCAGGTGTGTGGTGCCTTTCACTTGAATTACGTGCATACCCAGAATGTCGTGTTCCTGACATAGTGTGTATTCATTTCCTTTTTTTCTTCTGTTCTGAAAGGGTAGCTGGAGTCATCGTTGCTGTTCATAGCATCTAGCAGCTGCCAATCTGACATAAATCATCCTTTGCCAATATCACGTATCTGCTGGTCATGATGCATGCTGTTTCTTATCCCTGAAGATATGAACATGTGGTNCTGCTCTAAGGTCTCCCTGCAGCCTTCTCTTCTCCAGGATGAACAAGCCCAGTTTCCTGTTTCTTCACAGGAGAGGTGCTCCAGCCCCCTGATCATTTTTGTGGCCCTCCTCTGGATTTGCTCAAGTACGTTCATATCTTTCTTCTATGTGGAGCTCCAGAGCTAAACACAGTACTCTGGGGTGTTGTAAGAGTGGAGTAGAAGTGGAGAATCACTTCCCTTGACTGCTGGACCTGTTCCTTTTGATGCAGCCCAGGATATGGTTGGCTTTCTGAGCTGTGAGCACACATTGCTGGGCCATGTTGAGCTTCTCAACAACCAGAATTCTTGAAATATGTAGACTATCTGGGAGGTAACTTGACCACAGGTAATAAGGACACCTTCAGAGGATACGCTTCTTGATTCCCACTAGCCGTAAATGGGGAAGTTGCTTTCTGTTCGCAGTAGAGGAGGGGAAAAACAATAGCATATCTAGCTAAAAGAACAGGTTAGGGAAGCAGAGCCAGGGAGTTTTTCAGTACAAGTCCGTACTGTATTACCAAACCTAGGGCAGCAGTGCTGATTTACACCAGCAGATGAATATCAGACATGAGTGAGTTAGAATTTTGCACAGACCATCTGTTACAAGATCTCTAACCTTAAAGCTCCCTGGGGCTCTTTAATGACTAATAGTCAGTTTATTCATGGGTTTTATGCCTACTCCAAAAGACAACACACCATGGGGTTTGTAGAATATGGATACTCCTAAGCTCATGCTGAGGTGTCGATTCATTACAGATTTGGCAGAGTATTGATTCATTTCACTGAATAACCAACTTTTCTTTAAGCACTCTAACAACTTTAACATTTCCTAGGCCATCTACTGTCCAAATGCCTATTTAAAAACTCTGATCAGTGTCTGAGTTCTGCTGATGAACACAGCAAGTTTAATCCATCAACAAATACAGTCCATAAAGAATGCAGCTCCAAACTCTAAAGAATGGATTAAAAATTTGTGTTTAGACCTTTTGGAAGGTTGTTGAATAGATACCATAACTTTATACTACTGAAGATATTTTACTGGTCAGTATGCATTCCATGTCAAGTTCTAGGACAGATTTGAGCTGATACACAAAGAAAGTTTGAAACATACTTCATTTCATATAAAAGAGTCATTATGGTTCTGGGGTATCATGTCTTGGCACAATCCTAATATCATGGTTTAGACTCTTAGAAATAACTATGCTAAGGAAGGTCAGTAATCAGCCTTTCTGTCCAGGATGCCAGCATTAATTTGCAATTCTGAGGGATCAGTCCGAGTTACTAAAGCATTATTTTACAGGTATTACAAAATACCCATAAACCCCCTCTCCACTTATTTTAGGTTGAGGGCCCTGAGCTCATAACTACACAAGGACTTGTTACGTTACTAAATCAGTCATTTTGCAGAATCCTGACTGGAACTTGTTCTTCTCCCTGATGTTTTCTTGGATTANAGAAAAGTTAAGCTAGCAGACCCTGAGACTGTCTGAAAACTGAACCCTTCTTAAACATGATACTGTTCCAAGTATTTGCCATTCCCAAAACCAAACAGACTTAATTCCTCCATGAACACCTGTGCCTTCATACAAAACAATTCCTGCAGTAACTTTAGCACACAAATATTGTAGGAGCAGCAAACCAGCTCCAGAAGTTGCTATTCTGACTCAATGGAGAGTAGGTAGCACACTAGTAGTAACACTCGAAGTCTCCTCTTTCTTCTGCTGCAGAGTTTTGATCGTATAGACACTATCAATGATTTCAAAACTGCAGGGTCAGAGCCATTTCTACATCTCAAAATTAAATTGGACATCTAAACACCTTTANTGTACAGTGGAAAAAGTCAGGGGGTTGTGTTAACAGCATTTTGCTTGATAGAGCCTTCACATCCTAAGTACTGTGGCCAGTCCCTCTTGTGCTTTTAACTTCCTTGCTTTCTGTTTTCTTAGGAGAACTTTTATTTGTATAGAATATTATTTTTCAATTCTAATTTTCAAAGGTCTTCACTATAAGGAGTTTTTTCTCTGCTAACATACCTGTGGGGGGCCTTTGGCTTGNAACTGGCCACCTTGGCACAGGCAGCTCCTGCAGAAGCTCTCCTCAAGATGCTTCCCACCACTTAGGAAGCAAAATTTACTGTACTGGGTAGTGGGCAGGCTTCCCCTTTGCATGAGTACAGGTCTCAGAGCAAAACCCAGACTTTGCCTTTTTTAGGCTAAAGCTGCATATTGTCACCTTTGCAAGCAGCTCAGTCTGATTTCACTTTACACCAGGCAGATCAAAAATACCATTTGAAGGGTGACCGGTCAGTGCATTAAGCAATTGCACCACTGGTGGGGTTAAGGTGGATGAATTATGTAACACTAGAGTGTGACACTAAAAACCACCAGCTGGATCAAGGACATTTCTATCAATTCTGGCTCATTAGATGTAGGACAACAGGGTCAGCTATGTTAAATTTAATCACAGGGCTTCCTAGAGGGTATGGTAAATGTGCTGGCTAATTTTTCATACCATAGTCTACATAATACATCAATCACCCACAGCCTGAGAGGTAGCTTGCTTACCTTTAAAGTATCAACTCTACTTAAGACCAGCTAAGGCAAATCTCTGTTGTTTTTCAACCAGGATGAGCCAAATCAATCACAAGCATTTACCTCCTTCCTCCTGTATTAAACCCAGAGGGGTTGTAGTTCATGTATGTCAGCACTCAGTTTGGCATCATCTTTTTAATGGAAAAATAAACTGAGCTGTCTATTCTAGATTTACTAAATAAGCAAACAAGATTTTTCTTTGCTGTAGGTAGAGAGCCCATGTCCAGAATGGAGAAGGCTAATTAGTTTTAAACTCACTGGGAAAAACAGTGTTTTTCTGTACTCTGTTTGTAAGGTCCCTACCACAGTGGGGGTCTGTTCTGTTACTACAACTTCCATGCACTACAGTAATGAAAATAATAATACTGTGAAAGTTATTTAACATTGAGTCCTCTTGGGTGAACTCCATCTCACCTCTGAAGGTCCATTGTCCCTCACAGAATAGTGCCACGCATGAAGAATGGGATGAACAACTTTTATGCTACTGATACAGCTCTTCTGATGCACAGCATTTCACAAAAACTAGTGTGATAAAGCAACAATAAGTAGTACCTTCCCTTCCTTCTGCTGCCAGTATTCTTCCTCAGAACAGGCTCCACATGGTTCCACTGGAGGAACAAGATAGTGCCCGTGCTGTGGTGCCAGACCAAAAAGAAAGAGAATGGGCTGTGCTGGTTAGGGGAAGCAGTCAGTAGGGGCCAAGTGGGAGGTGTGAGCTCCACATTTGAGAGGCTAATCACTGCCGTGAACTGTGTGGCAGATGAACATCTGAGGACCCTCTGCTGTCAAAGGGAGGCTCTGGCACCTCATTTGGGAATAAAAAAAAGAAAACAAAATAAGGAAAGGCCCACCAAGAAAGTGGGACTTTGGCTCCTGAACGTTACTGTTGCATCTGAGTTTCATAAATAACCTGGTTCCAGGAAGCCTCCCCCACGATCTTCAGTGGCTTCCTTAAACCCAAAGGATAATTAATTTTCATCACCTTCAACCTCCTCCTCTTCCTTTCACAACACAAAAAAGTAAAACTAAGGGTGCATGAAAGGTTGCTGATTGTCTGCTTTAGGCACATCCAGTCCATTGAAAGGTCCATTTCATGAAGCACTCATGGAAAAGGTATTGCCTTGCCAATTCCATGTAACAAACTTGNACTGCTGAATTGATCCCTTTAAAACATTAAATATGGAAGTTCAGAATCATGCACAAAGGCAACCTTTTTTGAAATCCCAGTAATTTAGGAGTGTTACATTTCCGAATGTGGTGCAGATGGGAGAACAGTTGTCTAAGTAATGGCTTCTCCCTGCTGGAGAGACCCAAGAGCAGGACTCACAACTAGGACTTTCATTTTATTTAGGTGCTCCAAGTGTAGGAAACCTCTCCCTTNGATCTAGAGATGACGTGACTCCTCACTCCTCTCCAGGCTACTGATGCTATAAATTTTATCAAAGATACTCAAAAATAATGAATGATGAACATGTATTAAAACCATCAACTAATTGCACTGAATGTTCGTATCTGAGTCAGGACTTATTTGGGAAATGTTAAGACNGAGTCTTGTGCTTTAAAGTAGAAGGGGAGGCATGATGGGGAAGATAGGGTAGTTGTGTGTGCCCGTCTAAGCTAAAACATGACAAAACAACAAAAGAACTGGGTCCAAGGAGCTGGTTTTGGGCTNCAAGAAGAAAAAGGGACAAAATACACCATAAACCAGAGAGAAAAGAAGAAGCAGCTGTAGAATACGCCTACATAATACCTATAATTCTTATGTACTTTTGAAAGGGGCAGCTCCCTTAGTGCAGTGAAGCAGGTCTAGGCTAGGTTGCAGGTAATACCTCTAAANCATTCTGATATTTGTTTAAATGCATTCTATAAGATCAGGGTTGTTGTCTCTTTGTGCCTGTAATCATATGAAAAGTGCCATGCAGTCTTTCCTGTAAGCTAGCATATTGGTATTATGTGTCATCTGTGCAAAACACTTATGAGATNGTAATACCTCTAAACTACTTACTCTTGGGAAGTGTTGTGAAGACTCTCTAGAGACTTCTGCAATGGCAGACAATGCCAGATGACACCACACTATGCCTAAGCCTCAGAAGGCTACAATTTAATGCTAAGTGGTGGCTTAGAATCAAATTGCATGCAGGTTGCTTTATCTTCAGAGGATTCACAGTAGTTTGGCTGGGTATCATGACCATCAGAGAAGTACGAGCTATTGAAAAGTCAAGCTCAGTCATCAGCAAAGGTATCTGAGATACTGTAATTATTACCCCACAATTAATTGTACATCTTAGATACTCTGGCACAGTAACTAGCAGTTAGGTGGTTTCGNCTTCACACAAGAACATTTCTTGGACCTACTAATTGTGTTGCCCTTTATTGTCCATTTTATTGATTAAACATCTGTTAGTGTTTTGGCGAAATGAGAATCCACTTGCAATGCAATGTGTCTGGTATATTAAATTCTGTTTAAGTCAGACCTAACTACAGGTTTGTGATACATGTATTATATCTATCTCCTTAATTGTATCTTAGTGGGTTTTGCCTCATTTGTTATTTGTCCTGTTTGCTGGAAGGCAGGAGGGTGTTCTGATGTTTTCTTTACACAAAAGTCAAATTATATTCCCTTAACTCTTTTGCCACACTCGACCCATTTCAGGGGAACAAATGCTTGGGAACTTTGCAAAGTAATAACTTAATACAGACCGTTATCTTTTTTCATATGTCACAATCCAATCACTCAGTAGATTTTATCCTTTGTGGCCACGTCAGAGAAACTGAGGTATGAAGTGAGTTAGGAAGAGAGAGAAAAAACCACCAACCACACAAAAAGCCAGCACAAAACCCATGAAGAGTTTTCAATTAGGCATTCTTAATTGTGAAGAATTTGCTGTTCAAGGAGGGGGGGGAAAAGGATCTTTGAGCAAGATCCCTCAGCTCCTACTCTTCATAATTCAAATAAAATAGATGTTAGTGTGCTGGTAAGCTCTGGGAAATTCAAGGAGCGGCTCTTGCAAAGGGGTTGCAGAGAAGCAAGGCAGAGCCTTTCTCTTTCCATTCCCCGTGCTTACTAAAATCCTAGTTCTTCATAGAAGAAATCCAAAAGCTGATACAAATAGAGAAGAGAGGAGTCTGTTTCGCTGCTGTCCAATGCAATTTCAAACTGACTGCTCCTTCCTTTATCTCACTTGATGACTGATAAAATCATGACAATATAAGAAAATAATCTGAGTCCTATTGCACGACTTGTTTTCCTCCTGCATGTTTTATGTGTATTGATCAGAGGAATGGAAACATGCAAATATCCATATGTGGTCACATCAAGAAAATGCAGACCACTTATTTTCCCAAATTATATTACGTCTGGGTGATTTTGTGGAGATCTGGGAGCTGAGCTTGCATTCACTTTCGAGATGAGATGAAATGAACCGACCCAACAAAGAAGGAAAATTAAATTACTCCTATCCATATTTTATCCCTTTGACATTTACTTTCAGTGCCCCTCCTTCCATCATCTCCTTCAGTCTGACAGATACAGTATCACCACTGAAATGCTGCCTAGCAAGAAAAATAACCTTTCCATTTGTCTCTGCTCCAGATGTGGATAAAGTCAAAGAAGGTCCTTCTGCTGAATTAGGAAGGTTTTATCAGGTCCTTTACCATTTATGGATGAGAATAGAAACCCTACTGCAGTGTTTTAAGGAGCTTATGCTCCTACTTAAATGTTTTGGAGTCTAACTTGGAGTATAAGAACTACCTCTCAAGCTTCATACAGAAGACACGCTCACTTAAGTGAACATAAACAGTCGGGTACCATGCTGGTCCATGGCCTTTAAGCTATTTCTAAACCCAAAGTTCAAGAAAACTGCTGGGGAGATGTGCACTACTGTGACGGCCAAACAGCAAAATGAACAAGCCAAGGAAACAACAGCAGGAACAAAAAGCCACTCCTGGATTTCAACCACCATCCCAATTGACAAATAGATACTAGAAAAGTTAAGCTAGCAGACCCTGAGACTGTCTGAAAACTGAACCCTTCTTAAACATGATATTGTTCCAAGTATTTGCCATTCCCAAAACCAAACAGACTTAATTCCTCCATGAACACCTGTGCCTTTATACAAAACAATTCCTGCAGTAACTTTAGCACACAAATATTGTAGGAGCAGCAAACCAGCTCCAGAAGTTCCTATTCTGACTCAATGGAGAGTAGGTAGCACACTAGTAGTAACACTCAAAGTCTCCTCTTTCTTCTGCTGCAGAGTTTTGATTGTATAGACACTATCAATGATTTCAAAACTGCAGGGTCAGAGCCATTTCTACATCTCAAAATTAAATTGGACATCTAAACACCTTTAAAATACTGTTCTGTGAATGCTTGCAGTGTCCAGCCTAGGAAGACCATCTCCTAAAGGAACAGATAGAGAATCTGGNTGGCTTTCATTGTGTGCTGAAGCAGTTTCGAGGTCAGCTGTATTAAATAAATGCTAGCATAGAGGCAGAGTCAAGCTCTGCAAACAGTTCCCTGACCTGGGAAGCACGTAACCAGCAGATAACTCAGGTATGTTAAACTTTTTATAGATGTTATTTCTTTCATCTTTTGAGCTTTGGAGTGTGCTTTAGAAATGAAGCTTTTTGCTGTGGAGAGCACAATGACATATGTGCAGTCCTCATCAGAGAAAAGGGTTTTCTGAGCTGGGATGTGAGATTGAGCTTGCTTCAGGGCTTAGCTGGTTTCTATTGCTTGCTGATACATGTGGAAGCATATTGTTCTTTAGAAATTTTTGCCCCTTTCTTCAGAATCTATTATTTCTGAGGGACAGTTGAATTAAGTTTCTGTCTTTGTTTTTTGTCTTTGTGTCTTCTCTTTTCCCTTCAGCTTCATGTTATCATACCTTGTCAGGTAATCTTGCTTTCCTTGTGAGCAACATACTCTACCATTTAAGTGAAAATGGTTTTCAAGCAAAATATGTCCTTTCAGATGTTACAGCATTTTGTGAAACAACATAATGCAATGTGACTGCTGCAGATGGATATGCTCCATAAAGCTGAGAGATTTAGTTATGTAGTTTTTCCCCAAAAAGCACTTCATAAAGAAGCTTTGTTTAAACTATCACTTTGAAATCTTACCTAAACTCAGTGGAATAGGTAGAAAATTTATTTAAACTTTCATATGAAGGGCTTTTTACCTGAATGCTTAGGGATTTTCTATGTGCAATGCTTTTTTCAGCCTAGTATGCTGGGGAAAACCAAGTATATAGTGTATAATAAAGCACCTAGCTCATGTTTCCTTTTTTACTCCCCTCCCTGAAGAAAGAGAAACGCTTTAGTGGGATCAGTAGTTATGAATCATAGCAAATTATTTGGGATTTTATTTCATCTACTTTTATTACGATGTCCCTGCCATCTGCTGTACATGTTGACCTCATTACACTAATTCATTCTGCAACCTGCAAACTCGGAGTGAGAGATGTCAGAGGGCAATTGATTAAGGGCTATTTGTTCTCTTATGTCTTTTTCTTTAATTCCTCTCCTGAAGGATTTCAGGTTGAGCAAGTGAGCTGGCACGACAATGGGGCCTCGGGTACCTGGAGATAGATTAGACCTGTGACTTTGTGCGTTCATAAATATCAGAGCATCTTTTAACCTGGTGGGGATGGGAGGGGCAGTCAGTGTCAGCTGTTTGTTAGTGCAAAGGCCTGAGGTTGTTTCTCTTCTTAAAAGCCAAAAGAGAACAGATGCTTGTCATATCAATGGTAGCTCAATTTAGGAACCTACCTTGCATATGGTTGAAAGAATTTTGTGTGATGGGAGTAGGACAACCAAAAATGTGTAAGGTCCTCTAGCAAAGCATATGTTATTACTATTTGCACTGTATTGACTGTGTGCCTACCACAAAATAAGAACTGTTTGCTCCTGAACTTTTCAATGCTAAAGTGTACATCCTCACATTCTTGCCTTCCACAGCACTAAGCTAATACGAAGCTATGAGGGTTATAGGTACTTGGAAAAAAAAAGAGGAAATTCATCACCTTGTCTCCATTAGTTGAAGACAGTGTCAAGAAGTGAACACATGTCATAAATATTAGAAACTTGCTTTGTAACCTTTTAGCAATCAGTTCAAGTGTGACAGCAACTTGAATATTTAATAACTAATGCAAACTTCACAACTGCACTTGAGCTTTGTCACATTTTGACCTATTCATAATTAACTTGTCCATCATGTCTGAGGTCCTGACACTACACATACAGCTGAGTAACAGTTACACACATGAGCAGTTCCACTGAATTCAGTGGAAAACCATGAGAAATCTTACTTAGTGGCCACTGGTGCTGGGTCCTAAATGCAGACAGGTATGCATGAATACCTCAGTCTGAGATCCTCTTTAAGGTCAGGACAGCATTTTAGCACAGGGTTTCCTATCAGTGCTTGAGACTGAAGAGCTGTTTCCCTGCACAATGCCTACTGTTCATGAAATAAAACCATCTGGGCTAGGAAAAAAGGCCTCATTAAGCTGGACAACACCAAATAGCTGAGGTCAATGACTTTGAACTGTGGCCCTGCATTTTCTGCATGTGTTTTTAAAGGCTTGGATCTCTGCAACATGCTCTTAGTTGCATTTGTGCACAAGTTGAGTCTAGCTTGTGGCCCCTTTTAAGTTCCAGCTCTCACAGGCTTCAAATGCAAGCCTAGTTGCTGTCGAATTGCACTATCCCTGTGTGTCCTCTCACGTTGTTTCCCTTGTGCCACCAAAGTGCTCAGTTTGCCATTTTTTCCTTTGAAAACAGACTGAACAACTTCCATTTATTTGGGTAAAATCGTGCTTGGTCAGTCTTAGTTTTATGTAAGGTTTTATAGTAGCCAGTGACTACTTCAAAACCAAGTTCTGCTGAATCTCATGCACATACTTCACACTAAAGCCAAATGGCATACAACAGAAGTCTTTGTTAAACTTATTGTGAGTGGTACCTTTCATATACTTACTGAATCTGATGGCTGACAGCTTTACTGCTATAATGCCTCCAAATACCTGCAATGAGTATATTCTACTTCTGTTCATGATAGTGTCAGATGCTGCATGACATGACACCCCCCACCTGGTTGCATCATTTTGTGCCTTTAGTTGCCACGGCACACAGGCTCCTGTTTTNGACACCCCCCACCTGGTTGCATCATTTTGTGCCTTTAGTTGCCACGGCGCACAGGCTCCTGTTTTGCCTGTTCTTAGGCACTTCACAGCTCCAGTGCTAATTGCACACATCGATTCATTTACAGCCAGCACAACAGAAAGCAGTGCAACAATGGAGACAAAAACACTGCAGTAGGGCATTGCAACTGGTTTACTGGTGGATGCTGAATAAAAGTGCCAGCTGCGTCTTGTCAAAAGGAATAACTGAAAAAGAAAATCCCAACAAGGACTTTGTGAATTCAGAGGCATTTTGGCGTCTGTAGGGAAGAAAACAGCAAAAAGGATTACCCAGAGCTTCCCTACCCACTAGGTCACGCCACCACCTTGTGTTGAGGTGTAAGGTGCCATTCCACTTTCATTGCTACTGCACTTTGTATAATGTGGGATTTACTGCCGCATTAAGGGCAGAAAACTTCTTTTCTCTCTTTGACAGAGGTTCTTACAGTACCCATGTCTCTTCAGTGGGTTTTTTCTACAGCTTACAGGCACTGCTAAGAGCATGGCAACTGAGTCAGGAGTCTGACTGCTGGGTAACTATTTTGCTGTGAATAAACTCCTTTATAGAATGCAGTCTCAGGAGAGTTTGCCTCCAATTGGCACAGACTGTGAAACATATCCTTTCCTTGCAACACAGGGAGAAAAAGTAATACCCTTCTACTCTAATCTCCCCTGTAGCAATCTAATATCTTCTTACTGGCATAGCCAAAACCACTGGTTACCAACTGGAGCTGTGTTGAAGGCTCTTAGGACCTGTGCAGAGATGATGAATGCAGGGCACATGGGAGACAAGCCCTTTACATTCAGGCAGCCTCCACAAAAGGGATCCCAAAAAGAGTTTAAGGTCATCTTCCTCTGGTGGGAAATAGACAAGTGCAGCTTTATCACCATAATGTGCCCTGCCATTTGTCCTGCTTCCCCCTGTAGACCTCTTGCCTCTTGTGCAGCCTCCTGGACAAACCTATGGTGCACACCTTCACTGCCACAGCTCAATCTTTCTTTCTCAGGGTTCAAAACTCTGATCTAAAGCTTCATTCCATGGGTCAGCTCCTGGAGCTAAAGGGGATTGTGTAAAGCAGAGGCAAATATTCCAAAGTCCCAGTCCAGGGGTTTCAGTAATTTAATAAGAACAAATAAAGCATAGAAAAAAAGTTATTATCAGGAGCATCTTAGTGGATGAGCACCTCACATACTGAAAGCGTTACTGAGTCTACGTATTGCAGCATTCAGCATGAATATCTTGCTGAAATATGAGCATGGGTAATACTGCAAATCATATAGGAGTTACATTTTAGATGACTGAGATCCACAGCTAGCTTAAAGAGCCACAGTCATGATTTGTAGACATGGCTGATTAATGTGCTTTACCAAGACTCAAATGTAACTTCATGTATATAATGCAATGAGGAGGCTGTGTCTCTGTTAATACTGTAGGCAAAATGCACAGATAAGCTTCTGAGAAGCAGTCAGAGTTTAATAATTATCTATACTCTCATCCTATCTCTGAGAACTCGTGGGCTTCAGCTTGGAAATTTGAGCGTTTGAGAAGCATGTGCACTGATCAGTGTGTTACTGATTTTCACTCAGATTCCACATCTGACTGTATCTTGCTTGGTTTACATGACAGCCTAAGAGTCTGATAGGACATGATTGTATGCTGAGGAGGTCAACAAGAGAACATGCAGCAATCGGGTGCCATGGCTGGAAAGTAAATGAGAAGTACTTTCTTCCATATGTGATTATCTTCTCCCAGAGGAGTGGCAATGTCAGGCACCCAGCAAGTGTGATGCAAAGGAATTGATTCCTGCTCCACATTCATACAAATGATGATAATTATACTGTAGGTAGCTCAACGAGGTCATTCTTTCATCTTCAGCACCCCTCTGCCAGGACCGCAAGGCTGATTTATCATCTTAACTGCTCTGTCTAGCACAC
>NDXB01017463.1:80867-93300 GCA_002631895.1 Agapornis roseicollis | reverse complement strand
AAATAAAGCCAAAGCTGAACAAGAAAAAAAAAAAACAAAAAAACAAAAAAACAACAACAACAAAAAAACCAAACAAGTTGTTTAAAGCTTGCTTTTCAACTTGGAGTATCATGTAGTACTAAACAACTGCATTAAGTTTGGAGATGAAAGTACTTCTGGAGAGGATACTACAAACCTCTGCAAATTTAAAGTAAAATACACAGATCCATGTTGTTCACACACATGAGATCTCAAGTTCTTGTGGTGGTTTTTTCAGAGACTTCCTTTCTATCTCATTTCCCAGTGTAAATAGCTGCTATAATCTTTCATTAATATAATTTCAGAGGATTCTCTGTTCCCTGCATAGAATCACAGAATAGTCTGGGTTGAAAGGGACCTTCAAAGGTCACCTAGTCCAACCCACCTTCAATGAGCAAGGACACCTTTAACTAGATCAGATTGCTCAGAAGCACATCCAACCTGGCCTTGAATGTCTCCATGTCTAGCCTGAATCTCCCCTTGTCCTATCATAACAGGACCTGCTAAAAAGTCTCTCCCCATCTTTCTTATAGTCCCCTTTGAAAAACTGAAAGGCTGCAATAAGGTCTCCTTGGAGTCTTCTTTGCACTGAACAGTCCAAAGTGTCTGTCTTTCTCAGAGGAGAGGTGTTCCATCTCTGTGATCATTTTTGTGGCCTTCTTCTGGAGCTCTCCCAGCAAATCCTTATCTTTCCTGTACTGAGGACTCCAGGGCTGGATGCAGGATGCCAGATGGAGGTCTCATGAGAGCAGAGGGTCAGAATCACTTCCCTCAACCTGTTGGCAACACTTCTGTGGGTGCAGTCTGGGCGATTCTGGGTTGTGAATGCATATTGTTGGCTCACATCCAGATTTTTTTCTTTTCACCAATACCCCCAAGTCCTTCTCTTCAGGCAGGAGTATTCACAATCCCTTCATCCTCCAGCCGGTGTTGATACCAGGGATTGACCCAATCCAGGTGCAGGACCTTGCACTTGGCCTTGATGAATCTTGTGAGATTCACATGGGCCCACTTCTTGAGCTTGTCTGTCCTGGGTTCAGCAATTGCAGTCAGTTTTTCTCCTCCTTAGTAGCTGGTGTTTTGACCTAACCCGGGAACAAGGCTGATAAGGCCGATGTTTTTGGTTGTTGCTAAGCAATATTTGCCCTGACCAAGGACTTGTGAGCCTCATGCTCTGCCGGGAAGGAGGGGAGGCTGGGAGGAAGCAGGGACAGGACACCTGACCCAAACTGACCAAAGAGGTATTCCATACCATAGCACATCATTCCCAGGAGGTAACTGGGAGTTACCCGGAAGGAGAGGGAACTTCCCAGTCAGACTTGTTTTCGGCGGGTGGTATTGTACCCTTTCCCTTGTTTTCCTTATTGTTATTATTATTGGTGATAGCAATAGTGATTTGTGTTATACCTTAGTTACTGGATTGTTGTTATCTCAACCCATGGGAGTTGCATCCCTTCAGTTGTCCTCCCCCCATCCCTCCAGGAGTGGGGAGGAAGGAGGGGAGGGCAAGAAAAGGGGGGGGGGATTGAGTGAGTGATTGAGCTGTGTGGCTGTGTTTAAACCACGACATTGACCAAGTTCCTCCGAATGGCATTCTATCCCTCAGGTGTATTAGCTGCACTATTCAGCTTGGTGTCATCTACATCATGCATCACATCTCCACTGTATGTAATTTGAATGCTATCTGTAAATTCCTCTGGATGTTTATGATGTCAGCATTTTAACTTTGAGGATTCACAGAAGAACCTTTTTTCCTTAAAGTGTTTTGTTCGTTTTTTGGTTGGTTTTTTTTTTTATTAAAAAAAAATCAAGAATGTCTATACATTAATACTGATTTATTTTTATTAAATTTCTTTATGAAGACAGTATAAAATGTATTCATGAGGGCAAGCAAGTCATTTAGTCTGAGCCACAGGAAATACTTCATGCAATCCTCTACAGAGGGAGGGTATGGGTTTTTTCATACATTTGTAATAAAAGGAAAGGCAAATGTGGTAGAATGGTTATAAGTTGTTACATAACAGTCTCTTCAATTTAGACAGGATTGGATCTCCTTGGTCAGAAGATGTAATGGACCTTTTGTTTTCATAGAAGGGGAGTAACCGCTGAGCTAGTAGATATAACAACCATATTGCCTTACCATATTTTTCCAGTGTGATGTATGCTACTAGCATGTCCTAAATTTATAGATTTTTGTAGATGGGAGGGAATGAGGGAAACTGCAACATATAATAAACACATGATAAAAATTCTTTAAAATTTTTGTATATTACATTGTTCACACAGCATTGTTATTTGTTTGCTTACTGTGAAAATAACCTCACAGTGCAATAGCTGAATACTTTTCCCTGTGCAATTTCAAGGCTGTATATAGGTGTTGTGGCTTAAGTTCAATCAGGAACTCAGAACCACGGAGCTGCTTGCTCACTCCCCCTGCTCCTTCCTCCCTCTGCTCCCAGAGGGATTGAGAGGTCAATTGAAAGAATGTAACTCCCATGGGTTGAGACAAGAACAGTCCAGCACAAACCACTATGCTACCATCAGTAATAATAATGATAAGGGAAATAACAAGGGAAGAGAATACAACCGCTCACCACCTGCCAACCACTACTCAGCCTGACCAGAGCAACTATCTTGGCCTTCTGGGTAACTCTGCCCAGTTTATATACTGGGCATGATGTGCTGTGGTGTAGAATACCCCTTTGGCTAGTTTGGGTCAGTGTCCTGTCTTTGCTTCCTCCTGGCTTCCCCTCCTCGCTGGCAGAGCATGAGATTTAGAAAGTCCTTGATCTGAGTAGACTTTACGTAGCAACAAGTAAAAACATCCATGTGTTACTAACACTGTTCCCAGAATAAAGTTGAAAACACAGCACTGCACCAGCTATTAAGAAGGAGAAAAAAATTGCTGCTGCTGCTGAACCCAGGACAACAGGTAGGAATCTTCTTAGATTAGAAATCTAACTAGGAATGATGTGACTGATTTTTTCATCTGAAAAGTCAATGAATAAATATTACACTAAACATGCGTGATATGTTAAGTTTTCCTAAGAGGATGCTGAATGATTAAATAGCATCCTGCCTCAGATAGAAGACAGTTATATTACAGTACTTTATAGAATAATGTGTGGTGAATAATGTATCTACATATTGTACCATTAACATAAGAAAGTCAGGCTGTCATGCTCAGTAACCTGCAAAATATGTCTTAAAATAATTGCAAATCTACAGAGTATCATTAGTACTAAGTAAATAGGCCTCAGAACATTAACATGATTATCCACAAGTGACCTCTCAAATCAAGAAGTGGAATTTGATTTGGTTTTCCCCTCTGTATTAATACATTCTGTAAATATACTAGGCAGTTCAAGTTATGTTTACCAACTACATAAACTAGTACATCAGCTGTTAGAGTATGCATAGTTCAAAACAGATCTGAATTAAAAAGCCACAGCAGAAACTAGACTTCAGAATTCTTTTCCACCTTATAATATTCTGTGTAGAAAGAATTTGCTTTAGGCTGATTGAATGTCTCATTACCAATTCACACTGCAGATATATTTTGCAACTGTGTCTGCAGAAGTGTTGCATGCTGTTGAATGTAAAGTGGTTTTATAGGCTTCAAGAAATTTAAATTAGAATATAATATCACAAATATTTAAAAGGTTTAATTTCAGATGTAAAACCTAAAATCCTTTCCATATTTACCTAAGTGGCTCACTCTTATTCCAAAAAAAAAAAAAAAAAAAAAAAAAAAAAAAAAAAAAAAAAAAAAAAAAAAAAAAAAAAAAAAAAAAAAAAAGAATGCAGAAACTAGGTTCTTAATTATCTTCCAGTGAAATGAATTACTCAGACAATGATCACAAACACAAAAACCAGCATACCATCTCTGGAGATTTTTCCAGTTTTGGGTATACTGATCCTTGCCAGTCCAAGGGATCTCATATAAAAATCTCAGTTCAGGGGATCTTGTATAAAAATCTCGCTCAGTGTCCATGTGTGATAACCTCAAACACCAAGCAGCCATAGCAGATTCATTGATTATTGTGACCTGGAAGCGTACTAGGAGAATGTAAAGAAAATGTAAGACAAACTGCTGCTTTTCCTTCAGCAAACAAAGCAAGATTCATTTCATGCTTACCTTTTATTTCTGAAGCTGACACTAGAAAACTATTTTCTCCAAATTTTTTTATGTAATATGATAGTTTCTGTTATGCTGATTTCCTGGGGAAAACATTTAGAGCAAAACCAGAGGTGCAATAAACTGGGCCTGTGGAAGGAATTGATTTGGAATAAGGAAACAGGTGTAAAGAACCAGAGATCATCGTGTTCTTCTATATTAGACTGAAAATAATTCTAGAAAGAAATCTAACATGCTGAGTGTATCTTATTCGTCTGGGAGAGGGTCAATATCTATTATCTCCTTCCATTTCTTTTTCTAAATGTAATATCAGCTGCTTTCCTCACTTTCAATGAAAGATGTAATATATGTATATATGCACTGCAAGACAAGAGGAGAAAAGAGAAAAGAATTCTAAATAAAAAATAAAAAAATAAAAATATTTCACACAGGGATGTACTCTTCGGTGTCAATGATGAAACATATTTCTAAATTTTTCTACATTTGACATAGGATACATTGTATGGTATGTCATATATAGGCTGAGAAATGTGGGGCTGTTTTGCATGGAGATGAGAAGGCTGTGTGAAGACCTCATAGCAGCCTTCCAGTATCTGAAGGAGGCCTACAAGGTTGCCAGGGAGGGGCTCTTCATTAGGGATTGCAGTGATAGGACAAGGGGTAAGGAGTTCAAACTTAAACAGGGCAAGTTTAGGTTAAATGAAAGGAAGAATTTCTTCACTGTGAAGGTGGTGAGGCAGTGGAAAGGGTTGCCCAGAGAAATGGTAAATGCTCCATCCCTGACAGTGCTCAAGGCCAGGTTGGACAGAGCCTTGGGTGACATGGTCTAGTGGAAGCTGTCACTGCCTATGCTAGGGGAGTTGGAACTAGATGACCTTAAGGTCCTTTCCAATCCTAACTATTCTATGAATTCTGCAAGGTACTTGACACTGCCCTGCATGACACCACCCTGCATGACACCCTTGTCTCTAAACTGGAATGCATGGATTTGATGGATGGTCACACTCAGAGAGTTGCAGTCAGCGGCCCAGTGTCCAAAAGAAGATCAGTGACAAGCAGTGTTCCTCAGGTTGATATTGGGAATGATCCTGTTCAGCACCTTTCAGCAATATGGACAGTGGGATTGAGTGTGCCCTTAGCAAGTCTGCTGACAGCGCTAAGTTGTTTGGCGCAATCTCCACCCTGGAGGGAGGAGATGCCATCCAGAGGGACCTTGACAGGCTTGGGAAGTGGGCCATGGGAAACCATGAAGTTCAACAAGGCCAAATACAAAGTCCTGTACCTGGGTGTGGGCAATCCCAAACACAAATACAGGCTTGGCAGAGAATGGATTGAGAGCAGACATGAGAAAGACTTGGAGGTACTGGTGGATGAGAAGCTCAATGTGACCCAGCAATATACACTTTCAGCCCAGAAAGCTAGTTGTGTCCCAGGCTGCAGGTTGAGGAAGGTGATTCTCTTCTATTCTGCTCCTTTGAGAAACCACCTGAAGTAGTGTGTTCAGCTATGTGGCACCCAGCACAAGGATGTGGACCTGCTTGAGTGAATCCAGAGGGTCACGATGCTGTTCAGAGGGCTGGAACACCTCTCCTCTGAGGACAGGTTGAGAGAGTTTTGCTTGTTCAGCCTGGAGAAGGCTCTAGGGAGAAGTTATAGCAGCCTTCCAGTACCTAAGAGGCCTATAAGAAACCTGTAAAAGGACTTCTAACAAGGGCATTACTTCATGAAAGTGTATAGTACAACATGAGAAAATATTTGTTTCTTTCTCCCAAATCCACTCCTATATAACCAGGTTAAGAAAGGTCAATGAAATATCAGTATGTAGATAAACTGAGTGTTGTATGGTTTTGCTTGCTATTTCTATGGCCTTTTTATCTTTGTTGGAAAACAAGTACTTGTACAGACTAATCAGAAGTGTTAATGGCTTTATTAAGTATAGCAGTTTTCTTACTTCCCATTTTAAGATGTTCATCTATAGGAATCAGTGTATTTTAAGGATACTTTCACATCTGAGGTTTTTTTTGGGCTGAGTTAGAATTACCTGAACAGGACTAGCAAAGTAAAACTCAAAACTTTAGACATTTCTAGTGACCCCTACAGTAGCTTCAGTTTCCTTTATGATACATGTGCTGGGCTTCTGGGGCTTTTATAAGCAATAAGAGAGGGTAGCATTTTGTTTTCTTAGAAAACAATACAGATAAAATAAAAATTATCTTGTTTCCACAGTCTTTCCTTTGGTATCTCAGTAGTTTTTCCAGATTTTTCTCATTCACTTTTATTTCATCACCAAGAAAAAAAAAGGTGATGAATATCATCTGAGTAATACATTGGAACTTGTAAGTACAGAGCAGTACATGAGAAAAACCTTGAGTTTTCCATGAAAGATACAGCTGTAGGAATTGCTATTTAGGAAAACTAGCAAATTTTCAATTACATCAAAAGAGTTCACAACGTTGTCCTCTATTCAGAACAGAGAAATTGCTTACATAGGAGACAGCCATTCACTCAGCCTGATTTATCACTTAAAAAATCATTTCTAATCCAATCCACACTAAAATTACTGCTTGATGAATCACATCATGCCTTAGTCAACTTACATGCTGGCAGGAAGCTTCTTCCAGAAGTTAAGTATATTTCTGTCACTTCACATCCTGTTCTCACTTTATCACGCTTTATGATATGAAGAATGTCAGCCTAGATAAGGCAGAGGCAAAAGATAATGGTTTCTCATAGAAAGATAATGTATGCTGTTGCCCATTCACTGTTCCAAAGTGGAAACAGTATAGGTAACGTCTTTACAGGAGACATCAAAAAGCCACTGTCTTTCAAGGATGTACAGATAGTTACCAAATATTCCAGATTTCCTTACATGTCGCCCATGGTGTGTGTACATGGTGGTGGTGGAAGTTCAATAGCAGATCATGAAAAACTCAAAGGCCCAAAAAATAACCTTCACAGTCCTACTTTCTCTTTCATTTGGCATCTCAGTAGTTTTTGTTTCAAATGTTTCTCATTCCACTTTATTTCATTGCCAAGAAAAAAAGATTATGAATATGGTCTGAGTAATACATTGGAACTAATAAGTACAGAACAGTACATAAGAAAAAACTCTCTTTCATCCTAAGAGAAACATATACCTTGCCTTCTTTCTGTGTAATAATTCTGCACTTGGGTCCCAGTAACCCCATGCAATGCTATAGGATTGGGGAAGAGTGACTGGAAAGCTGCCTGGTGGAAAAGGAGGTGTTGGTTGACAGCTGTCTGAATATGAGCTAATCGTGTGCCCAGGCTGGCCAAGAAGTCTGGCAGCATCCTGGCTTGTATCAGAAATAGTGTGGCCAGCAGAACCATGGGAGTGACCTCCCCCTGTACTTGGCACTGATGAGGTTGCACCTCAAATACTGGTTTCAGCTTTGAGCCCATCACTATAAGAAAGACATTGAGGTGCTGGAGCATGTCCAAGGAAGGGCAACAGAGCTGGTGGAGGGTCTGGAGCACATGTCCTGTGAGGAGCAGCTAAAGGAACTGGGGTTGTTTAGCCTGGAGAAAAGGAGGCTAAGGGGTGACCTTGTCTCTCTGTACAACTACCTGAAAGGAGGTTGTAGCAAAGTGGATGTCTGTCTCTTTTCCCAAGTAACAAGCCATGGAACAAGAGGAAACTATCTCAAGTTTTACCAGTAGAGCTTTAGATTAGATATGAGGAAAAATTTCTTCACCAAAAGGGTGTTCAATCATTGGAACAGGCTGGCCAGGGAAGCGGTGGAATCACCTTCCATGGAAGTATTTAAAAGATACATAGATGTGGCACTTAGGGAGATGGTTTAGTAGTGGACTTGGTAGTACTAATGGTTTGACTTCATGATCTTAAAGGTCTTTTCCAACCCAAACAGTTCTATGACTGTGTGATTTAGGGACCTTTTTCATACAGATGTATCAGAAGTTCAGAGGATGTTGATGTAACTCTCATTTTCCAGGTGAAAAATTGGAACAGAGGCATTTATTCTATGATATAGTTTTCTCATTGTATTTTTATTGTATGTTTTCACATTACCCATTTGTCTTATTTCTTTTTGTAAACCAATGTCTTTTTTGATACAATCTCCCAAATGAAAAGGTTTAACTGTGGGCCAGAGTGTTGCACAAACGCTGTTTCATTTACTGAGAGGTTCAGTATATTTTAGGCCTTTAGTGACACCTGTGGATGTCATCTTGGCTTCCTTTTGTTGTATTCCTGCATTTTATACTGCTAGGATGACATGGAATCTATCACCCTGCTATCCTGATGACAAAGGAGTTCATCTTAAGTGTTCAGCATAATATTTGTAAACTATTTAAACTAATCTGTCTGATTTTGCCTGAAATGAATTGTGGATCACTCACTGTGCATCTGGAAAATGCATTGCCATATGCCTACTTGATGCCACAGAGCTACTGGGACATAGCTCTGTGGCATCAAAACATTGATGATTAAAGATTTATGATTAATATTTCTGGTTTTGGTGGACAGTGTGTGTTTACTTTGCTCATACTTTCACAGTTTGTCCTGTTAAAATGATTCAGTCAGCAGAAAGTGAGACAGCTGTCCTGTTTCTTTTAATCATTCTCACAGGGTCAGGTTCAGCAAAGCTTTTCCACAAGAAAAAGATGCCTAGAAGACTTTTCTGTAGTGTAGAGTACCATTGTATCAATCATGCCTACAGCCTGAGTATAGCCAACCTACATGGTCTGAAAGGTTTTCTGAGGGAGTGATTGCAGAAAACAGTGTTTAAGAGCAGTGTTTGGGAAGCTGTATGCATCTCACATGAAAAAAAGATATAATAGGAGTAGCAGTAGTAAGTCATGACTTCTGGAGAAGCACAGAGTTCTCCGGAGAGCCAAGCATTGATAAAGAAATTGAGGCAGTTGTTTTTAGCAAGCATATCATCCTTCTGAGGAAGGATGTTGTCTGAATTCTTTATAAATAGATAATGATTAACAAATAATTTGCACTATGAAAAATACTTACTTTTCCATCTCTATTTTTTAACACAAGTGTACATTTTAAAAATATCTTCCCACTAGTCTGGCAAGAAGACAGCAATGTGTTACACTGCCACCAGAGCACCTTCCTTCAAGTGCCTGTATTCTTAGGAATAAAACTGCTTAACCTGATAAAACATTATAATATGATAAAAGTCACTTAACATGATAATAGAGTAAGGTTTTTATGCTTTAAAATGTTAGCATAGTGGCTTGCTTGAAAAATTCTTATTTAAGGAAGAATTCAGGTTTTGCTTTCATGAAAGAGGGTCACAAGCTAAAGTACTATCACTATCTCAAAACATTACATATGTGATTGACATATGCCCTCACTAAAATAAAGAGGTTATTTTACTAGTATCAAGTCCACTCTAGTGACTATTAGCAAACTGGATTTTTTTGTTTTTTTTGTAACTCAATTACTTGATCATCTGCAAATCTTTATTGAACAGCTAATTTTGCTCTTCCCATTTAGTCTTTTCGTATACTAGGAGATGATACAACATTTCCAAGAATGTAAAGTAAATTGTGAACATGGCACTACTTAACATTACTTGTCAAATATTTCTTCACAACTTTGAAACAAAATAGTAGAGAGCCTATTCAAAGGGACGCTTACTGTGTCACTAAACCAAATATTTTCGGTATAGGTTTGCAAGACAAAACTCTGTGCTTTCTTGCCAACTTTGACCACACATTAAAAAAAAAAAAAACCCGAAAAAAAAAGAATATTTTCATTCTCTGAATAAATACTATAACTATTAATAATAATTTTGGAAAGGCAGCAGTTTTTTGTGGCAGTGAAAATGATACTGGATTAATATAGTTAGCTACTTCTATCAGACAGTGATATAGACCTCACTATGCCACTGTGAACATTTTTCATTAGCAAATTCCATGGGAAAAATTCACAGCAATTTTGCCTCTGCAAAACTTTAGGCTTTCATGGACCTGTTATGGAAGTTAAGGAACAAAGAATGTCAAGTATGTTACACAGTTTAGGTAATACTTAAATCTGCAAACTTAATTGGAAGAAATTAATTTTTGTATTTTAGGAATTAGATTCAATTGTCTGATATAATATTCATGGTTTTTTACTAAGAATTTCGATTCCTTTTTGACATACTAAAACTGCTTGATATATGTTCCTCATGAATCAGGAAGAAATAGCACATTCTTCTTATAAAGTAGTGTATAAAATTTTCAACTTCAAAAATCAGTAGCCTAGAATAGTCTGTGATACGAGCCAAAACAGGTATTGATGGATGGATTTCCCTAGAGATTATGCAATTTTCTATTATGTCCTGCTTGGTTGTCTTACATCAAAGCAAGGATGAACTGCATACAGCTATCCATCAGCACAAAAAACTGTTATAAAGATCAACACGTGCAGCTGTTTCTTAGCTACCGATTCTCTGTAGCATTGCTTAGCAGAGAAGGGTTTGGCTTGTTCAAGCCAGTTGTTGACAAAGAAAAAAAAAGTACTACCTGAAAACTAGCAAACAAGACAACTCAAAACTAAATGTACAAACTTAACATTTACATTTATTTACATACTTAAACCTATTTTCTTTTCTTTCTCAGTAACATTTAAGTTATAGCCCTAGAGGGAAGGGGGCCCAAGACTGTTGATTGATATTCAAAGATCACCTACTGAAAGCTCAGGAGTGTTGCATCCCAACTAGAAGGAATTGCAGCAAGAAGGCCAGACCTCCTTGGATGGATAAAGAGCTGCTGAGAAAAATTCGAAGGAAAAAAGAGGCTTATAAAAAGTGGAAGCAAGGACAGGCGGTCTGTAATGAGTACAGGGATGTTGTCCAGGAAGCTAGGGACCAGGTTAAGAAAGCTAAGGCTCAGTTAGAATTAAAATTGGCTGGAGATGTTAAGGATAACAGGAAGGGATTCTACAGGTACATAGTGAATAAAAGACCAGGGACAATATAAGACCCTCCGTAAGCTATGGGGAGAACTGGCTGCACAAGATTTGGAGAAGGCTGAGGTTCTGAATGACTTCTTTGCCTTGATCTTCAATGGCAGAGGCTCTGACCACACCACACAAGTCTTGGAAGGCAGACACAGGGACTGTGAGAATGAAGACCCTAGGCCCACTGTAGGAGAGGACCTGGTTCAAGCTGTATGGTTTGGTGGATACGCTGGAGGGAAGGAATGCCATCCAGAGGGACCTTAACATGCTTGTGAGGTGGCCTGATGCCAACCTTATGAAGTTTAACCATGCCAAGGTCCTACAGCTGTGTCGGAGCAATGCCAGGCACAGCTACAGGTTGGGCAAAGAGGAGATTCAGAGCAGCCCTGCAGAAAAGGACTTGGGGTTGTTGGTTGATGAGAAAATGAACATGAGCTGACAGTGTGTGCTCGCAGCCTAGAAAGCCAACCATATCCTAGGCTGCATGAAAAGGAGCCTGACCAGTAGGTCAAAGGAGGTGATCCTGCCCCTCTGCTCTCGTGAGACCTCCCTTGGAGTATTGTGTGCAGTTCTGGTGTCCTCAACATCAAAAGGACATGGAAGCATTGGACCAAGTGCAGAGGAGGGCCACGAGGATGATGAGGGGACTGGAGCATCTCCCATATGAAGACAGGCTGAGAAAGTTGGGGCTATTCATCCTGGAGAAGAGAAGGCTGCATGGAGACCTCACAGCGGCCTTCCAGTATCTGAAGGAGCCCTATAGGGCTGCTGGGGAGGGACTCTTCATTCAGAACTGTAGTGACAGGACAAGTTATAATGGATTAAAACTTAAGCAGTGGAAGTTTAGATTGGATTGGAAGATTTAGATTGGAAGAAATTCTTTCCTGTGAGTGTGGTGAGGCACTGGAATGGGTTGCCCAGGAAAGTTGTGAATGCTCCATCCTTGGCGGTGTTCAAGGCCGGGTTGGACAGAGCCTTGGGTGGCATGGGTGAGTGTGAGGTGCCCCTGCCCATGGCAGGGAAGTTGGAACTAGATGATCTTAAGGTCCTTTCCAACCCTAACTATTCTATGATTCTATGATTTTATTCTGTGAATAATCTGGTTGCATACAGTATATTTTCCCAATGATGAGTGTGACTTTTTTTTTCCTTAAAAATGAGCTCATGGTCATAGTAAGTATCTATCATAAATTACAGTATTCTGTATTCTATATTACAGGTAGAGTGTCTGTTCTGTGATGGAACATGGGATCTGTGATATTTTAAAAGTTATACCAAAGACACCTCAGCACAGGTAAACTTTTTTTTTTTTTTAAAAAGTGAGTCTAATTCTA
>NDXB01017463.1:58935-73937 GCA_002631895.1 Agapornis roseicollis | reverse complement strand
GGGAGGAGAGAATAAATTAATGTCATGAATCAAGTCATAATAGAAACACAAAAATATAGCAGCAATATTGACAATGACCCTTATAGGTAAATCACTGAGCAGAGTATACAGGTGGAAAGCACTATGTGCTACAGATTTTAAACTTATAATATATTTGATATAGCACTAACGCACTTTATTGTTTTGAACTGTAATATTCTCGTGGATACTGTTGTATAAAGGAAGCAGTGTGCATGAATGTAGACATAGTTTCTGGCAATTGCTAATACAATGTCATCGTTAACTTGTATTTTACAATAATCTGACTCCCTCCTTTTTGTGTTTGAAGAGTTCACTGAATACTTAATAATTCTGACAAACCTCAGCTCTTGGTTTTCTCTGAGGGGAAGGGCAAGAATTAATTGTTGCATCTGATTTACATACTAGTACAGAGCAGATCTATTCATAATGAAATAGCAATCATTTAAAATCAAAAGAGCTTGTAAAATTCCCTTTCCTACTGTACACCAATAGTTTTAAAGTTCCATTTCTATTTGGGTAGCTCTTTTTATTGTTAAAGGCACATTTTTAAGCAAAACAAAATTAGAGAGTGAACTTATGCCAAATTCTAGTTTAACTAAAAGGAAGGAAAAATCCCTTAAATCCTTAAGTAGTCTTAGAACACGAAATGTAATCTTAAAATTAAATAGGCTTTCAGGATGTTCTATTAGGTATTGGAAATCTATTATATTATTTTTTATCAATCTCAGCTTTTTTAAGATTTTTAGTTTTTACTGAGTTTTTTGTTTGCTTTTTATTAACAAAAGGACATTAAATTTCTGAAGCAGGGAGAAGAGGTTATAGTTCTCTCTAGTCATTTTTAATGTTAGTGTAATACATAATACAAACAATTATATGAATTCAGAATGCATTTGCAATCATACATTGTTAGGTAATATTAGTATGTAGTATTGCAACAGGATCAATTCAATACAAGCACTTTTGAGATTCAAAGAAAAAGTAAAATTACTATGAAGCCCAAAGGTCCTAATTTAGCAGCTACATGAACATAAAGTTGTCTGGTGTTTATGTTATGTTCTGCACATGAACTTAATTGAACTCCTTGAAAAGTAGACAGACTTTTTCAGATTGTAGCATTCTCAGTGTGAGTAGTGTGGGGTACAATGTGTAGATATTAAATTCATTTCTAGCTGGCATCTAAATATCTTCTTATACAACTAAATTATAGAAGTATGATTAAATCAGTAAATATGATACTCATCTGTGCAACCCAACCATACGATCACCTGTCTTCTATCATTACTGTCATAATACCAGTCCTGATATACTCATTCCTTACTTTAAACCACAGATATATCATATCTCTATTTTCTTTTGCATCTCTTGTCTGTGTTCCTGTGACCCATTTTCCAAACTTCTACTATCCAACTAGCATAGCAAAATCACTAAATTTATTACTTTTCTTGTATTTGAACATCTTTTAAATGTTACTCTGGAAGTACAGATGCTTGAAATATTACTAATGTTTTCAACACAGGGACACAAAGATCCAAAATATATTATTATATTGCTTTCTGGAAGAAAATACTTCTCAACTGGGGATGATTTAGGATTAGTACAAAGCATTATGTCAGACCATTGAAAGATTTTCCTTTTCAGAAAGGGAAATGCAGATATGCATTTTATCACTGATTAAAGTTTTGCACTTTGTTAGGTTGTTTGGGTTTTCTTTTATTTAAGTCATGTTGTGGTTTTAGTAGTTCTTTCTGCACATTTTTCACCAACCTGTCTTTTTTTTTAGAAATATTTATGATTAAAAGCTGATAATACAAGAAAAAAATAATTTTGTGATGACTATTGCATGAGAAACTCATTGAAATATACACTAAATTTCTATGTATTAGTATTTACTGTCCTATTTTATTGGTTTCTTAATTCACTGTTAATTAAAATCCAAGTATAAAAAGTTATTTCATTATTACAGTGACGTTTATTGTGCATGAGGCAAGTATCATCATGCTTTGGTCCTGATTGTTTAGGCTTTACATTCATCATTTCCACTTCTACAGAGCTTAAGCTATATGATGTCATTTATCTAGAAAGTTTTTCCTGCATAAAACATTTGATAATCAAACAAAAATTAGATACCCACCTTGTCACTGGATAAAAACAAAACAAACAAAAAAAGCCACCCCATAACAGGCCATGAAATGCTTTGAAAAGTATTAAGAATAAAGTACCATAGCACAGAGTAATCTCTGTAGTAGGGAGTTGATCTCATGACACCATAAATAACTTGCTAGAATGAGCAGTAAGTCATATTAATCAACGCAACTCAGTTTACTGAAAACTATGCAAAATGCTATTCTTGCATTTCACATATGGCTTGATAATGCCCTGGGAAAAAGGAAATTTTCTTTTTCATTGCATTTTTTTTTATTTAACAGTATTTTATTAAGATTTTTCTATAGCTAAAGGAAAAAGAAAAAATAAATAAAATATTGTGGCTGTATACTTACCCAAAATTTTATTTTGGAGTTTATTAGCCAATTAAATATTTTAACAGTATATTTTATTATAATAAAAAAAACCTAGCAAAACCTTCCCCCAAAAAACCATTGTAACTTAAAACTATCTTATCATTCGTATGCACTATTAATAAAAAAGCAGTGGAAAGTTTTCTTTAAGTATCAATTAAAGGTAAGGACCTAAGATGATTTTGTAAGAATTCAGTGTCTTTGTATCATTTTAATGGCAACATAACAGATATATTAATGAATGATTAAAGAAAACATGCTCTAATTGCAGCTACTGGGACTAATATTAAAGCTAATGAAGCAATAATCCACGTAATGTGGAATTTTTACATTACAGCTATATAGTCTTGAATTAATATTTTAGACTAACTACAGTAAATTATTGTGTATTTCAGTATTACCCTATTTATCATATGTGTATGCATAAAAAAGATAAACCTGGTAGGTTATGCTTGTTATTTTTTTACTTTCTTTTGTGACAACTGAAATCTAATGATTTCATGTTCTGCTTCTGGTCACAGCATATGCCTGAGCACTGACCAGTCTGGCAGACAACTGGAAGAATATAAGAATTTTTCATTTGTGCATGGCCTGCTTAAGAGCCATGCCTAGTTATTTGCCTAGTGATAATAATTAAAAGGGGGGCTACAAGAATCTGGAGAGGGACTTTTGGCATGTAGTGAAAGGACAAGGGGGAATGGTTTTACGCTGAAAGAGGGTAGATTTAGATTAGGTATTAGGAAAAATTCTTTACTCTGAGGGTGCTGGGTCACTGGAACAAGTTGCACAGAGAAGGTGTGGCTGTCCCTCCCTGGCAGTGTTCAAGGACAGGCTGGATATGGCTTTGAGCAACCTGGTCTAGTGGAAGGTGTCCCTGCTTTATAGGAGGGGTTTGGAGCTAGATGTTATTTAAGGTCCCTTCCAACCCAAAGCATTCTCTGTTTTAAAAAACTACTGACTTGCTCGGTAATTGTGTCTAGCACAAAGGATACGCATGATGGTCTGACAAAATTACTGCTATAGACCATGTCCTGGGTTCAGCAGTAGCAGTCATTTTTCTCCTTCTTAGTAGCTGGTGCACTGCTGTGGTTTTGACTTTCAGCCTGAGAACAATGCTGGTAACACCAGTGTTTTCAGTTGCTGCTAAGTAATGTTTACTCTGACCAAGGACTCTCTGAGTCTCATGCTCTGCCAGAGAGGAGGCAAAGCTGGGAGGAAGCAGAGACAGGACACCTGACCCAAACTAACCAAAGAGGTATTCCACACCACAGTACGTCATGCCCAGGATGTAGAACTAGAGGCAATTACCTGGAAGTCCCAAATTGCTGCTCTGGTCAGACTGAGTATTGGTCAGCAGATGGTGAGCGGTTGTATTCTCTTCCCTTGTTAATTCCCTTATCATTATTATTATTGGTGGTAGCAGTAGTGATTTGTGTTATACCTTAGTTATTGGACTGCTCTTATCTCAGCCCATGGGAATTACATTCTTTTGATTCTCCTCCCCATCTTTCCAGAAGCAGGGACAGGAAGGGAGGGGGGAGTGAGAGAGCAGTGTGGCTCTGGGTTGCTGGCTGGGCTTAAACCATGACAGACCAGTTAGTATGTTTGAAGTGCAAAAAACTGAACATAGCCCGTATACCAACATTTCTATTAACAGACCACAGCCTTGGTACTGAGTTTGCAAAACTGAGGCTTGTCAGACTCACCTTGTCTCAACTTGTGTTGAACCTCATGGAGATATAGTGTTACTTTGCTTATTTTTATTTTTTTTGTTGTTTTTTGTTTTTATTTTTTTTTTTTTCCTAATGGCAAAGTAACTACTTTGATTTTTTTAATTTTTGCTTACTTTCAGCAGATACAACCATATTTTATGCAAATAGTAGTGCTAAGTACTTTGTGCGGAATGAAATGCATGCAACTCTAATATAGTGGCATAGTGTAGAAGAATACAGCTCTGGAGTAGTAGTGGGGACCTGGAAAGTTGGAACACAGGATGCCATGTAAAAGTGCAGGCATAAAGCAAAAAGAGAGAGAGCCAAGATAGGCACTGGAGGCCTCAGGGCTATAAAACGCTAGAAAAATATCAGTTTAAAAAAATGCAGACCTAGAGGTAAGACTAACTAGTACTAAAGTACATTAGCAGATACACAAAAGTGATCCAAACTGAATCTTCAGGTGCAGAAGAAATAGACAGCATCATACCCCTCCTGGCAGAGGACTTCATATGCTAATAACCTACTGCATACCACAACGAAACTGAAGATACCAACCCAAGATATCAAACCAAGAACCCAGGAGGGCTATGGAAGGTTGAACATAGTACCAGAAAAAGATATGTACTAGGAAGAGAATGTATGTTTATTCTGTTTATTAGCACTGAAACCTTCTGTAACAGTAGGATTCTTTTTTATTTTTGGTAATAACTAGATCTTGGCTAAAAAGAATTCCTTGACTAGACAGTTAAAATTCCTGTTATACCAGCAATACATCATACAAACCTATAAGGTATGTTTCCTTTTTGACCAAAACAGGATTTTGTATCTAACAGTCCTGCACCTCCAAAATAGTTACAGCACATTACTGAAACTCCAGACTAAGTGAACTTCACAAAACTGAACTAATCTGTCCAGTTTCTTATGAGCTAGTAGCTCCGTGTCTTAATAATCATTTAGAAAATTGCCTTTCTGATGTTCTTGTCTTTATCCGACTGGCTAAAAAAGATTAACAGAAAATGAAATGAGCTTATACAGTCGGCCACATCACTGTTCACAACGGGTTTTAGCAATGGACCTTGGTAAGAAACTAACTGCTGTAAATGATGTAAAAGTCAGCATAGGAATAAGCAAAACACATCAACCTGCTTACCTCATCTTTTTAAGTTATATTTAAAAAATTAAAAGAACTGTCATCCAAGAATTCTCAAAACAGATAAATACTGGTGAATCTGGCCAGATGCATTCTTATTTTGCAAAAAAAGCTTTCTTTTATCCATAATGATAATGTGGCAGGACCTGTATATGGTGATGGTGTGTTGGAAGGAGGGGTTTGAATGATTTATTATACCTTATTATTAATCTCCTACTGGATTTCCATTTAATAATAGCCTTTTTCTTAATTAGTTCATTGTTTCTTTTGCTGATAGCTTAGGCTGTGTCTCTTGTTTTTACCTTGATTTACCACATACAGAAGTTAAAGATGCTAGCCTTAGGGACCAGTACATATGGTACCCTCCCACTCTGACACTGAAATTTAGCTAAGAGCTGTAGGTGCACTGCTGTTGCTTTTGCCTTTCCCACTGGCTTTTTTAATTGCTCTTCCCTCTTGCACTACACAGTGAATAATAACACATGACCTTTTACTTGGTTCTGCTTTTACATTGTGTTTAGTGAAAGTTCTCCCAATTACGCAGACTTCTGCAGACAGATTGCATTGCTGACATTTCTAGGGAATACCATAACTTTTGCAACATTTTTTTGTTTCCAAAGGGAAAAAAGTAGTAAAGTGAACTTCCCCTCCCCCCACACACACTTCTTGTTTCATANTAGTGAAAGTTCTCCCAATTACGCAGACTTCTGCAGACAGATTGCATTGCTGACATTTCTAGGGAATACCATAACTTTTGCAACATTTTTTTGTTTCCAAAGGGAAAAAAGTAGTAAAGTGAACTTCCCCCCCCCCCCCCCACACTTCTTGTTTTATAGCCCTTTCTTTTTTTTTTTTTTGTCATTTTTATCAAGCAAAACCAGAGAGTCATTTATCTGCTAACTTCACAGTGTAGTATCGAACATTTAATCAGAAAGATTTGAAGCATATCCAAATTTGAGCTCAAGGACAACGATACTAATTCAGAGAACTGTCATTTGCTGCTGCAGGCTATAGCTTTGTTTGCATGACACCTTCCCTGTGTGTTTATTACCATATAGTTAAGTTGTGTTCCCAGCATGTGCAAACATCTTTCCAGTTCATTGATTTAAGAACTGTATCTGAAAATGTTCATTCCACAAAGATAATCCCTGGACTCTACAGTATTCCCTTAGAATTTGATTCAGTCACAGCAGAACAACAATTGACCTGAGGGATAATACTGATGCTAAGATTGAGTACAGTAATATATTTAAATGCTTTTGTTGTTGTTGTTATTCTACAACATTGAGTGCTGAAACAACAAACAAACGTATAACTCAAGGTATTCCTGTATGAAATTATAATGAGTTTCAAGCAGAAGGAAGAACTGAAATTAATGTCAAAACACAAATTATTTCAAGTAAAATGTCAAATAGGTTATGTGAAGTTCAAGTGTGTTATGGCACAGTAAAAGAGAAAAAAAAAACAACCCTCCATGAATCAGATAACTGTCCAGAACAATGAATTTTTGTCCATTCATAAAATATGCATGTCATATGACACAAGCATGTCAAGGAATGTAGTCATCATACTCATTTTTTTAATGAAGCCAGACTGGAATTCTTTGGCACAGTCACAGGTGATTCTTTCAATTTTCTCATAGCTGAGGAGACAAGTACTTAATGACAGTAGTATTGTCTTCTCAATGTGAGTCTACATCATTCTGTAGCACATATGTTTGTTTAATATTTCACTGGGTTACTTTCTAGTGACCACATGAGGAACATGAACATACATAAATCTACAGGATGTGACAAGCTGCATCCCAGAGGCCTGAGGGAATTGGCTGATGTAGTTGCCATGTTACCCTCCATGATATTTGAAATGTCACAGCAGTCATGTGAAGTCCCTGGTGACTAGAAAAAGAGAAACGTTGCACCCATCTTTAAAAAGGATAGAAAGATGGACACTGGGAACTACCGACCTGTCAGCTTCCCCTCTGTGCCTGGGAAGATGATGGAACAGATCCTCCTAGAAGGTATGCTAGAACACATGGAGGACAGCAAGGTGACTTGAGACTGCTAGCATGGCTTCACCAAGGAGAAATCTTCCGTGACTAAATCTAGTGACCTTCTATGATGGACTAACCATGTAAGTGGACAAAGGAAGAACTACAGATGACATCTCTGGTTTCCAATAAGGCCATTGACACAGTCCCCCACAACATTATCTCTGAATTGGAGATACGGATTTGATGGGCTGTTTGGTGGATGAGGAATTCCCTACATGGTCACATTGAGAGGGTGAAAACCAATGGTTCACTGTTCAGATCTTCATCTAATAGACAGTGAGATTGGGTACATCCTCTGCAAGTTTGCAGATAATATCAGACTGAGTAGTGTAGTTGACAGGTCTGAGGGACAGGATGGCAGAGGGACCTGGACAAGCTCTAGAAGTGGGGTCATGCAAAACTTATGAGGCCAAGTGCAAGGTCCTGCACCTGGTTTGGGAAAAAATCTTGTATCAGTACAGGCTGAGGAATGACAGGATCGAGAGCAGCCTTGTGGAGAACGATGTGGGGGTACTGGTGGAAATAAAACTGGAAATGAATTTGCAATGCGCACTTGCAGAGCAGAAGGCCAATTTTGTCTTGGGTTTCACCAAAAGAAGTGTGATCAGCAGGTCAAGGGAGGTTATGCTGACCATTCACTTTGCTCTTGTGAGATCCCACCTGGACTACTGTGTCCAGCTCTGGAGTCCTCAGGAAAGACATGGACCTGTTGGGAGTGGGTAGAGGGGAGAGCCACAAAAATTATCAGAGAGATGGAACACCTCTCCTATGAGGACAGGCTGAGAGAGTTGGCGTTGCTCTAGCTGGAGGAGAGAAGTTTCCAGGGAGAACCTACTGTGGCCTTTCAATACCTGAAGGAGGCTTATAAAAAAGTGGGAGGAAGATTTTTCAATAAGGCCTCTTGTGGCAGGGCAAAAGGCAATGGTTTTGAAGTAAAAGAACATAAATTCAACCTAGATAAAAGGAAGTTTCACCACAATGGTGGTGAAACACTGGAACAAGGTTCCCAAAGAGGTTGTAGATGCCCCATCCTTGGAAACATTCAAGGTCAGGTTTTACAGGACTCTAAGCAAACTAATCTAGTTGAAGATGGCCCTGCTCATTGCAGGGGGGTTGGACTAGATAACCTTTAATGCTCCCTTGCAACCTGAACTGTTTTCTGATTTTATGATTCCTGTTTCTGCCACACATTTAAATGTGTGTATATTTTGGGAAAAAATCTTTTTTTATAATAAATGTGTGTTAGTATATTGAACAAAGTAATACCACTTTTCTGTTCTGCAGTTTAAGCAACTGCAAATGAGAATGCTGCTTAATTTTCATTTTTACAAACTGTCTTAGATAACACTTACATGTGTTGAAACACTTACATTGCTTGAATGGAAGTACTAGTTAATCATATACTCATGTAATCTATCTGATGGAAAGGTCTTGAGGATAGAGGGAAAAAGTAGAAATGAAGAATGAAAAGATTGTTTACAGACATGTGAGTGTAACCAGTACTTCTGTAGAATTAAATGTTTTTGACAGACCTCCTCAGGTAATACATGTGAAAGTACAGTAGTATTTATTCTAATGTAACTGAAGCATTACTTATTTTTTATTAATTACAGATGGACTTTAATATTTAAGGATGAAAGCATGCATAGTCTTTCTTTTTTTTTTTTTTTAAAATCAAAACCATGAAATCTGAAGGAAGGAAAATGTATCCCATTCTGATATTTTGTGCAATGTATTTATCAGAATTCCTCAATATTATTTCACTGTTCACATTNTATTTAAAGATGAAAGCATGCATAGTTTTTTTTTTTTTTTTTTTTAAAATCAAAACCATGAAATCTGAAGGAAGGAAAATGTATCCCATTCTGATATTTTGTGCAATGTATTTATCAGAATTCCTCAATATTATTTCACTGTTCACATTCCTCAGTCATCTGATACTGATTCAGTGTCACTTCTGAACACAGTGTACTATTCTGTACTGTTCTGAATGACAAAAAGCTAAGGGCACATTGCATATCATTAATAGATCTTTGCAGCTGGGTAAGTCACACAATTTTTTTAGGAAAATAGGTCAAGATCCAGAAAAGGGCCTTAGGATCCTCCTAGTTGGATATTGTAGTACTTAATTTCTGACATCGTATTTCCGTAAGTGAATTCCTATCATTATGTTCTCAAGAATCTTCTGAATCAGCACTATAGGCTCATATGAACGATTAAATTGGCCAAAAAGACACTACTATTACCATTTACTGACTTTTATGCAGAAATCATCACCACCTGTGAGATAAGTATTGCATAACTGTGATGGAGAAACATTGAATATACTTTTATCTCAGAATGTATATCTAGTTCATAGTTAGTGCTACAAAAACCAAAACAAAAACTGTGCCCTATCACTGAGTAAGACTCAAATCGATTAAAATGCTGCACAAACATAAAATGCATGTGACACAATTATATTTCTGCAGTTGAAACATACATACACCGTAAATCAGTGAACCAGATTGTATTTCATCATTTTTTTGGCTTGTCAACAGCACTGTTTAAGAAATTGCTCTTGATGTTAGCAGAACATCAAAAATTTAATCCCCATTGTGCATTGTAAAAAAAAACCCAACAGAACCATAACAAACTCTGCAGAGACTGGAGACTTTGTTTTATTAAAACAACCAGGGCATCCCAGGTTGAATCTTCAACTTCCAGTGCCTTGTAGTGTAATCAGTATGTAGCTTTGACATTAACTGCCATTGTCATTTACTTTTTCTACAAAGAAAATATTTATAACACCTTCTAAATGTAGACCACATGATGTATATATATACATGTATATATACACACAGTACATACATACAGAGTATGTATGTATTACATACTGCATTGTTCCAGGCATTGTGGAGCTGTAAATAAAGGTTTAAGATCTTTTTCCTTCCCTTGCATACAAAGGTTCAAGACACAATCCTCATGTCTGTTAGAAAATAGAAATTGCCCTCTTCCACTGGTGTTGCTTACATGCACTGTGCAAAGCCTCTATTGTTTGGAACTTTCCACGTGAGGCTGAAGATGTAATCCCAGATCCCATAATGTCATTACTTAGCAACTTATTTTCTCCGTTATTTCCCAGTTTTGATTCAAAGTTATGCCCTCCCATGTTGAAGATGCAAATGCAGTGTCCCTGACAAAATCCTCTTATTTTTCTGTGATACATGTTGGGAATTCTTACACTGTCTGCATCTGAACTCATATACCCCATCATATTCTAAAAGAAATGTTGTTAATGTTTTGGTTTTTGTAATGTCTTGCCTCAGCAGTTCCATGAGGTTGGTTTTTTTAAACTTGTTCAGGCAATCTAGTGTGACACATGTGACTTGTATAACCGTGTCTTCTTCCTGAGCTAGTCTGTTCATATCCTTTTGAGACAGTCTGGTAATAAGTATATTGTAAAATGTGAAGAAAAATGTATAGTAGCTAAAATACTTAATTGAGGGCAACACCCAGATGACTGCTATTATTTTGTTTGTGTTAGCAGAACAGACTACCCATAAATCAGGTTGCTTCCTTGCTGTTACTCCCTTTGATCCCATGGTACATCAAAGCCCTTGTTATACGAAACCAGTCACAATCCTCCCTTAGATCAGGGTTTAACAAACACTCTCAATCACAAGTAAGAAGACTTTCCTAGAGAGCAGAGGTGTTAAACCAATTTTGATTCTAAGCTTAAGACTCTACATACATCCTGTATAGATCTTTAAGTATTCAGCATTATTAATCAGATAACAAAAAAGTGGTATTTTATAAATTTTATAATAGATACATTTACAGCAATAAAACTTCCTTAGTAGCCAGGAGGAAATTTCCATTTGTGAATAACAATAAAATGCCTGTATAGGGTTTGTGTAGCAAGGTTATTTAGCTGGGGGGAGCTACAGGGGTGGCTTCTGCAAGAAGCTGCTGGAATCTTTTGGCATAGAGCCAGTGCCAGCCAGCTACAGGATGGATCCATTCCTGACTAAGGCTAAACTCGTCAGCAGTGATGGTAGCACCTCTGGGATAACATATTTAAGAAGGTGGAGAGGGGACCAAACAACAGTTGCAACTGGAGAGAGAAGTGAAAGTATGTGAAAGAAGTAGCTCTGCAGACACCAAGGTCAGTGAAGAAGGAGGGGAAAAGGTGCTCCAGGCACCTGAGCAGAGGTTCCCCTGAAGCCTGTGTTGAAGATCACAGTGGAGCAGATGTCCCCCTGCAGTTCATGGAAGACCCCATGGCAGAGCAGAGAGATGCACAAAGGAGGCAGTGACCCTGTAGGAAGCCATGCTGGTGCAGGCTCTTGGCAGGACCTCTGGCCCCATGGAGATTGGAGCCCATGCTGTAGTATGTTTGCTGGCAGCACTTGAGACGCCATGGAGGACCCACACTAGAGCAGTCTATTCCTGAAGGACTGCACCCCACGGAAGGGACCCATACTGGAGCAGTTTGTGAAGAACTGTAGCCCATAGGAAAGACTCATGTTGAAGAAGCTAGTGAAGGACTGTCTTCTGTGGGAGGGACCCTAAGGTGGAGCAGGGGAAGAGTGTGATGAGTTTGTCCCTGAGGAGGAAGGAGCAGCAGTGATGATGAACCAACCACATCCCCCATTCCTTGTCCCTCTGGGCCGCTCAAGTGGGAAGGAAGTAGAGAAATTGGGAGTGAAATGGAGCCTGGCAGTAAGGGAGGGGTGGGGGAAAGGTGTTTGTAAGATTTTGTTTTCATTTCTCATTATCCTACCCTGATTTGATTGGTAGTAAATTAAATTAATTTTCCCCAAGTTGAGTCTGTTTCACCTGTGATAATAATTGCGGAGTCCCTGTCCTTATCTCAACCCATGTTATATTTTCTCTCTCTTATCTGGCTGTGGTGGGCAGGTGATAGAGTGGTTGTGGTTTGTATCTGGATTCCAGCTGGGGTCGATCTACCACAATGCTGTGTGGTAATGATGGTATTACTACTGTTCTAGTTTCCAGCATGGTACAGTTCTGTAAGTTTCTGATTGTTATAGGTCGTATTCAGAAAAATTATTATATATTTTGGAGAGGTGAGAGAAAAGTGAGAATGCATTATTCATGCTGAATTTCCAATGAGGCAAGGGTAGCTGGGGTTCCTGCCAGTCTACATTGGAACCTTGGCTCCTAAACCTCATAGGGCTCTGGGCTTCCAGCTTGCTTCTCATTTGCCTCCATATTGCTGTGCCATGGGACAAGGAACCCTAGGCTGATGTCTGAGCTGTGAATTTGGAGTCTGCATATCCAACCTTATTTTTCTTTTTAAACTTTTTTTTTTTTTTTTAAACTTTTTTTTTTTTTTTTAAACTTTTTTTTTTTTTTTTAAACTTTTTTTTTTTTTTATTTTGCAGAAAATTTTTGCAATCTCATTTCCATTCAAAAACATCACTAAATTCATTCAGAACTCTAGACTGTCTCTTTCCTAGAAAAGATACTTTGGTTTCAAGAACTTTGGCACCTGAAGTCATGAAAATTCTTGATATCTCAGAGACCCGTTCAATAGACAGCCAAGTAAAAATGTGGGAATCTTTATGTCCATTTTAAATGGTGGTGGTGATTGGCAGTGTTGGGCGAGTTGTCAGCATCTGGCATCATTCTCTAGGAGGAATATGATCATGTTGATGGTTTCTTTGTCTTCATCATAGGATCTAATTGGGATCATTTTTATGTTTCCTGACATGCTTTTACACCTTTCTCTTTCTTCCTTGGTTTGCAGTTCCATGTGACATCCAAATGCCTTTATGTAAACTATATATAATTTCTTCGTTCTCCTTGTTACACATCAGACCAGTTTTGCCTAGATGCAGGTCTGCATTTCTTTGACTGACTGCTGAACTGACATTAATAAACAACTCAAATTTGTTTATTGTTGTGGAGGCTCCACTGCTGACCCTGTGCCCTACCTGTGTTCAAGTCTGTACTCCTCCATACCTCATTGCGAGTATGTTCTTAAAGCCTTTCATATTTTTCCGGGCCTGTATTTCTGTGCTTCATTATTATTATTATTTTAGAGTAACAAACATGCCATTCATCATAGACTGTTTGTTACATCTGTCTGTATAAAGCTATGGTTGTATCACACAAGGATAAAAAAAGCAAAACAAATTACCTTAGATATGCAGTGAAAAAGAAAAATTACTGTCATGGCTAAACCAAGTAAAACAAAGCTGCAGGAACGTGAAGAAGGTACCTTGATCCTGAGGCCTTGCAAATTCTGTACAAAGCTTATAGCCAGCTACTATGCAATGTCAATACTGTCGTACAAGACTACATGGTTATAATGAGCAGGAAAAAACTTTGCTTTCAGAATTAAACCTGATCAGAGTGATTACAAAGCAAGGAAAAAAAGAATGGTGCTTGCAACCACAGCTTTAAAAAAAAAAAAATCAGTGCTATGAACTGTATTTTCAGAAATTTAGCAGTTTTCACATTGAGTAAAACATAACATTTCAGAAGTTGTGAAAGGTATCAAATACTGTCGGAAATAGAATTCCTTCCCATAAACTGTTAAATTTGAGTCTTGTCTACTTTTCTGTTTCTATGTCTGTTGAACTAGAAAATTGTTCTGTTTTTGTTGTTTGACTGTTAACTGCTTTGCCTCTTTCTTAAAAAAAATCAAAGAACATTTGCTCCTTGTGGTGAGCTTTACATTATACTCAGTAATGTTAAATAAGGACAGAGAAGGTGAGAATATGTCATAATAAACCCATAAGGTGACACTGCTACATGCGTAACTAGGAGAATATGAACCATTTGGTAGACCACAAGAAAAATGCTATGACAAAGGACTTCTGCTTATAAAGCACATATATTGCAAGAAATTGCATGAAGACTATATTCATTAATAGTTTTATTAACACAATCCACATACAGGTACTCATAGGCCTACTGCTGTGCTAATAAAACTGAGAGGTGCAATCCAAAATGCAAAACCAGACTCCATGAGATATAGCCACACCATAAACCAGCTAAGCAGTTGTATTTAACATCAATTCTAGGCATCAAAGAGCTTGTGTGTATCTCTATGCATTTCTTCTCCTTAAGAGAGTTTACCTAAGGCGTAATGGGTCCTTCCCTCATAAGTTGGTGATGTTACTATAATTTTTATTTTGCTAAAACTCCCACACCAAAATGAGTTCAGGCTTGTAGAGGGACAGTAACTGGTTTGTTCACAGTTTTCCATATGTTTTCCATGTTACTGATCTTCTGTTTAAAAAAAAGCGACTGTTCACCTTGACTTTGCTCTATTACATTAAAAAATGGAGGCAGTCTTCTGGAAGGAGGGATAAAGGGCATGCTCCTTCTCTGGGAACAACTGTATTTATTTCACTCTGCCCTAATTCTGTATTATGTCTCATATGAGATTCCTAAAATGAGTAGGGAGGTTGCAGGCCAACAGGCATCAGAGCAAAAGCCAAACCTTAGAATTGGTGAAAACCCTAAGAATCAAAATGTTTTGGGTTTTGTTTTGTTGTTTTTTTTTTTTCTTTTTTTTTTTTTTTTTTTTTTTT
>NDXB01017463.1:31772-43492 GCA_002631895.1 Agapornis roseicollis | reverse complement strand
TTTTTATTAAAAAAAAAAATAATAGGGTTTGGTTTTTTTTTTTTTTTTTTTTTTCTAAAGGAGTTTAATTAGATGCTTTTTTTGCACTTATTCATTACACCTGTAAAATGTTGTTCGAGGAAGACCAAATAGATACCTTTTCATGTTCAAAATCCCGTGTTAGATTTGCTTGTGTAATAACATACTTTCTTTTCAAGTTTGTCAAAATTATGTTTTAGCTAAGAATGAAGATTTTGATAATTGCCTACCTCTAAGAAGTGGCAACAAAGCCACTGATTACATCTTTGATTTGGACAAAAGAAGTATTGATACTTGACAAGAAAAGCCCTGTTCTTTCATGATGGCTAGAGTTTCACAACATTTATTTCCACTGTATTGTTACATAATGATGGGAGTACGGATATGAAACTTCCAGTTTCAAGAGCATCCAAACTATAGTAATCTTTCAAAACAGAGGTTTCTTTAACAGAACCACCATGAGATTTAGGCAACCAATGCCAAACCCACAGGAATTACTAGTCTGTCAGTCCTCTTTTCTCCTGAGCAGATCATGTCTTAACATTTGCGTGAAGAGATTGCAGCTTTCGCTTTTGCAGTCATCTTGTGGCAGTGCTGTTGAAGAAGTATAACTGGTACTTTTTGAGTAACAGCCTGCTTGCCCTTTGTTATTCCAAATATGCATGATAAAACATACAGGATATCAGTTCAACCATTAAGCTCAATTTAGCATGAAAGAGTGAAGTAATTATTTTATTTCTTATATCACATTCAACTCAGAAACATAATGAAAGGATAGAGGTAGTTCCCTGTTTTATGTATTAGTAAATTTTCATCGTCTGCAAAACTGGTATTTATCCCATTTAAATCAAGAGGCCTACAATTTATTACTTCCTTTGGAAGAGAATCGAAGTTCTAATAATAAAAATTTTGATACTTCACATGATTGTATAAACTCTAAAAGAATCGGGTTTTGGAGATACTCTGTTTTCAAAGATTTAAGAATAAAGCATCCTAACCTCTCAAATTCACTCGCAATTTGGCAGACATGTTGGGCTCTGAGAAATATCAATACTGTGAGGTCAAAGGTATTATTTTAGGGAAATACAAACTAAGCATACCAAGAAAAGGCTTATTTTTCCAGGAGTACTGATCTGGCAACATATTATAAATGTTAAAAAAGTATTTACCCAGTACATGACACAATCTTTATGGAAATAATTTATACTTCCTTCTTGGTTTCAGATTAGTCATAGGAAGCTTTCAACCTTACCTTTTAAAGCAAGGTGAGAATTTCAGTTGTTTCAACTCAAGTCCATCTTATTTCTTACAAGATGCATGATCAATTTTTATGGTTCACTCAATAATTTTGTTGAACCGCAGATCATATCAGTGCTATATCAAGTAACTGTCCTGTCTGACTGACAATATGCTATTTCTGATGTAGCACCATAATAATGGAAATGAGACACAGCTTTCTCAGCAGTTAATTTTCATTCTGCAACAAAAAAAAAAATGAATGGTGATTTATTGGAAAACTTTCAGAGGCCTGAGTTAACCACTAACAATTGTAAAGTTAATATATATAACTCTAAATAAGGATTATTCTCAGAATCAAGCACTTTCTTCTCTGAGCTTTGAGTTGAAAAGGCCTTTATTGGGAATATATTTGCTAATGTGAGGTATTTATTTTAAAAATCAAGCACACAGTTTAACAGAACAGGGCAACCTTTTAAAGCCATTCCATGATATTACATAAAGTTATAGAGTATTTAAATTCTCAGAATTATTTTTAAAATCCTGTATATAATGTATCACTTTTCATTAGTTTCTACTGATTTATTTTAATTAGAGATTAATAAATTAGTAGTTGAAATTAATAAAAGGCATAAAATAATTTCAATCTTTCAGGAATGCAATGGAAAGTTTGAAAAATCTGAACTACCATAATTTAGAAGTGAATACAAAGTATTGGAGGGTGTGGATCTACAGATGAAATAATTTTAATTCAGATGGATCATTTGATGATGAACTCAGGCCTGGATTAATATATATATTATTGCTGAAATTCTACAACCAGAGATGTTTTAGCATGATAGAGGCTGGATAAGGTGGCCTCCAGACATCCCTTCAAACCTCAATTATTAGCATAGAATCATAGAATAGTTAGAGTCAGAAAGGACCTTAAGATCATTCTGTGATAATAAAAACACTTAAAAACACTTCAAGCAAAAAGCACTAGATATTTTTTTTGTTTAGCTTGTTTATGAGAATTCATGACATTGAGTCACTCACCCAGGAGAGTGGGTACTAATACTCAGTTATACTTACATCTTTGATAAACAATCAGTAAAGAATCAATGTTCCAAAAATAATAATCTTCATCCAAAACCTGTCTTTTTCGATTAAGTGTACTACTGAAGATACTTGTAGAGTGGCATAGAAAGAGAAGGGAGAAGATCAATCTTATTGTATGTTAAGGTCTAAATTTGATTCAGTGTATCCTTTCCAGGTTCTCTTTTCCTTCGATGTGTTATTATGAGTGCAGTTTTGAAAGTAATTTAATAAATCTTTCTTTTTCATGAGGTTTATCCCATATCAAGTATTAAAAGGATAACTTCTAAGTTAGGTATTAGAAATACTACTGCAAGCTATTTGACTAACCTTTTTGTCAGAAAAGACAGTAGACATCATCAAATTGAATGTACAAGCAAAGCAAAACAGGGAATTCATTCACCCCCTTCCATTGGCAGACCCATGTTCAGCCATCTCTGGAAAAGCAGGGCTCCCATTGCATGCAAAGGTTACTTGGGAAGACAAACACCACAAATTTGAATGTCACCTCTTCCTTCTTCTCCCAACTTTCTAGGCTGACGTCATATGATATGGAACATCCCTTTGGTCAGTTTGGGGTCAGCTGTCCCAGATATGTCCCCTCCCAACTTCTTGTGCACCCCCAGCCTACTCACTGGTGGGATGGTGTAGGAAGCAGAAAAGACCCTGTGCAAGCACTGCTCAGCTGTAATGAAATCATCCCTGAATTATCAACACTGTTTTCCACAGAAATAAAAAAAAAATGCTCCATGACAGCTACCATGAAAAAATTTAACCCTATACCCTATCTCAGACAAAACCAGCACACCTGCATAACAATAAATTAATAATAAACTCCCCTCCCCTTAGTTCTGTTGACATACATAAGCTTCTCATTCCTGAAGTTTTAACTATAAAAGACAAAACTGGCTAATATCCAGCCTAAAAACAAACCCATGCAGAGTAATCTCAATAACAGTGATCAAAGATAAACTCATGCTATCATTGTAACATACGTTAGCCAACTGCACAGCTAGCTATAACATACGCTGAGCTTTCAGTGGCAGTAGGCATAACTTCAACCATGGTTTTAAATGCAGAAAGTGTGGGTGTCATTCAGTATCTGACTACAAGACAGAGTTGTGTCTGAAAAATATTTTAAATTGCTTATTAATTAAAAATATTTAAGTTATTTAAAAATATTAAATTCTCAGTGTTGAACAAACATAATAGGTAAGATTTATTTCTCTAGCTTTGTAGAGCACTAGACATGGGCTACCCATATTATGCTGTCTCTGAGCAATCTGAAGCAAATCACATTAAATCTAGATATCTAAAGCATAAATGTAGAGGACAAAGCCAAAGATGCAGAACATATAATAGGACAATGTCCCTGTTCTGTTTAGCTCTTGAATATAGCTTGTGAAAGCTGACAATAATGGTTATAATCCAGTAGAGACATTTTACATCCTAAGGATGTACTTTATAAAAGGTGATAAGATAACACAAGCCCAGTTTCTGTGAAAGACTAGTCAAACTGCTTTGATTTCTTCCACTACACCTTAATAATAAGTGTAACAGTTTTCAGTTCTTCCATTTAAACATAAAGTCAATAAATACATGACAACCTTTAATGCAGTAATTCTGAACTGCGCAAGTCTATACTGTAACCACTGACTCAGGGAGAAATAACTGGCAGTCCCTGAAATTATGTGTAGACATGACTTTGACTTTAATTATGGACCTGATATAAAGAACTTAATGGAGCTGGCAAAGTATTTCAGTTCTAATAAGTTTAAAAAGGCCCATAACTTTTCTTAAGGCTATTTTTGTCTCCTAGATGACAGTACAGGAATATAAAAGCATTACTGCACCATCTGTGACTTTTTGACATAAAGTATTATAGTGAGGAAAACAGGTAAACCTCAAAAATCAAACCCTAGTCTAAAGCCTAACTCAAAGAACCTATGATATTAGTAATTGCCAATGAATTTCAAAAGAAGAACAGAGATTTGGACAGATGGTTCTTTTTACTTCTCATTTCAGGGAACTGCACTAATCTTTTAAGATAGCTTTGGTGTGTGTTACATTCACATTAAGATAAAGGAGACACAAGAAAACTGTAATTCTACTTGATATTGAATAAAGAATTTAGCTGACCTTGTATTCCATTAAAAGCGTAGCAGTCGAGCCTGGCTTTAGACTAAGCAGCTCATGCATATAACACAGTTGTAGGATACCATTTTTACTTTGTAGCGTTTGGCTACATTAATTGTGTTTTTCAATTCACAGTTCTGTACACTTAATCTGCAAGGAAAACCAAAATTGTTTTATGGTAGGTTTTTTCCCCCCATTTTATCTTCAACTTTTCTGAGCATATTGGTCAACATCCATCATTTCTGTTTGAGGCAACTGTAGTAGCCTTAAAAAATATTAAGCAATCCTAGTGCTTCAGATTATTAATAAGAATGCTATATTTTTTTGAAATTTCATCATAATATACAAACTAAAGTTAAAATTCATATTAAGTGAAAGCTGTAACTACTGTAACTGAATATCCCAGTTTCTATTTTATTCTGCTGCATTATATTGTACTTAATGTGATATTGCCTTTTTCTTTCTTCATAGAATCATGAAATAATTTTATTTTATTTTAATTGCTTCATGGCCTACTTACAGAATAAACTCTTATTATTTTTTTGCCCCTTACATATGAGAGACATTCATAGACTCATAGAATCATAGAGTGGTTTACGTTGGAAGTGACCTCAAAGATCATCTGATTCCAACCTCCCTGCCAGTGGCAGGGGCACCTTCCACTAGACCAGGTTGCTCAAAGCCTTGTCTAATCTGGCCTTGAACACTTCCAGAGATATATTCTCAGGGTGATAGTGAGTATTAAGGGTAGCGTAGCTAGCTGTTTTACAGATACAATAATATCTGTATATGTATCTTATGCATAGAATACTTGAAATATTTTCCCTTTAGGCTATATATTTTTTCCATCTTACCCCTGGTTCTAGCTAAAGTTCTTAAGAGATATGATTTTTTAACAGTTTCTTGCTAATTGAACCATTGGTAGCTGAAGACTCCAAAAAGAGCATGTGATGGTTTGGCGGACAGGCAGTAACCACACTACATGGAAAGAAGGTAGTAAAGGCTGATTTTTCTATTTACATAGGTGTATGTGACTTATGAATGAGAAGTGTCATTACATTTATCTTGACAGGAGCAAAAACAAAATGAAACTTCTGTATGGAGTCAAATAGTTGTTAGCAAATATAATAAATCTAATCAAAATACAATGAACAGTTATCAACATTCTAATTGCAATAACAGCAATAATCATAACCCAAACTAATACAGAAAAGAGACAATAGTAGCCTTTAAATTATTAAACCAGACACTTTACTAACATCTATCACTTCTTCTGGGTCTTATGCTCACCCCTTTGGTGTTCCTTTGGTCTTCAAGTGGGAAGTTTCAGGTGAAGAGGAGGATTACAAGATTTCAACATCCTGATTTGTTCACTGAGAGGAATCTGATGCTCTTGGAGGAACTGCATTTCTTAGTCTTGGGCTCAGTTAGGTTTATTTCTATACATTTCCTCAGCACAGGCTACACCACTGATGGTATTGCACAGCCTCAGTGCACTCTGGGGAGGTGAGAGTTACCTACTCTCAGGCAGCCAGGGCAGTCAGCACCAGCCAGACAAGGCCCAGGTCCCAGGCTCTGCACTTCCAGAGCATTGCAGAGCCAGGTGACTTCTGCTAGTGATGGCAATGTATTTACTGGACTACAGCAATCCTACTCATCTCTGCCCCATCCCTGTGCCATCTCTGCCACATCTTTGGAAGTGTTTGATATTCTTGAGGAGATGGCTGCTTAATAATTTCTCCCATATGTGGTTTCTTGACATTCACAGCATATTTTAGTCCTGGATGGCACTGGTATTGTTATAGAATCATCAGTTATGTTATGTAGCAGTGGTAAAACTCACATAAAATACATTTGTATCTATATTTAATTATAGCAGTGTAGGTGTGAAGGTTTGATTTAATTCTTTTAAAATCTTAACAGGACAGGTAATGTCACCAGAAACACTTGAGGCAAGATAAAAGCATGAATCATTTTGACAGTGGTTCTAAAGGAATGTCAATGCATTTAACAAGGAGAAGTTTAAATTCCTGTGAGGAAACACTGTCTCTTAGTACAATAAATATTGCAAATGACCTTAAGAGCCTTTAGTGTGAAAATGTTGTGGCACTCCAGCATTGTTTCAAAATGGCAATTAAGAGAAATTAATTATAGCTCTGTTTCAAGAGGAATAGATAAGATCAAATTTTATTTCTTTTGACTGTAAGTCTAATGGCTTGAGTTAGTTTCATAGAGTTCAAGTGCAGAATCTTTACAACTTCAAGAGATAAACTAACTAGTAAAGAAATTTCTACAATCAACAATTAAAATTTTGCTAGATATATGATAAAGAGCTTAAAACCACCCAGTATCTTACTGGGTACTGGGGTCTTTGCTGCATACTGGAGATGCATCATACACTGTTAAGATTAGTTGAGATTTTTGGCAATGGTATGATAAAGAAAGACAACTAAATAATGGAATTTTCATTGCAAGATTCACTTCTTAGGTACCAAGGAATTTGTGTGCGCTCCACACAGGAAGACCTTTGCTCATCTCTGGATGGTGTTACTTCTCAGAAGTGCCAGATGTGTAGTTTGTTGCAAAATGTGAAAACTTGTGTTCAGTATGGTGAAATTATATACAGACTATTTGAAATATGATGATAGTGCTTTTTAGAATAGGGTAGATCAAAGAACACTCAAAAGAATTCACATTGACAAAAAATATTTATTGATAATAATCTATGCCAATGACATTAACAATATTCATAGAATTATAAAATGGCTTGGGTTGAAAGGAACCTGAAAGATAGAATCATAGAATAGGTTGGAAAGGACCTAAAGACCATCTAGTTCCAGCCCCCTTGCCATAAGCAGGGACACCTCATGCTGTCATAGATCATACAATTTTAGGTGAACAAACTATAAACTCTGAATTGTGTTAGAGAATCATTTTACTCCAATTTGATGTTACAGAATTTTCACGATTCTGGAGCAAGAGATTTTTCTGAAGTATTAAATAGCTCAGGAGGCAATGGAAATTTATTATGGAACATTTTAAAACGAGCAGTCATAAAACAGTGTTCAAGAAAGTGAGACAATCTTTATGCTTTAATGTCTTCAACACTCACTGTAGTTGGTCATCAAGTAACTCCTCCTTCTTCTAACTGATCAATATTTTTTAACAATTTTGTGAAGTCATTCAAACTAGGATTAGAAAATATTGACCTGAGCTAAAATAACAAACATTGCAATAGCCTTTCAAATGTTGCAATAACCTTTGAGTTAAAACTTTTGAAATCTCATCTCAGGATCCCACCACAAATCTTGGGCATAAAATAAAGGGGTAAATATTATTTATAACGCCACAGTTTTTGGTTTTGTAGACATNAAATAACAAACATTGCAATAGCCTTTCAAATGTTGTAATAACCTTTGAGTTAAAACTTTTGAAATCTCATCTCAGGATCCCACCACAAATCCTGGTATAAAATAAAGGAGCAAATACTATTTATAACGCCACAGTTTTTGGTTTTGTAGACATGCCTAGAGGTGTCATCTCAGAAGTGGACATTTGTGTTTTGTGGCCAAGTCCAGGTCTCAAATTTCCACCAATAAATACAAGCCCCCTGCATGTTAAAGAGTGCAGCAAGGTAGAATGAGTTCAGAACCAAGAACAGAAGAAGAGCAGCATGTATGTAGGGAGTACTTATTTTTTCCTTTATCTCAGCACATCCAAATGGAGTCCTGTGCAGCCCACAACTATTACAGTACCACATACCCTAACTTCTTAAGAAGGAACACAGTCCTTATTTTAACACAACAGTAAAAGTGAAACTGTTTTTTTTCTCTGTTAGTTGCTTGACCTTGAGCAGAACACTCCTTACTAAACCGCAAGCTGTTTCAGGACTTATATAGCGCAGTTTCTAATCAGTGCAGGAGACCAGCCTCATCCAGTATCAAATGGACCAATTCTTGGTCTGTAACTTGCACTAGCAAATGAAAAGTAGCTATTAGGGATAGATGATTTGCAAAGGTGGGCATCTTTTCAGAACAAAAAGAAGATAAGAAGTGTGACTATGAAACAATCTTTGTTTAAGGTTCTTTTCTCTCCTTCATACTTTCAACCATTTTAGGGGAGAATAAGAACATCTAATTCCAACCCTGCTGCTGTGGGCAAGGACACCTTCCACTAGACCAGTTGATCAAAGTTCCATCCAACCTAGCCTTGAAGACTTCAAGGGATGTGGCAACCACAGCTTCTCCAGGCAACCTGTTCCAGTGTCTCACTACCCTCACAGTAAAGAAATTTTTCCTTATATATAATCTAAATCTGTTCTCTCTCAGAGTAAAGCCATTCCCCTTTGTCCTATCACTTCATGTCCTTGTAAAATGTCACTCTCTAGCATTCTAGTAAGCCTCTGTAGATACTGGACAAGTACTACAAAGTTTCCCAAGAGCCTTCTCTTCTCCATGTTGAACAAACCCAGCTCTTTCAGCATGTCTTCATAAGAGAGGTGCTCCAACCCTCTGATCATCTTTGTGGCCTTCCTCTGGCTCCACTGCAACTGGTCTATGTCCCTCTTGTGTTAATGGCACCTGGACACAATACTCCAGGTGGGGTCTCACAAGAGCAGAGTAGAGGGGGAGAATCACTTTCTTTGACCAGCTAGCCACACTTCTTTTGATGCAGCACAGAATATGATTTGTTTCTGGGCTACATGCTCACATTTCTGGCTCATATGAAGCTTCTCATAGACCACCACCCCCAAGTCCTTCTCTGCAGGGCTGCTCTCAATCCAGTCTCTGCCAGCCTGTATTTGTGCTTGAGATTGTTCTGACCCAGGTGCAAGTCCTTGCACTTGACTTTGTTGAACTTCATGAGGTTTGCATTGGCCAACCTCTCAAGTGTGTCAAGGTCCCTCTGGACAGCATCTTTTCATCCAGTGTGTTGATCATAGGTTGGTAACGTCAGCAAACTTGCTGAGGGTGCTCTCAATCCCATTCTCCATATTGTCTTTGTTTAAACAACATCGGTCCCAGTACTGACCCTTGAGAAATGTCACTTGTCACTGGTCTCCACTTGGTCACCGAGCCGATGTGGGGTGGCTTCGGTGAATCACTGCTAAAGTACAATGAGAAGACACTTCAGAGTATGTTTAAGCATTAGAAGCAGAAAAAGCAGACTGCTGACTTGAACAAAGGCTTTTTGTATATTCATATTTTGTTTTGGGGGAAGCAAAGACAGTACTGACATAAGAATTTATTGAGAAAATTTGGTCAAGAAAAAGTATTGGCAGGACATGAGAAGAAAGTCTCATATCCGTTATAGTGGTGAGGTTCTGAAACACACCTCCACTGAAATTAATGGGAAAAACAAGCAATATTTTTATATTAGAATGGAAATATACCTGGGCTTGATGACCCATGTTCTAATCTTCCATACTTTGTTATAAAAGCGTTATAATTCATCCTAATTTTTCATGCCTAATTTTAATGCCTCAAATGTTGGCATCTGTATCTAAGCTTTGCAGTCAATGAATAGAACCAGGCACTTTCAAAATATATTTAATCTGATATATTTTAAATGCTTGCTGTAAGAAGAAATTAAACTCATTCTCAAAAATAAAGCTTGTTCTATTATTAATCTGTTAATTTTTGAAAAAAGGGGCATTTAAAATGAGATACATAGTCATGAAATGTTCTTCATTACATTATAGTAAGAGTAATGCCATAGATAAAACGCAATCTTTAATTGTATTTCAAACTGACAGACCACTCTTAAAATGTTTTTTTCAACCACCATGACATAAAGCTTTTGAGATTCACTTTGTCATTTCATATTTTATAACCTTCAATTGTTTTTTTTTTTCACTTCTCTGTACACATTTCTCTTTCAAACAAATTCATTAATATTTTAATTATAAAGATGTTTCTTGCAAGAAAGTACTTTTTAATTTGCAATTTATTTGCAAGGAACCTTTTCCAACAAAACCCTGAACAGCCTTTTTAGTAAGAGTTTGTTCAATTTTTCTTTACCTTTAAGATTAATAACTAGAAGATGAAACCCCATAAAGCCTTCAAATGCACTCAGACATTTTAAAGGTAATGTATTTTGATTGGTTGACCATCTTCTCTTTTATCCTCAGAGACTGTAAGAGCTATGGAAGCAGGGTACATCAGCACCCATTAAAAAAAAGAACACTGAAAAGGTCAAAGTAGCACTATGCTGTTAGCTTTTTACACAGTGTTTGTTGAATTAAAAATCTCATCCTTGAAGTAATAGGTATTGCTGGAGGAAAAAGTGTACAAGTAACACAGTCTAAAAAAATTTCAGTCCTCATAAGAATTAGTTCGTATAGCTTCAAACAGAAGAAATAACACTCCTACTGACTTAAACTTTGTGTTGTTTCCTAATAAAGTCTTATTTGCATTTCAATAAAATTGATTTACATTGTAGTAACAAAATATAAACATGAAACAAATAGCTGCAAAAAGGTTTCTTACAAATATAGAACATTACACTTCATAACTGAGTTATAATTCAATTTTTATATGTTTGTTTAAACAATATCGTGTTTCTAAAACATCCTTGAGTATTTGTTTGTTAATTTACATGTTTTTATGTGTCTGCATACTGAAAGAATATAGCATGTTTCTTCCCTTTATATAACAAGGATAAAACAGGTATTTGCCTTTATTTTTCTAGTATTTGGACAGTAGCTATGGGGAAATATATGTAATAGAATCTTAGACCATGCAATACATGTCAAATTACAGCCTATTTCTTCATATAATTATAGAATCTTAGAATGGTTAGAGTTGGAAAGGACTTTAAGATCATTAGTTCCAAACACCTGTCATGGGCAAGGATGCCTCAAACTAGACCATGTCACCCAAGGCCCTCTCTTGGCCTTCAGCACTGCCAGGGATGGAGCATTTAAACTTCTTTGGGCAACCTGTTCCAGTGCCTCACCACCTTCACAATGAATAGTTGTAGTACAGGAGAATTCCTGATTTGAGGAACAGCAGATCTTTCTAGACTTAATAATTCCTTCTTAAGTGGTAGGGAAAGATAAGTCTTTTTTTCTTTCCATTATTCCTATAAATGCTTCCATACCACACAAGAGGCAGACAGACTCTAAGTAATTTTGATGGGCTGTCAGTTGGCAGAGATGGAATCTAAATGATAACTGTCAGTGGCTCAGGTTTTATATAAAGAATATTCATTTATTTAACAGTATTTCAGCTGCAATGTTTTTTTTTTTTTTT
>NDXB01017463.1:0-27986 GCA_002631895.1 Agapornis roseicollis | reverse complement strand
TTTTTTTTTTTTTTTTTTTTTTTTTTTTTTTTTCTTAGCTCAAAGACAAAGGAAAATAACCATAAAAAGAGCTAAATTTTATTAAATAGCAATATTATCTATCAAAACAACATATATCATGGAATCATACAATGGTTTGGTTTGGAAGGGACCACTGAAGGTCACCTAGTCCAACTCCATCCTGCAATGAGCAGGAACATCTTCAGGTTGATCCAATGACCTTGAGTGTTTCCAGGGATGGGACATCTACAACCTCTCTGGGCAACCTGTTCAAGCGTTTCACCATCCTCATAGTAAAAATGTTCTTCTTTATCTTGTGTCTGAATCTATCTGCTTTTAGTTTAAAACCATTACTTCTTGTCCCACATGGCCTATTAAAAACTTTGTCTCCATCTTTCTTATAAGCCCCATTATAGAAAGGCCACAATAAAGTCTCCCTGGAACCTTCTCCAGGCTAACAACCCCAACTCACATGACCTGTCCTCATAGGAGAGGTGTTCCATCCCTCTGATCATTTTCATTGTGCTCTTCTGGACTCAGATCCATGTCTTTCACATGCTGAGGGCTCTATAGTTGGGCTTGGTGCTCCAGGTGCAGTCTCACAAGAGCAGAGTGTCAGAATCACCTTACTTAACCTGCTGGTCACACTTCCTTTGATGAAGCTGGGGATATAATTAGCTTTTTGGGCTGTGAGTGCACACTGTCAGACCGTGTCCAGTTTTTCATCCACCCGTATCCTCAAGTCCTCCTCAGAGCTGCTCGCAATCCCTTCATCCCCCAGCCTGTACTGATACTGGTGGTCATGCCAAACCAGGTGTAGGACTTTGCACTCGCCCTTGTTGAAACTCGTGAGTTTCACTTGGGCCCATTTGTTGAGCTTGTACCTCCAGATGTCATGCCAACTCTACAGGCATGCCAACCATACCACTCAGCTTGCTGGTGTTTGCAAATTTGCTGAAGTTGCTCTTAAACACAGTAAAATATCTATGAAGATATTATACAGTACCAGTCCCAGTACAGACTCCTGAGGGACACCACTTGTCACTGATCTCCATCTGGATACTAAGCCACTGACCACTACATTACAGATGCAATCATCCAGCCAATTCCTCATTCACCAAACAGTCCATTCATCAAATCCATATCTCCAGTTTAGAGAGAAGGATGCTATGGGGGACTATGTCAAAGGCCTAACAGAAGTCCAGAGACATGATGTCCAGTAGAGTCACATGTTGGATTTCACATCAAATCTCTGCTTGAGGAAAATGCCAGCCTATTTGAAGTAGCTGACAGAGCTGAATATATAAATACAAGTAGAAATTACTAGAATCTTGTATTTTATTCATGCTATACCTACTTGTTAAAGAGCTAAAAAATAAGAATTAATAGATGATAGTCGTACAAAATTCATGTTTCTTTTCTAACATCAGTAGCTAAATATTCAAATTTCTTATTACCACATGGATGCTAAGTACTGAATAGGTTATCAATAATTTCTGAAATAACCATTTCACCATAACTAAAATTGTCTGTGTAGCTGCATAATTATGATACAGTTCTGTGAACTAAAACTAGACACAGAAACTAAAAGTGAAGCGAATTTATTAATACATTAGAAATATGCCTTACCCTTCAGTACTCAGGAATATTGACTTAAACAATTTCAATGAAATACTGAACACAATTACTCTAGATCACACTTACCAGTTACTGTAGAGCAAATATAACTGATGAGAAGCCATAAAAGACCTAATTCTGCAAATCTTTATTTATAATTCCTTTTCAAGCTACTGTGATGTAACTGAGATGACAGGGAAGGAGAAGAGCAAACAAAGATGTGGTGTTCTTTAAGAATTCAGATATCATCACAGCTTACACCTGGATCATTCTCATAGCTAAAGACTGCCTCTTTATGGCAAAGTGGTTGTAACAATGGGCAGTGTGTAAAGCTTAAATGCTCTATTATTTTCACTATGCATTGTTTCAGGCATTGTGCATTATAAAGTGTAGACTACCTCAAGTTATATAAAGAACAGTTACAGTAAGCTGAATAGTGATTTGTGTGAGAATTGTGTCACATTTGCCTGTAACAAAAAAGGGAACATCTAGGATAACTTTTGTGGATGATAATGACTAGAAAATAGATTGGTCATCAGTAAATTAATTAAAAACTGTGTAACTGTCAAAACTATCAGTTGAAGGAAACAATAATCAAAAGAGAGTACTTCAGACAGGTTCCACAGGGCCTGAACTACTGCTACTTAATATTTTTAATCCTTGATCTGGACACAGATATGAAAGTCATCACTGGTAAGATTTATATGTGCCATAAAAGCTAGCAGAATGAAATGTAATGCAGAAGCACAATGAAACAACAGCATCCTGGCTTGTATCAGAAATAGCATGGCCAGCAGGGCTAGGGAAGTTATTGTACCCCTGTACTTGGCACTGGTAAGGCCACACCTCGAAAGCTGTGTTCAGTTTTGGGCTCCTCAATACAAGAAAGGCATTGAGGAGCTGAAGTGTGTCTGAAGAATCATAGAATCATAGAATTGTTAGGGTTGGAGAGGGCAATGGGCTGGTGAAAGGTCTGGGGCACAGGTCTTGGGGATCTAGGATTGTTTAGCCTGGAGAAAAGGAGGTTAAGGGAAGACCTTACTGCTCTCTACAGTTGCCTGAAAGGAGGTTGTAGTTGAGGAGGGTGTTGATCTCTTCTCACAAGTAACAAGGGATAGGAAAAGGAAAGAAACAGCTTCAAGTTGTGCCAGGGAGGTTTAGATTGGATAAGGGGAAAAATTTCTCAACCAAAAGGCTGTTCAAGCACTGGAACAGGCTACCCAGGGAAGTGATTGAGTGACCATCCCTGGAGTTATTTAAAAGACAGTGCAGATGTGGCACTTAGGGACATGGTTTAGTAGTGGACTTGACAGTGCGACATTAACAGTTGGACTCAAAGTTCTTAAGCATCTATTCCAGCCCAAATGATTCTATTCTAAATATGGCAGGTATATATATTACAAATTTAGAAATAACATTAGGAATTATATTTTATCCAGAAAAGTGGATATTGCATTACAGAAAAGGAACAACCAAGTAAGACAAATTTATATATTGTAAATATTTGTGACTACGATTTTTGTATTTGTTTTTGTTCTCTGTAATTAGTCAAATGTTCTTTTTTATGTTTTTAAATGAGTACCACAGAGTGCAAAAACGTTATGGCCATTAATAAGATATATTTATTATACATTTATATCTATTCTTGTGCATTAGTGAGCAGATTTGCTAAAAGTATTATCATTGAAGACCAACGTTTCAAAATCTTGTTTTCAAACCTGCATAACCACACTAGTGCATCATTTTGCCCAAATATTAAGTCTTGTTTCTAGGTCATGTCAGCCCAGCCCCTTCTGTGTAAGCATGACCTCAAAACTTTGTTTTAAAACACTGTGGAATTCGAATGCTGCAAATGATATAAATGCTGTAAAATGCTGGTTTTTAAAATGTGCATCACCCATGTTTTTTTGAGGAGGGTAGGTTGTTTAGGGCAAGAACTGTGTTAGTGTGTGTGCTCTGATTTAGTCCTTTAAGAGCACTACCTTTTCACCAAAATAAATATACTATTTCTGGACATATTTTACATTCAAAAAATTCTCTCTCGAGTAGGCATTACTCTCAGTAATATCAAACTGTTAGAATGTTGTCATACCTACAAGTCATTGGTCATTCAATTGTAGTGAATTCACATGGACAAGCTTTTTTTTTACTTTTTGTTTTTAACATCCATCTGTTCACATAGATTACACAGATTGTGCTTGTGGTTCTGGCTGTCAGAGAACAAGAAAGCTTAGCAAATATATCTAATATACTTTAAAAGTAGTTTGGAAACGATTTAAGAACATGGAGAAATGTGTAGGCTCCAGGCAATCTAGTACCTTAGAGAATGTACCCATCCCAGAGCTGTAAACTCCAATAAATCATATTGTGAACATACTGTAAACATTTTCATTGTTCCAGCTGGCAAAATGTTTTTTCATGCACACAACATAGGCACTCTTTCCAGCATATTATTTGCTCTTAATGAAAAGGACACAATTAATTTTTTTCTTAACAGCATTAACATTCTGTGTTGAGGTTTTTGCATTTACAGCAGTATAGAGAAGCTGGAGAACAGTACAAATGAGTTGTTAAAATGCAATACGAACAAAAAAAAATCATCCCACATAAAGTTAATCAGATCCAGTTAGCAGTGGTGTGAGCATAAATGGAAAAAAAAAAAACCACAACACAAAAGTATTTATATATATATATCTCTTTCTTCCAAAGTTGAATCGAGTTTTGGCTGTGGAAATAGTAAGACAACTATCCTTATAGACTATGTTACCAAGGTTCTTTCTTTATTAATAGCAGATAAGAAAAATGGAACTGCATAACTGCTATGATCTCTTGGACCAAAAATTAATTGATGAGTGAGTCACCAATCAAAGAGAAAATAAAGCACTGATAGAGAATAGTATTTAATCTTGGTGCATAAAGCAGACTGAGAGAAAGTAGAAGTCAGGGCCCTGAGGGTATTGTTAGGTCTCACACTCTCTGCCTGGCAAAGGACCCCATTTCAGCACCCCTTGGGCTATCTTTCCCTGATATCATCACAGAAGGCAATCAAACACATTGATCAGCCATGGTTTATCCTTGATAAATCTGTGTTGACTGTTCCCAGTTACCTTATTATCCTCCTTGTGCTCAGAAATATGTTCCCAGAGGACTCATTCCATGATTTTCCCATGACCAAATTGAGACTGAATGGCATGCGGTTCCCTGGATTTTTGATGTTACAATATTTGCTTTTCCTCAAGCTTTAGGAATATTTTCCACATCTCCATGACCTTTCAAAGATGATAGAAAGCAGACGTAGCAAGACATCGATCTGTCAGTACCCTCAAATCAACTAACTATTCATATCAAAACCCCTGTCTTCCTACTGTTTCATTCCTCAGCTCCCTGTTTATACTGTTTCCCTGGGGAGGCCAGTTTGGTAAAAACTTCCTGATAATCCACTTATTTACCTCCATATTCCGTGACATCTCACCCTTTCCCTACAGGGAAAACATTTTAAGTAACATAGGAGCAGAAGCTATGATAGGAAGGTGTGATTCCTGACAAATGCTGGGTAGCACTGACATGTAGGAGCCACCTATCTAAATTCATTCTCATGGATTTCAGATTTCCAGATGCAGCTCATGGTCTGAAGGACATTGTGATGGAAGACACAGATGAAGATAACAGAAGCCCAGCAGAGGACTAACTGGCATCAGAAATCTTATTTGCTCTCTGTGTCACAGGGCACCAACCAGCTCAAGTAGATTATAGCAGCTTGTCTTGGGTCACCAGAAGCAAAAATCAGCAAGGTGGGATGCAAATGACAGTGTGAGAAGCAACATAAATTGCTTCCCCCGGCCTCTGTCTTGTCACAAATAGTGCAATCCTAGGCAGAACTTCCTCTCCAGCTTAATTGCACAGTCCCCAAGAACTGCTGTGGCTTCATCCTGTCACAGTCACTTCTGCCTTGCACTTCATGCCATACCCTTAGCCTCTGTATTAGTTGTCATCATCCTGTACCACCTTCTCATGAGCTGTCATATCTAACTGAGCTTATGTCCCGAACTTTGCCACTTAACTGGCCAGTGCAGCGAGAGTGCCACCTTGTATATCTGACCAGATTTCACAAAGCTGGTTACATCTTTTTTTTTGTGGAAAAAATAACCCTGATGAAAATATGCATAAAAGAATACATGTCCAGGAAAAAATTATATGTATGAGTATTTGTAGAGGAGGTATAAGCAGAATACTCTAGAGATGTTATATTGCTCATGCAATATTTTGCAGAAATGACTTGTGGTCCTTAGTAAATAGAATTTAATTGATCAGTGTCAACTCTTGATTAAAGTGATGTGTCACCATCTTCAATCATGGATTAAATACTAAATCAGAGAAATAGTTTTCAGAAACCAAATATATAAACCCTATCCTTCTATTTTGTTTTGGCTTGGTTTTGTTTGTTTTTTTTCCCCCTTTGTCCTTTCTCTTATATCAGTTCCATCCTATGCTATCCTTGTGAAACTAAGCCTCAAAAGATTTTCTTTCCTGTCCACCTATTGCAAAACACCAGTTTGTCAATGTTCGTAGTAAGCTTTAAAATATAACAGCCAATTAATATAGATATGAGACCATAGAAATAATCATATTTGACAACCAGTTTAATGAAAATAATATCTTCTAATTTTCACTTTAATCTAAAGAATGTCAAATGAACAAACCATATATTTTTGTTAGAAAATGTCAGCCAAAGATTTCAAAGTATGTACTTAAATTTAGGCTCATTCATATTTAATTGTTCTGCGCTATATGTTGCACCTACTTACTGAAAAAAAGGTATTTTAAGTCTTAGTTTTCAAAATCCTCAGCACTTTTCTTCAATTAAAATTTCACAAGCTCAGCAGTTTGGTGCAAGAGGAGATATATTTAGTGGATTGTAGATGTAAATATCAATACAGAACCCTAGCTTTAGGCTTTCAGGTTTCAAACTTGGCATAGCATGATAAATTTATTTAGAAATAGTCACTGGCCATCTGTGAACCCACAAATGTATTGTATCTTACATGGTAAGAAAGCCTGTACTTTTTTCTATGTAGCTTAGAGTTGTAACTTGCATGTCACTTTAAATTCAAAGCATGATTGCAGAGAAAGTATTTTGAAACTCTTTGTTAACCTGCTGCCAAAATACTGTTTACATTGACAATTTAATAGAGTGGAAAATTGCTTGTTTTCTACTTATTAAAATTTAGGACCTGATCTAGATGTGAATTGCTTCCACTGTAGATCTCACAAAACCTGTCAGGCAATGGGTTTGGTAGCACTCCAGTGAAATGAAATTTTGAAAGGTAATACACCTTTGCCAGATGATAATTGGACACTCTGCATAGATCACATCTCAGGGAGGAAGTTTTCTTCCTATATAGCAAAAAACCTATTGAACCTTGCTGATTTCATTAGTATATTGTACACTCTTGGTGTTTATTGAGCAAGGGTGCTTATTTTTAATAAGCATCATTACGTCTGAGGGTTAAGTTGTTCTTTAAGTGTTTAAAAAGCAGAAGAGAAAAACTTACATGGAAAAGAGTTAAAAGCAGTGAGATCCTCCCTTTCCAGTCTCTTTTTCTGATGTCACACAGAGAAACATATATGTCATGCCTTCTCCAAATGTCAAGTTTTTTCAATACTGATGGAAAGCCAGCCAGGAAGGTGTGAGTCTCCCATTTTAAATTTGCAAATAGAACTATCATATGATCATAGGAGGGTACGTAAGTCACCTTGTGTTTGATTGCACTCTGTCCTGCCTGTTGGCATATGGTTTGATGAGATTTTCTCACAGCACTCAGGGGCTTTAAATTTTAATTAAAAGATTTCTGTTTCCTTCCTTTCTCATAATGGCACAGAAATAAGCTGTTCTAAACACCTCATGTCACAAACAATAGCAGAGTATAAGGCATGCAAGCATGTGAGAGAATATTCTGGAGAAAATATTCTGGATAACTCATCATATCTGATTTCTGAAACAGGAATAATCACTGACTACTGTGCATGCCTCATCTGTTAAAAAAAATCAAGTACAGAGGGCCTGCTGCTGATATGACCTCTATTGGGGCTGAAGTGAATATAATAAGCTGGCTAAGAATTACCTGACGTGCCATGGCCATAGCAGTCCTCAAAATTGAAGTTTTGTAAAAAACTACTTTTAATCTTTTAATGTGTTTTGAGCTTTTCTTACCAATCTCAAAAATTTAAATGTATGCTTTAAATTAAGATTCCATATATATCTACAAATTAAATTGTACAATAAAATTAGAGAATATGCATATACTGAATCTAATCTAATACACACTGGAAATTATTAACAATTTTCGGAAGAAATGTAAAATGAAAAGAACATGATTAATTAATTTTTAAGGAGGAAGGAAAAAACTTCTAGTGCATCAAAACAGTATACCACATTGTAATAATGGCAGATTTGCTCATGCAATATTGTTGAAGTCAGTAAACCTACACTAATACCTCTACTCACAGGTGTATTACAGCACATAGCTTGGAAGATTTTAGCTATTAATGAAATGCAAATTCTTAATATTAAACAGTGTTGACCGGTGAAGCATTTTGTGAAGGATTCTAATACACTGATTTTCTCTGGAAATTTAGAAATTCAGATTTTTCTGCTGCATCTGAAATAAGAATTGTTTCAGAGAATTTGTATTGCTTGTCTTACATCATAAATCAGTCTAGGTATGGTAAATTTTTATGGTGTTCTAAGGAAGTCCCTTCCAGTGTTTTCCAGTGTTTATTAAATTATCAGGATAAAAGCTAAAACTGCTGTTTTAATCTTATATTTCTTCCCATGTTTACTATTCTCAGACATTTTTTTCATGTAATAGTTATAGAACAGTATTACTTCGTATTATACTTTTCCCCAGGTAATTTGCATTCTAGATGAGGTCACTAATCTTGTTCCACGCAATATTTTCTTTTAGTTTCTATACTTTAATCCCACTATCATCTTGAAGCTAGACCCTGTGTATATTACTGACTTTGTTAGAGTAAGAACTGATCCTTGAAAGGAAAGGATTTAATATGTTTCCTCACCTCTGGCATTTGAAAATATATCTAACATATGCTAGATAGAATTGTAATTTTAGAACTTTCCAAATATAGCTTTTCTGATTTTTCAATATTCTTATAAAGTCATTCTGATAAAGTCTAGTAATGCAGTTAAACACATACCAGTAAGTAGACAAACTCTTGCTATCTGCATGATTTGTAATATAAAAACTAATATCCATATGCATGAGAGAGTGTCAGAACAGCACAAATATGATGGGACTCCACAAAGTCAGTGCCTTTCTTCAGATTTTAAGTGCCCCCCAAAAAAATAACAGTATCATAGGGTATAATCTAACACACATTTAACTCAGTGGAATTACCTTTTGAAGAATAAAATTAGGTGCATTTTTTGCAAATTATACACCTTGCCAGCTATTTGACTGTCATAAGCTCATAGCTAGAGACAGGCTCAGCACTTTCCCAGTCAGTTTGTTTTGGTCTTATTTTTGTACCTAATGGGGATGCTAACTTTTGTTGTCACTTTGTCATATACTTGAATGTCTCAGCTGACAGTCACAAGAGAGGCTACAAGCTGGCTAACTGCTGAAAACACTTAAACAGTATATTTTAAAAATTTCCAATAAACAGCCTCTGTCTTCAGGGCACCATTTCATTATTTCCTGTTAGTTGATGAAGATACCTCAACTGCATAGGAGACATGATCACTTCAAGCAAAAAAAAAAATTAGCTTTTCAGTAACTTTCAGATTGCAATGGTTTTGTTGATTCTTCATAAGTAGCTTAGCACAGTAATATTGTAAATTTTAATTGTGTCTATAAAGTTAATTGAGATATACTTGCAGCTACATAGTGCCTCAGTGATTGACATGAAAAAGAAACTGGTGACATTTGATGTATTTATTTAATTGTCATATATTCAATACTTAGCAAATCAGAAAAAAAAAGACTGAAAAATAAATATTATAATTTTAAGGCTCCTTAAAAAAGTTTGTATGACATTTTCAGATACTGACTTCCATTATATGGAAAGGACATCCTCATTTTCTTATATTATCATCAAATATGTAAAAGCTGGGAGAAAAAAGGTTTTATTTTTGAACACAAACAATACATACATAAATTTAGAAAAGAAAAAATAAGAAAAAATTCAGTCATTGAATATCTTGTAGAAATGACTATGTGGGTTATTGACTTTTATCATAATGTGGATGTACTGACTAACTTTCAGGTGCCTTTGTCTTTTGGGATTACAGTAGAGTCAATACAAGTATTTATATTTTATTTCTGACAAGCAGCACTATTTATTGTTGGTTTCCTGCATAGGACAAACTGCATTTAATGAAATCCTTCTTTTTTTTTCATTCTAACTTGTTGAGGCTCCTGAGTCATACAGCAGAATTGACCACAGTGGCATTCAGGCAAGCTTGCTCTCCTTAGGGAGCAGCTGGCCCTTTCTCCACCCTGACACAAATAGTACTATGCTTCTTGCTGGGTGAATTGAAACTCTTCTATTTTGTTATAAATTTTACTCTAAATATTTATTTCTGTATATTGGAATGTGTATATGTAGTTTCAGTCTCTGCTCATTTAATAGGATTTCCTGGATAATCATGACAATAATGTCTGGCTGTTAGTTATGCTGCTTTCAGCCAGGAATTCATGGAAGGTAAGCAAAGTCTGGAAAACTGTCATGGACATTTAGGAAGCCTTCTATGCTAGGAGTCTGACACTTGTCTTGACTCCTATTTTAAAGTGAACCTGCAATTGACTACAGAGTTTCTGACCTGTAAGAAACTTGTCCTGTCTTATTTACGCTTTCTATATGGATTTTGTGGCTCTAGTGTCAGTAAGAGTAGATTTGACTTTAATTTTCTTTGAAATAACCATGGAATTCCAAGTTATTTCAGTAGATCTATTAACTTTTTGATGAACTGTCTGCAGCTGGACAACTGCAGATATTAGTTGCATTATTTGCATTCTTACAAGTAACAGATCAGGAAGAACATGAACTCATGAAGTCTCTTTAAGCAACAAGAAAGCCAAAAGTTAGCTCCTGCACTGAAAGGAAGAAGTTCCTGGGGTGTTTATTCTTAGCAAAATGAATAATGGCATTAATAGGCAGTTGCAAATTATGTCTCTTCTCCCTTTTATGCCTTTTGCTAGTAAGTGTCAGCAGCACAGAGATAGATTACACTCAGTTAACAAAGATTCCAGTCTCCTGTGTTTCTAGTATATGTAGAATTCACTGTGGAATCAATTAAGGAATATATGAAATTTTAGAAAAAAAACTGAGAAGTTTCTGCTTTTGTAGGTAGTCATGACAGTAGATTTAATAAAAGAAGCATTCTGATGCATTGACTACTGGGGGGAAAAGCAGCTTCAATGTAGAGAGACTTGCAAGCTCAAAAATTTATGCAGTAGGTTGAGAAAAGGTAGAGAAAGTTACAGAACCTGTAACTTTAATCAGACAGTCATTAAGGAGTAGAAGACATGCTAGAACACTCAACTTGGAGACATAAATCCCCATGTTGCCCAAAAAGCTTCAGACAATGCCTATATTTCTGTGTTGTTTAGCATAATTTGCCTGTCTATATAGTTTATTTCTTACCAAAACAACTACTCCATTCTGTTGCCAGAAGCAAAATACATCTGCTTCTGGATATCAGTTCAATCCTTGAGAGTGACATACCAAAGAGGAAAAATGAAAAAAAGTCCTTGCAATATTCAGAAGTAGACTGTTCATTCAACTAAGAAGTCTGAGAGATGTAATTACAAAGCAGGTGATCGCCTGTTATGCATGCTGATCTTTAATCAACACATGCTCAAAGCTAGAAACCCATAGTACAAGCAAATGATTAGTTAGTTTAATAGCTAGAAGAAAGTCAAATGGGAATATGTTAAGAGCAGCCTGACAGTTTACTACTGTGCTAGCATTTTGTTTCAGTAAAACATACATTTATTTGGAAAATATATGATCGTTTTAGCAAAATCAAAGCAAATTGTTAAAAAGATCAGAATGTCAGTCACCAACTAGAAACATTTTAAATAAATTGCAGTCTAAATTTTCAATGTTAACTTTATTGTCTATTTTTTCTTCACTTTCAGTGAAAATTAATTTAAAAATATGAAATAATGACATTTTAGCCTTAGAAAGCCATAGGATTAGTTGATCCTATGTCAATATACCTCCATTAAATATATTTTTTCTTAATTTGCACCAGCTTGAGAAAGAATGAAATCAGGTCTGTTCTGAATAAAAATAAACAATGAGAAGTCATAGAAAAATGTGACAAACCCCAGCATTTCCCTGAGTTTTTTTCTTTTATCATAGACAACAAGGTAAAACACCCAGGTCTGCTTCAATCACATTTCTGATACTGATAACTGTCTGGTTTCCATATTAATCCATATGAGCTATGGATACACAACTAGATATTTTTTTTTCTTTCCCAGGCAAAAGTGTATTTCCCCTTGTAAATGTAGCTGGCTCCACAAGGAGCAATACTTGTTACAACATGCAGAAAGAGTACAAATTGAATGCCATTTGCTGTGTGTGAAATATTTTACATATTTTTTTTTTTTTAGAATTTCATTAATCATTGTTAAAACAAGATGCAACAAAAACAGAAAAAGAAATCAACAAAGGAAATGATCAAACATCTGACATGAAGGTTAAAAGGAATTTCTGCTTTTAATCAACTGCAGAATTTTACACATTCACATTATGGTTTCAGAAGTAAATTGCATTTGTTTATCCAATTTGTTGTCTGTTCAGATCACTTCAGCTTTCCATTTCACATTAGTGGGTGACTGAGTCAAATAAATAATGACACTTGTGAAAGTGCTGTTACCATTATGTGCTTGCAAATATCATAAATACTCCTTTAAAAGGGAAGAATAACACCTGGGAAGCCATATATATGTATACTTCACCAGTCAAAGTGCTTAATGTAACAATTTTTCTTAAATGTATAACTTATGCTTATACATGGTTGTAAGAGTTTGTACTGTCTTTAAGACAGTGCTGTGGTAGCATTTTAAAAGAAAAGGACCTGAAAATTATGAGTGTAGTGTATTTACACCCAGTAACATATCTTAGTTTAGTCAGCACTTAAGGTAGTGAGCATTTCACTACTCTTCTGGAAAGCCTTTTTTTTTCCCCTTGTCCCCTCAAGTCCCAAGAAGAATGTGTGCAGGCTGTGATTTAAGTGGTTACTTCTAAGACTGTAGCCTGATAACTCTGATTTCCTCCTGTCTTCTGTGGTAAGTCAAGCATTCCAAGAAGAATTAAAACTGCTGAGACTGATTGGGTACTTGCTGCATCCTGACCCAAGTGAAAGAAGAGTTCATGTAATAACCCTCATTGGCATGAAACACTGCTCAAATATTGCATGCACTATAAATTATTTTATTTCTTGTATCAAATATGTCTTCTTTTTCCCCACTCCCCCATATTTTTGTCTATTGATCTTTGACAAAGTGAAGAACAGAATCTTTCATTAGATATTTATGAAAAAGAGTCTACTAAGTATTAAACACTGAGTTTTTTGAAAAAAGAAGCAGTTACAGGGATGGAGGTAGCTGGTAAAAGAAATATAATATGAAGTGAACATGAAACAAGACAGGAGAAAATTATATGTAGAAAAAGTACTATATTTCAATAAACGGGCTCTGTGCAGTACAAGCAGCTAAATGATAGATTACTCTGAGTAAATGTAAACATACATTTTTGCATTCAGTTATTGAACTGGCTTCAGTAAATAGATGCCTATTGTAGCCTTCATGCAGAATAAATAGGAAGTGGTTTCGGCATGACCAATGAAACTACATTATTGGGCAATATTTTAAGCATTAGCTTCAATCAAAATACACCAATTTTACTCAAGGAATACAGGTCTGACAGGGTGGCTTCCCAAAGTAAATTCAACTTTTTATATTTTTTTTCTAGTTAACATCATTTTCTTTCAGTCCATCCCTTCTGAAGGCGAAGTTAACTTGCAGAAATATTTTGCTCTGTAATGTAATAAGGAACAAACTAATCTTCTACTATTTAGCGATGCTTTTAATAATGGTTTTCACTGCTAACTGGGTTTATGACTTCTTTAAATGCAGTTTATGCTCCTGATTCAATAGGGCACTTATGTTCAAATGTAGGCTTGTTTGTGAAAGCAAAAATCAATGGGATGACTTATGTACTTACAGTGTCAGTTCAAGCATCTTGCTGATTTGGAACGTGCAAGTGAAATAGAAGCAGATGGCAGCACATCTCTCATTTGCTAGTTAGTAGGGAGGGAAGCATTTAAGTTGCAAATGGGGTTTAAGATTCTGGAGAACCTGAATACTGTGGACAGGCTAGGAAATGGGTTGTGTTTTTGTTTTGCTTCTAATTTGAGTCAAAGTATATCCTGTTACATTATCTCTAAGAGGGCTGCTGCATTACAGATGTCTATCTATCTGAATCTGCCTGGTGTATGTCCTCATATAACTTAATTTTGGAGTAGAATCACCAAGTAGCTTTTCTGCTCCCTTGCCCATATCTTGCATTGCATGCTATATTTTCCTGTAAAGATATGAATTCATAATAGTGATCCTTAAGTACCTTATTGGATATAGTTTATGTGTTTATATACGAGAACAAAAAATGACAAATTACAGTATCTCAATAAATGCAGGGACTTCTAATCAAAAGGAAGACAAAAAATAACTGAAAAGCTACTTAACAGCATTAGGAAAAAGGTTGGTTATGGTTTGTGATTTTTTCCTCCCCTTTCTGTCTTTTGAGTGCTACAAGATTAATACTCTCAATTTTGCTTTCCCTTGCATTTGAACTGTGCTTCTTTCGGCATAGTTCATATTGCTTTTTTTTTCTATTTTCCTCCATCTTCTTTGTGATGCTTTTCTTTCCCATCACTTACCTCAACATGCAGTGAAACGGAGAATGCTTTATCTGCACATATTTATAAATGCTGGTTCCCTTCAACTATTAATAGGCTTTGTATACCTTCCTGAAGTAGAAAAATAATATCTTCCACTAAAGTGCTCATAATAAAGGAGCTTATAACCAGGAGGGAAGGGCAGTGGACAGTTTCATTCACAAGCCCATTTTGCTGTTTTACCTTATTTCTTGTCACCATACAATTCACCCAGGAGAAGTTAGGTGAAATGTAAACATAATATTTCTTAGTGATATTATTTTGCACCACAGAATGACATTTTAAGCTAACTTTAGTTCTGTCCTTTCTTGACATGCCATGCTTTTCACCATAGAGTTTTAGCAGAACTATCCCTGCTTGCTCAGAAATAGGAATTATTGAACAGTCCCAGAGCACTGTGGAGGTCTTTTCTTTGTTTGGGTTTTTGAGGTCGATTTAAAGAAGAAAGAGAGTACCTTATTCAAAACGAGTACTTGGTAGGTTTTTGGGGGTTGTTTTGTTTTGTTGTTGTTTTTGGTTTGTTTTTTTTTTGTGTATTTGTGGGGTTGTTGTGTTGGTTTTTATGTTTGGTATTTTTTTGTTTGTTTGGTTGGTTTGGTTTTTTTTAATAATATAAAAAGATGAATATCTATATTCAGGTTTTGTTTCTGGATTACATTTTGTAAATTAAAAAAAATAGAACAAAACCAAAACTAAAACAAAATGACAAAGGAAGAACCACAACAGGAAGAAATGGAGCATGTTTCATATTTATAGAGATATAATTTAAGTTAGATTTTATAGAGAACTTTCTCAAGCAGGTAAGCTTCTCAGGCTCAAGTCAATTTTACATATGTCATACTGATTACATTAGTCTTCAATAAACATTAATATTGTCTGCAAGATGACTTACGGCTCAAAGGATCTATGACTTCTCAGGGGAGAGAATAAAAGGCCATACCACATTTCAATTTTTTTCCCTTTTTTAAAAATCTGATTTCTTTAACAGACAAACTTCATTACAGGTCTAACCAACAGTGTTTACATTTGAAACCCAAGCCTGGTTTATTTATTTTCTTACAAACTTGAGAAGTGTTGAGCAAAGAGCATGGTACAGAGGCCTGCCTGTGATTATCTCAAGAGGTAGTTAAAATACACCTTTCTTTTCAGGGAAAACAGTTAAGCAATGGTAGCAAAAGGAATACTTTTCAGTCTGCTTGAGGAGGAGCTCTTAGAATTTATGTTTCACAGTGGGATGTTAGCAGGTGAAGGTACATGTTGTTGGATATTAAACTGTACTATGACCTTTCTGTGCATTAGCTTCTTCATAAATCTTACATGCATCCAGGTATGCATGCTCCCACCTCACAACATCTCAGAATAAATATGATCTGGCTCACCTCTTCTCTGAGCTTTCTATGATGGACATGCTGCTACTGTTTACTCTGCTGCCTTGAGACAGAGGTTGCACTATATTTTTGTAATTAACAAAGAACATCTGATGCACTGTAAATTCAGCTTTACTGAAATACCTTAGTTATGGAATACAGGAATTTGTGATAATTGGATAAGAACTGATATTTAAATATTAAAACCACTGAGAGATGGGAAAAGAAGTGTGGTCTTGGAAGCTGATAATGTTAATTTTCCTGATAAAGCCAGGATCAATTGACCTAGTTATATGCTGAGGCTGCAGCAACTGCTAGCTCAATCTTTTGAATAGGGAAGGAAAATGAAATTAAAACTGAAATTAAAGTCAAAGAAGAGCAGGTACGGTTGAAAGTGTCTTGGTGAAGTGAGATCTTACTTGTTCAAGTCTAGTTTAATTACAACCCCCGTATCCCCTAAACAGAATTCTGAACAACAATTTGTTATTTGATATAATTTGATATTAGCATCCAAATTCATGAAGTGTAGGGAAATATTTATAAATATTTTTTAAAAATTCTCTTTATATTAAAATTTATATATATTATTGTTTGTCTTTGCCTTCAGGATAATGAACATGAACAGGACTCTAGGAGTGGGTGAATGTATATACAAGCACTATATTGTGAATTTTACTCATACCTCTATGTGACTAAGAACAGTTGAAGGAATGTGTTACAAGGACAGACAGATTAAGACCTAAAGACAATTTTCCCATAAATAGTATTTTAACCTGTAGGCAATGTCTCCCCAGGCAGGTAGACAAAATTTCAATGGGTTTATATTCCATTCTCATTGGTGAGAAAAATCTCTGTGTGACAAAAAAGATGTTGAATGGTTATAAACTGTCTGGGACTAACATGAAAATTATCTCAGGATGGCATGGGACTCTGTCTGCAAAAAGCAATATAACATTTCTGTCTCTATTGCAGTTAAATAGAAAAATGATACATATCTGCTTCTTGACTTGCTTTGAAATTAATTACTATGGTAAAGAGGCCTGTGTCAGTTCCTCTCCACCATAACTGCGCTGCACAGTTGTGTTTGACCACAGTTGCAACTGAATATATAGATCTGCATATCTGTTAGGAAACTAGATATAACTGTGATAGGAGTCTTTAAAGACTAACAAATCAGGCCAGTTTCAAACTTTAAAGCAACTGTTTACTGGATTGAGTACAGACTGCTAGTGTTCAGTTCTCAATAGAACTTAACAGAACAACTGGCTTTTATAAACTTACCCTAAATTATCTATCAGCATGAAATACCATTGAATCATAGGAAATATAGTTCAAACTGATGTCTGTGGTCCTTCATTGCCAATATCAAGATGATCAGGCTTGAGAGATTTTTGGTAAGGGAATACAGAATTGAAATGGGCCTCCTCCTATGTTCGCCATTATTCTTCTTTCATCATTGTTGTGCAAGCTACACATCCCCCTAGAAATCATAGAATGATAGAATCATTTAGATTGGAAAAGACCTTTAAGATCATCAAGTCCAACAGTAAATCCAACACTGCCAACTCTACCACTAAACCATGTCCCTAAGTACCACATCCACAACATGTTTTAAGTATCTCTAGGGATGATGACTCAACCACTTCCCTGGTTTCCAGTGCTGACAAATCTTTTGGTGAAAGTTTTGGTGAAATTTTTTTTCCAATATCTCACTTGTTACTTGGGAGAAGAGACCAGCACCTACCTTGCTACAACTTCCCTTGAGGTAGTTATAGAGAGCTATAACGTCTTCCTTCAGACTCCTTTTCTCTGGGACACTGCTTCTGGTTCAACAGTTCATAAGACACTAAAAAACTGGAGGGGGGTTCAGGAGCCAAGGGGCACCATCACAATGGCAGAAAGGTTGGAGAATTTTAAATACGAGAGAAGTTTAAAATAATTAGATCTGTTCAGCCTAAAGAAGAGAAGCATGTATGCGTGAGGATTTGTCACAACCTTCCAGTACTTAATACATAGACATAGAGAAATGCGTTTCCTTCACAAGGATGAAGTGACAGGATAACAGGATATGGGTGCAACCTGTGGCAGGGAAAATTCTCTCTGAATATAAGGGAAAAAACAAAAAGGATCTTCACAGTGGGAAGATTTAAACAACGGTTGCCCAGAAAGTGGTTTTATCTTTCTTCTTGGAAACATTTAACACTTAGATTGACAGGTCCTTCTACAAAAGCTAATCTAAGATCTTGTTTTCAGCTGGAGTTTGGAATGGATGGTCTCCAGAGATCTCTTCCAAGCTAGACTTCTTTGTGATTGTAAGATTCTGTAGTCTTTCCTGATTCTTCTTCAGAGTTGTTCTAATTCTACTGTACACCCTTCCTGTTTGTTTTGCAGAACTGTGTTAGTTTTCCAAGCCATCTTTCCTGACTGCAGATTTTATGTCTTGCATGTACTTTTCTTTCTCCCCATTTGTACAACTATACCACAAGTCTCTATTGGCCTCTTTGCATTTATAGATCAGCTGTGTTGCAAGATGATATTGTTGGTGTTAAAATGTTCTGAAACACTTACACAATTATCAGTTATTTAATTTTGTGGACTTCTGTCTCAGTTCAAGGTAGCAAATAGTAATTTTATCTTTCTCAGTATGTATCTTGGCATGCAGCAGACCTACTTTGGCCACACCACATAACATGCCCATAATCATTATAGGACAAAAGGATTTAAGGACATAGAATTAATTCTCCCAGACTAGGGTGCTCTGAAATGATTCAGCAAACAGTAAGATGGGAAGCAATTAATTTTTTTGTGGGTTGACAATAGAAAAGGTGCATTAATTTCAGATTAAAGGCAAAATCATTTTGTGTTGAAATAACACAACTGTTATCTGAATTTTCAAAGGACTTATGGGTGTGATTTTTTTTATTAGGAAGTTAATATATTTTTCTGTCCATGTTATATTAGGGAAATCACTATCATATTTTTGGAATGTTAGGTAAAAAAGCACTAACCAGGAAGTGCCTTGTAATAACAGGCCTTCATACTAAAAGTTTACTTGACTGATGGATAGCTGGAAGAAGGCAATTCATGACATCTGTTGGCCAGATAGAAACAAAAATGAATCATGACCTGCACTGTATGAGTTACTGCCAAGTAGCTTTCAGATGAATTAGAACACTGAAACCTAATTAAACCACAATCCTTCTATCTTGTCTTTCTCTCTGTATATCTAGGACAAGTAGAAGTCTTCATACATCTGAAACACTATAGATCAATTAATATGCACATAAACTACATATTCTGTAATGGGAATAGAGTTAATCTAACATAAATTACATTTTGGAGACTCAGAGTAACATTAAAATATTTGTCCCAAGTCTGCTCCTACTTGAGCCAATTTCTCAGCAGTGCAATATTATTTCAGTGGTATAAATTGAGTAAAATTTTTGCTTTTTATCCCCACAATTTAAAGCATATGAACTTCTTTGTTCTTCTCTGTTAGTGAATGGAAATTTAATGTGCAAAGATGGGGTAAGTAGGATGAGCGATTCATTGTACACAGAAACCTTCTGTTCTATTAAGCTTATTATAGACTACATAGTTTTAAATCATATTTCTCCCAGTGGTTTTGTTTCATTAGTTACTTTACCACTGTATTACCCTGGGCACTCACAGATTGGGAAAGATACTTTATACTTTTATATAATTCTGTAAATCTAGACATGTAAAGGCAAAGATTATAAAAAATGTCTATAAGAACTGTATTTTGAATGCATTTCCAATTATTTTATAATGGTTATTATGATACTTACAGGTTTGTTACATAATGTGTTAAGTTCTTGATTGTAAGAGTAAACAAAGAGTGTTATGGGCCAGATCAATGTTCTGCCAAACTAGCTGTCTTGTCTCTGACATGCCACCTGCAGCAGATGCTTAGTTAAGAGAACAGAAGCAGAGAGTACAAATACACAGACCTGGCTTCCATTACTTTTATATCTCATTGAATTCCTGATTTCCAAAAGGTGCTTTTTATCTAAGCTAAGCAGTTTGCTTTTTTTCTCATTAATTTGGATCATGAAGCTAATCAGTTTTAGTACCCTGCTAATTTTTAATATTCACAATGTCTCCCAGAAATTGCATCTTCTGAAGATCAAGCTACTTTTTCTTATTTTGAAAATTAAACCAACTGTTATCTCACATTCCCTCATTCCTGTATTAGATGTGTATGCCAGTAAATGTGATTTTTGCCATTATTAACAAAAGCCCTCATGCCCCATGGTGCCCTGGGGTAACAACGTCTGGGCCCTGTGGGGCTGTCAATGTCCTGGCCCTGTCCAAGTGTCACTGGCTGGCCTTGCTGCCTGGGATTGAGTAGCTCTTACCTCTCTAGGATGCACTAGGGCTGGGAGATACTGTTGGTGATGTGGTCCACGCTGAAGACAGGTAGAAAAATAAACTTACACAAGCACAAAATTGAGGAGGAAAGGATCTCCTCCATAAACATTAGAGTTCTCTCATTGAAGCCCTGAGGATGCTGAAAGCTTGTAATCGTACTCTCCTGAGGGAGAGTGAAACTGTCAGATCATAGAATAAACACTCAGATCATAGAATAATAGAATAGTTAGGGTTGGAAAGGACCTTAAGATCATCTAGTTCCAAGCCCCCTACCATAGGCAGGGACATCTCACACTAAACCATGCCACCCAAGGCTCTGTCCAACCTGGCCCTGAACACCACCAGGGATGAAACATCCACAACCTCCCTGGGCAACCCATTCCACTGCCTCACCACCCTGACAGTAAAGAAATCCCTCCTTATATCCAGTCTACACTTTCCCTGTTTAAGTTTAAACCCATTATTCCTTGTCCTATCACTACAGTCCCGAATGAAGAGCTCCTCCCCAACATCCGTATAGGCCACCTCAGATACTGGAATGCTGCTTTGAGGTCTCCACGCAGCCTTCTCTTCTCCAGGATGAATAGCCCCAACTTTCTCAGCCTGTCTTCATACGGGCGATGCTCCAGTCCCCTGATCATCCTCGTGGCTCTCCTCTGTACTTGGTCCAACGCTTCCATGTCTTTTTGATGTTGAGGACACCAGAACTGCACACAATACTCCAGGTGAGGTCTCACGGGAGCAGAATAGAGGGGCAGGATCACCTCCTTTGCCCTGCTGGTTATGCTCCTTTTGATGCAGCTAAAAATACAGTTGACTTTCTGGGCTGCAAGCCTACACTAAAGCCAGCTCATAGTAAGTTTCTCATCAACAAACACACCCAAGTCCTTCTCTGCAGGGCTGCTCTCAATCTCCTCTTTGCCCAATCTGTAGCTGTGCTTGGGATTGTTCCAACCCAGGTGCAGGACCTTGCACTTGGCATGGTTAAACTTCATGAGGTTGGCATCAGGCCACCTCACAAGCATGTCAAGGTCCCTCTGGATGACATTCCTTACCTCCAGCATATCCACTGAACCACACAGCTTGGTGTGATCGACAAACTTGCTGAGGGCGCACTCAATCCTGCTGTCCATGTCAGCGACAAAGATGTTGAACAAGACCGGTCCCAACACCAAACCCTGAGGGACACCACTTGTCACTGATCTCCAGCTGGACACTGAGCCATTGACCACAACCCTTTGCATGCAGCCATCCAACCAGTTCTTTATCCACTGAGTGGTCCATCTATCAAAATGATGTCTCTCCAATTTAGAGACAAGGATGTCGTGTGGGGGACAGTGTCAAACGCTTTGCACAAGTCCAGGTAGATGATGTCAACTGCTCTAACTCTGTCCATCAGTTCTGTAGCCACATCATAGAAGGCCACCAAATTGGTCAGGCAGGATTTCCCCTTACTGAAGCCACGCTGGCTGTCACCAAGAACCTGGTTGTTTTTCATGTGCCTTAGCATGCCTTGCAGGAGAATCTGCTCCAAGATTATGCCAGGTACAGAGGTGAGACTGACTGGTCTGCAGTTCCCTGTGTCTCAACACTGATCCCTGAGGGACACCACACATTACCGGTCTCCAGCTGGACATTGAGCCTTTGAGATACCCAAGAGGTGAACATCACAGAAAAACATCAGGTGAACGCAAAGAAGAGGGGCAGCAGTTGCACAGTGGAGAGGTTTTTTGCCATCACAATTTTAACTCTTTTATTAGCAAGGCTTGTCTGTATTAATTAACTGCTCTGGTGCATTAGACTTAAAATTTTATTTGCATTAATAATACATTCTTATGTTCAACTCCCTTTTCTGTTCTCCTCCCTTTTGTCTGTAGCAATATATAAGATATTTCACATGATTTGATGCTGATTCTTTGCACAAGCCACTTTGGACCAGTCTTCTGCTCTATGAGTTTGGAAAACTTTAATAGCATGTTTCATAAGGAGCAGAGATTTGTGTGGACTTTAAAAAACACATTAATGAAAGCTTGTGTTTCTAATTCACTTGCAATATTGAAAGTCTGATCTTTAAATCAAGGGACTTTTCAAGCTCTTCAGAACCTGTATTTGATATTCAGGGCTGTTTAATGGATTTCAGTGGATTTTAAAATTTCTCCCATTAAGTGAACTATGAAATAGTTTTTGTAAATATGCAGAATAATATCAAGGACATAAGTGAGAATTTCAAAAAAATTGATTAAAAATAACCACTCCAAATACCAAAAAAATTCCTCCAAACCACCATGGTTTATTACTTATAAACTCAGATGTTATTCTGAAAGATAATGTCTTGTATTTTTTTTTTTGAGTGTGTGCTTGATATTTCATCAGAAATACAGAAATGTGCTGTATCCTGCTCCTGCTACTTAAGATTATACACTTGTGCATTGTATTATTGTATTGACTATATTTTATTTTGATCTGACAGGATTGTGGAAAATCTTCATACTTTCAAATTAAGATTCTGAAAGACTTCTATTAGTCAGAAATGGCAAAACTGTACATGTCCATAAGTCTTTTTGTTTTCTCTTGTAGCACACTTACTATTGGGCATGTCACTGAAATACATTGAAATATAATTACTTAAAACAACGTTGTTCATTTTTAATGTTCAGCTTTGCTTTAACTTTCAGTGGAGAAAATGTGCCCTATTTTATTATGAGTACAGTATGGAATATTTTTTTATCAATTTTACATTGATAATTCCTACAGGAAAAAGAATAATGAGAATAATGATCTGTACAATTCAGAGAACCATGTCAGCATATTTTTAGCTCTGCTACAGATCAAGTTGATTTGGTTCAGCCAGCAGTAGTTCTTTAACAAATTTTGTAAAGACCACATTTTATAATGGGAAAGGTCATCTGACAGTATGCAGCAGGTGGTGAAAGGATTTGATCTCCCATTTTTATCACCATGTAAGAGCTTACACATCATTTGCATTTCTAACATGTAATTTCAATTTCTGTCTAAATATCCTGGCACAGTCATATGCAGATAAGAAAGTGGAAGGAGGCTGAAGTGCTGGGCTTCCCTGGCAATAAGAATGTCTGTAGTGCAGCTGCTGTTACAGGACTAATGAGAAATATTCTCCATACCCCTTGTACTAATTCTGCACATAACAGATAGAGATAGAGTAGCACCTATATATGTCTGCATGGGGATGTAACCCATGGGAAGATCACGACTGCAGCAACAGATGGGAGATAATGTGGAGATACATACCTGAAAGAGATGGCCAGCCTCTTTCCTTTTTGAATCTGCTGAACTTTATACCTATTGAGCAAGTGCTGGTATCAGGTGGATATAGATTTGCTATTCCAAACAGGTCACTGTTCCAGTCAGCAAAGCAGCATACAACAGTCTTGATGATGAAGCATGGGTGTGCATTGCAATTCGTGTTGTGAAGTAAAATTAGAAAAAGATGGAGAAGTGCCTGCTATTTGCGCTGTCCTGAAGTCCTTATCAGCTGAAAATGATCCATGTGCTGAATAGATCCCTAATAGAAAAAATAATATTTTAAACTGTTTTCTGAATCAATAATGAGAAAATAATCTATTCTTGTGCTTTCTGTCAAGTTTCAATATATACTTCAAAATTATAGTTCAGCTCCAATTTGGGGGAAAATTGTTTCAGTTCAGTTTAGAAGTAATAATTGTTCTAATTTTTTGTTTCATAAAGTCTGCTATTACAACAAAACTCAAAGGGAAGGATTCAGAAATTTTAATTTCTTGTTTAAATATATTATATTGCAATTCAATCACTGCAACACAGAGATTCTGATTACCTATTTTCTCTGTGTGAATTGCTTTTATCTGAATTTGTTGTCAAGCTTAGTCTTTATCCTATCTATCTTCAGAAAGCATTATCAAACCTGATAAAAGGACTATTTCAAACCAGAGGACATTTCACCCTTTCTTGCTGCTTGGTATTATATTGTCTTTTTACCTAATAAGTTCCTTTTGGAATTTAACATCTCTTGTGCTGGGTTTTCCTTTATCTGAAAACTCGCTGTGACAATTTTTCTGTGTTGTCTTGATAGAGTTAATTTTCTTCCTAGTAGCTGTTATAGTGCTGGGGTTTGGCTTTAGTCTGAGAATAACACACTGATGTTTTAGTTGTTGCTAAGTAGCATTTACCCTGATCAAGGGCTTTTCAATCTCTCATGCTCTGCCAGTGAGGAGGGATGCAAGAAGTCAGGAGGGAGCAGAGATAGGACACTTGACCCAAACTAGCCAAAGGGGCATTCCATACCACAGCACATATAGAAGAAGGGGAGAATTAGCCAGGAGGAACCAGTCACTGCTCAGGGGTGTGCTGTGTATGCAATTGTATTTTTCATGACTGTTGCTTCTTAGGTTTTATTTGTCCCTCTCTCTTTCCTATTAATATTATTGGTATTATAATATTTTACTTTATTTCATTTATTAAACTGTTCTTATCTCAACCTCTTCAGTTTTACTTTTTTTCCCCATCCCAGCAGAGGAGGGAGTGAGTGAGCAGCTGCATGGTACATAGTTGCCAGCTGGATTTAAACCACAACATGGGTACAGATCATTCACAAGCAATATTGGGATCATGGTGGCTCAACTAGGTTTCCAAGACAGAAAAAAAGCAACCAAATATAATTTTATTTTAAAGAAATTCAGAGTCCTTCCACTGTTTTAGGAACAGCTTTGGCACCCCTAAGAACAAGTATCCTGGGATGTAAAGTAAATTTTGGTTGCACAACAGCCAGCCCTAGTTCCATTCCCAGAGAGTGATACTGGGAAAGTTGCTTTTCCCAGGGCTCAGCTGGGAGCTATGCAATCCTCAGCAGCACAGTCTCATAGCTGCTGCTTATCTCAGAGTTCAGACAGAGCTCAGGTAGGTAACTCAGCCTTTCATAGAAGCAAGTGTGGCCTGGAATAAAAAGAAGACTACACAGTCATGGTGATTCATTACTGCTCCAAAGATCTGGAGTTCTGTCTGTGCCACTGTCAAAGAGTCTGTGTGACATTCAGTAACACAAATGTAATTATTAGTTGTGTGTTTCTTACCTGCTGGCTGCCCAGTTTGGAGAAATTGATAACTGCAACAGAAATTAGTGCATTTTAAATACATGAAGCTACAAAATGCAAAACAAACTGGAGAGTTAGATTCTGCATCTCTTATGTTGGCTAAGTTTATATGACCTGCTGTCGTGGTTTAAACCCACGCAGCTCGTTCACTCATTCAAGCCCCCTGCTTCCAGAGAGATGGGGGGAGAATCAAATAATGCAACTTCCACAGGTTGAGATAAGAACAGTTTAGTAACTAAGGTATAACACAAATCACTGCTGCTACCACCAATAATAATAATGATACAGGAAAAGAATACAGCATCCCATCAACCACAACAGATAACTCACGACACCCCACCAACCGAGTGCTGACCGACCACCTCTTCCAACCACCCCGAGAGAACTAGGCCTTCCGGATCACTCCCAGTTACATCCTGGGCATGACGTGCTATGGTATGGAATACCTCTTTGGTCAGTTTGGTCCTGTCAGTACAGTCCTGTCCCTCCTTCCTCCCGACCCCACCTCCTCCCCGGCAGAGCATGAGGCTCACAAAGTCCTTGGTCAGGGCAAACATCGCTCAGCAACAACCAAAAACATCGGCCTTATCAGCCTTGTTCCCGAGCTAAGTCAAAACACCAGCTACTAAAGAGAAGAAAACTGACTGCAACTACTGAACCCAGGACAGATATATTCTTTGATTTTTATAGTCTCTATCCTTTGTATGTATAATCACCCTAATTGCTCACAAATAACAATGGTGTTACTAATTTAAATTTATTAAATGTACTTCTATTATATTGATGAACCTTATAGAAAAGTTCATGAAGAAGCTAGTAATTCTGAGATCACAGCAAGGGCTGAACACTGTGCAGTAACTGATCCTGCACATAAAAAAAGAGCTAAATGTGACTAGCTCTTCCTTAACCAAGCATAGCCCTTCTTCTGCAGGAATGGCATATGATAATATGGAATAAAGAACTGTGTAATTGTATATCTAAAGAATTATCATAATGATACACACAGTGGGATTAAATTACTGCTTTACAGACAATACATATTCTTGTATTCTCTTACTTGTGAATGTTTTTGACTACATGATTACTTGATCTTGTATAATAAAATCTTGGTGGGAGGGAGTACAAGATGATATGGTAAACCATATACATTAAATTAACTTCCTTATAACTTTTCTTCTTCTAAAGAAAGGTCGTTGAATATTTACATTATAAAGAATTTATTAGAAGTTCCAAATTGCTAGCATGACATTTTTTCTTCAGGGAGAGAGGAAGAGGAGAGGAGGGAAAGTTAGGGAAACAAGAACAAGGTTAAAGTAACCATTTTACACTTACCTCTGCTGATCAGATTGTTCTTTTTATTTGGTTCTTCAGCTTTAGTTTAGTCTTAAACCAGTTTTCAAAAAAAAAAAATTTATTGAAAGATGTATTAGAAAAAAATATTTTGACTTGAAAATACATGATAGCATATGTCTTTTATAGAATCATAGCATGGTTGGGTTTGGAAAGAACTTTGACATCATCTACTTCCAACCCTCTTGACATGGGCAGAAACAACTTCCATAGACTAGGTTGCTCGAGACCCTGTCCATCTGGCCTTGAACACTACCAAGGGTGCAGCATTCACAGCTTCTTTGGGCAACCTTTTCCAGTGCCTCCCCACTCTCACAGTAAAGGACTTCTTCCTTATAACTAACCCGAACTTCTCTGTTTAAGAGTAAACTTTATGAGGTTTGCCTCACCTATAAAACTATGCATTATGAAAAAATATCATCTTGAGACCTGTTCTTCAAAACAGGCCTTTTTTGAATTACTAATGTTCACTTTATATCTGAAATTAACTGCCTTGTGTTTAGTAGGAAAATCAGGAGAAAGTTTAAGTTAAAAGCTGAAGGGAAAAGTCCCATTTAGTATGGCAACATTTCCCATGCAAGTTTGTGATGCAGTATCGTGTCACTGGACAATAAAGGTAATATCTCTGTTCTTCTTGATGCTGATGTCTTACATTAAGTACTTAAAATGCATTAGAATGATTCTGCTATAATGGTGAGAAAGTAAATCTGTCTGACAGGGGAATCATGAGAATTATCCTTCTCCACGCTATTATTTGAGGATAAATGGATTCTAACTCTTCCAAGACTTCTGGGACGATCTGAGGAAGAAGGGCTGTATCTGTGCTTTAGTTTCAGGAGAGAAAACAAATGTTGGTTAATATTCAAGGATCACTTGCAATAAGCTCAGGAGTGTTACATCCTGACTAAAGAAAAAAGTGCAGAAGGAGAGCCAGGAGACCTCCCTGGATGGATAAGGAGATGCCAAGGAAACTTCAAGGAAAAAAAGAGGCTTATAAAAGGTGGAAGCAGGGCAGGTGACATGGGAAGAACACAGGGATGTTCTCTGGGAAGCTAGGGACCAGGTTAGGGATAGGAAATCATCGAAGGCAGATGCAGGGATTGTGAGAATGAAGACCATAGACCCACTGTAGGAGAGAATGTGGTTCGAGACCATCTTAAGAAACTGAAC
>NDXB01017462.1:1505-29589 GCA_002631895.1 Agapornis roseicollis | reverse complement strand
GCACTGGAATGGGTTGCCCAAGGAAGCTGTGAATGCTCCATCCCTGGCAGTGTTCAAGTCCAGGTTGGACAGAGCCTTGAGTGGCATGGTTTAGTGTGGGGTGTCCTTGCTTATGGCAGGGGGGTTTGGAACTGGATCTTAATGTCGTTTCCAACCCTAACTATTCTATGAGTCTATGAGTTAAAAAGAAAAGGTTTGAATAACTTTAAATGAAGTGTAAGTATGGATGTTAATGTTAGAGCAAGCATCATTTATACTGTGGAAGGGAGGTTGGTTATCTCCTGCTTCAGGAAGGAATGAGCTCATCCATGTATCCAAGTACAGCACTCAATGATTTGCCATGAAATGTTTCTCCTCTGAAGCACTGTGATGCCAAAGCAAGATTGCGGTGATCTAGCTCTGTTCAGCAGATGCATTACCTGGGGTTCATGTGATGTCTCCATCTTCCCTTTTGCAGCCATGGAACAAGGTGTGCAGGAGAAGTGTCTGCTGCTGCCAACAACAACATCTGCGGCGTGGGAGTTGCATACAACTCCAAGGTGGCAGGTACAGTAGCAACTCAAGGTGTAAATGGTCATTAGGCCACTTAGATAGAACTGTGGAGACAGGGAGTGTTGCCCAGGACAGGCCTGCAGGTTGGTACTGGGCCATGTGTTCATTACTTTTCACAGCAGCTGAGAAGAGGAATTTCTCCTTGGTTTTGCCTTTTCAATTGAGGGCTTTATATAGCATCTTTAATAAGAGAGGAATAACTCTGTTCCTTCTTAAGCCAGCTCCTTTTGGCATGCTGATTTTCAGTGTTTCTTCCCTGCGTAGCTGCCGAATCATTTGTGACAAATCTCATTTTGCAGGAGGCAAAATCTAAATTCCTGCTGAAACTGTAAACTATTTGAAAAGGCAAATCCTATGCTGCTTCTGTTCTTTAGGTTCTCACCAGGCAGGGCATGCAGTGCTGTAAATCTCTGCAGTCGTTGGTTTGCTGTATTTTAACAAGGGATGCAGAGTGGTAGGAGCAGATGAACAGAATGAAAGGGGTGGTACCTAGCACTTGGCATTCACACATTGGGTCTGTTGGGTATTTTTACTTACAGTTAGCCCTTGTCTGCACTGATAGACTGAATATAGTGCTAGAAGTGAGTTAGGCTCTCAGCTTGTGTCGAATTAGTTTAATCTGAAGAAATTCAGTTTTCCCTCTTCAAGACTTCCATGAGAACCAAGGCATAGCAAGCAGGGATAGATGCTTATGAATTTCACTCGCATTCCCCAGTCTACACCAAAACACCAGTGTGGATGCAGCCGCTGCTTCCTGGGAATGGTTCACAATGTGTGTGCACGGGCACCTCTGCTCTGCTTGTCAAGACCCTTTTTCACTCAGTGTCTGAAGATTTAGGGAAAGCCATATTTCACCTGCCACCTACAGGATCAAAAGCTGAATCTCTACTGTAGAAGGGCACCAAGCCGTGTTTGTTAAGCTGTTACCCCAAGTATTACTGAGAGTTAGTAACCAGCTGGGCAGGTCTAGGGCTTGTCCTCTTGAGGAATGGTAATGTCCTTTTCAGGGATGGGGCATTTCACAAAATGTTTATTCTGGCAACAGCTGCTTTTACAGGAGTGTGAATTGAGGCTGTTTCTGATGACCACCAGCCTACAAATAATCTTCCGTATGTGCCCACATAGTAGCAAAATCCCCAACAGTCCCAGCCTTCCTCCCTAAGGACAGTGTGCACCTGGAGCACCACCGTGTGGTCAAAGGAAACGTCGAGTTGGGTAGAGCTTTCAATTCAAAGCTACAAGTGAGAGTTGATTACTCCGGTCTCATTTAAAAGGCATTAAGAGCTTGGTTGTCAGTGAAACTGTCCTATGTGTGGGGCATGATAGGTATTAAGAGCTTCCACTGCTGTCTTTGACACACTCTGGCTTTTTTATGGCCAACACTTCGAGGTTTTATGAAGTTGGCATGTTGGTTTGTATCCTTTGAGTTTTACTACAGTATAGGTTAAAATAAACAGGTTTTAGTTGCTTTTTCCCTCTAAGTACTGGCCATATTTTCTATTGTGTCTGCATGTCAACACAATGATATTTTTCCAGGAAATTGTTACACAGTGTGTTTCCCCTCTCTGATTAAATTCTGTAAAAGAACCAAAGCAAACAGAAAAAGTACTTGGAAAAAGTAATGAAATGTCGACACATCACTGAGTGTAGATTAGAGATGAGGGAGGCCTCACTTGGTTTTCCTTAGTTGTTAAAAAATACTATTTTAAATACTATTAGTATTTAAATGCTATGAAATGCTGAGATTGCCGAATACTACTGTTTTAAAACTGATTTCAAATAGTAGATGGAAAAATCTATGTAATAAGAAAGCTAACAATTAGGTGCTTTCTCTTTCTGGGCCACGCTATATTGCTCTCATCCTGTCGGGTAAGCACACCCCTGATGAAATGCAAGTGGCTAGTGAGTAGGTGCAGCTGCCAGTGAATTAAAATACCTGTAACTGGGGGATGTCTCCAGGTGCTGAGATTTCATCTTGTGCTGGGTAATACATAATTCATGTTTATGTTGATTAAATCTACAGGTATTCGAATGCTTGACCAGCCATTTATGACAGACATTATTGAGGCTTCCTCTATCAGTCATATGCCTCAAGTCATAGATATATATAGTGCCAGCTGGGGACCAACTGATAATGGAAAGACTGTGGATGGACCTAGAGAGCTAACACTGCAAGCAATGGCAGATGGTGTGAACAAGGTAACAGTCTTATTAAATAATCTGGATACTGGGGCAGAATGGTATTTACCCACTCACACTGAAACCAGTGACTTGGAGGTACATGGTCCTCCTACAGATGTTGCAGAACACAATGCAATTGTGTCAACCATCCCAACTTTTGAAGGTCCATTGATGTTGTGTCTGAAATATTGTTGCTTTTGTTGTATATTCTAAGGGTACAGTACTGTCTTGCATGGAGCTGTGTTTATCTCTCATCAGTTTACATATGCTTTTCATATGGAAATGGAAGAGCCTGATCTTGCAAATATTGCTGAGGTTGAAACATGCCAGCTGTACTACTGGCATCATATTGTCTGGTTTGGTGTGCTATCAATTTAATTATTGTTTTGGATTTGTAGTGTATTTCAGGTCATTATTATGGCTGTGGTTGAACCACAGCTCTTCAGAAGTCCATGGGGTAATATATTCCCCATTAGCAGGAGCCTCCTTGTTTATTCCCACCTTTCCACCTCCTACTAGGAACAGTCTATGGTCTATGTTAAAGACACCCACTACTGTTCTGGAATCTCTTAAAGCTGTACTCTATTAGAAGATAGAGTAAAATGTGTGTCACAACTCAAAAAGAAAACAAATCAGTCCAAAACAAACAGACAAACCTTTCATGGCTCTGTCTCCATCTCTTTTGTGTCATGCAGCTGCTCTGATTCTGTAGGGAATGAGCCTCCTCCCCTTGGTTGATCATAGATGGGTTTCCATAATGAAAAGATCTGAAATTCCCCAGAACATCTGAGGTGGTTTTGTGTGGGAGCTCTGCAATTACTCATTTTTCCATCCAAATTATTTCTTCCTCTTACTCGTGCCAGTTTCTCCCACTCTTCCATCACCACCTCCCTGTGAGAAGCACATTCAGTTTACCATGTTTTGTGACATGATAATTAAATCTACTGCTGTGGTAAGTAGTGAAGCATCTAAAGCTTTCACAAATGTGGAGCCTCAAGTGTTTTGCCTGTAACAGACAAATTATAGTCATCTTCATGCTCTTGACGATAAAACTGGCAATGTACTGCAATAACACAGGAAGACTTGTCACCAGATTCTCATGAGTCTGCTCAGTTTTGTAGTATAAACTTTAGTCTGACCAGCTCAAAGTCCCTCTGAAGTCATCTTGACATAAGCTGTGTTTTTTCTCATGATTTACTTTCATTTATCTAGTGATTCCATAAAGATGCCCTTAAATACTCCTGTCTTGTGGAGAATCTTTCTTAGGTATGTGACATAGTTGATATATTTTTAGCAATGCCTTATGTCTTACAGTTAGTGGATACTTTATCTTTCTTCCACTAAGATTGGTTGGAGGAGACTAAACTCTGAATATAGAATAATTCGCATATAATTTTTGTGTTATTCTCCTCCTATGCAGAACAGAAAAGACACTAATAACCCTGGCAGGGGAATGCAAACTAAACTAAATAAAGGGGTTTTACCTCTCAAGGGAAGCAGATTTTAAATTGAAGTCATGCTTTTTTGAAGTTTGGTATTTAGAAGATCTTCTCATTAACTTGCTATCCTATCACCATATGCTTCAGTTTGTGGAATTACACTGTCATTGACATTCTCTTTGAATGTTAAGTATAGGAGAAAGGATTTTTCTCTTCTCTTGTCTGGTCACAGTCCCATGCTTGGGAGTGTTGGGTTTATTACTGTTTTAATGCCTTCCCCTCAGAAGTGTTTGTGATTCTTTCTAAGAAATATATTGCAGTATTAATATCAGAGGGGGCCCTGAGATCTTAGGTTGAGTGTTTGTGAAGGAGAGAGGGATGCTGAGCTGCACTTTGGGGAGGATTGCTCTTGTAGCCTATCAGAAAACAGAAAATGAGCAGGAGAACCTGCATTAAACCAGTTCTGTCAAACAGCCATTGAGGAATTAAAGAGCAGAAGGAATAATCCTGGGTCCTACCTACCTAAGAGAGATATTGTTGTCCAGGGACAGTTACACTTAATTTTATAGTGCCAGTGTCCCAGCTATCTTCTACACAAAAGAGACTGCTCCACCCCATAAAAACCTCTTTGCATTGGGATCATAACTCTATCTACCCTCATTTTCCTTATTACATTTCCTGTCAGAGAATGTTTTTTTGGGATATAGTGTGTTCTCTTGTTGTGGAGAGCCAGATTTTCTAGAGATATTTCAAGATGTCAGTGAATGCTGGGTACTTTCCATGGTGCTTTGAAAAATCCACCGCAGACTTTCCTGCATCTAAAGCAAGACTAACAAGCCTTTTACCTTGTTAAGTACCCTTTTACCTAGTTTAGGTCTGTAACGTGCATCAAATTTTCTGCTGGCTGTACAAATGTAAACCTAGTTTATGATAATTTTTTTCAGAATAACCCCCCCTTTACAAGAGAAATGTAAATTTTATAAACAGAGACAAATAAATGTAGGAATTCCTTTTCTTTCTCAGTTTAGAGCTGATTCTCACCAGAGTGATTGTTCACAAATTAGTGATGAAGCTGAAATATTGGCAGGGAGGAAGCAACATGCTGAGAATAAAAATGTGTTATTAAACTAAAAGCAATACTTTCAAATGTCCTGAAAGGAAATGTCAGATCTCTTGCACAGAGCACGATTAATATCCTTACTTCTAATGCAATAACCTAAAAATAAGTGTGAGTGATACAGAATTCGTACAGGGAATGTGCAGTTAACTGAGTTGGCAAACACAGGTAACATTTGCGTTGTTATAACCACACTTGGGAACCTGGCTCAGGAAGAAACTCACTGACAAGAGTTTTGTCCTTCTCCCAAACTCCGTTCCACTGTCATGTCCTTTAGAGGTCCATTTTCCAGAGCTGCTGGGATGCCAGAGCTAACTAGTCACCCAATAATGATAAGAAGATGAAAACTGCAGAAACTGAAAGACTCCTGGTTTATATGTCTGTGTTCATGGCTTGAAGCCATGGAGCCATAATCAAGTGGGTGAAGGCTGATTTATCTTCTTAGCTTTGATCTCCTGTTTCCCATTCTTGGCATTTCTGAAGCTAATTCTTGTATTTTGTCTTAATCACACCTTCGATTTGGTGTGCTCCTTGCTTGTAAGGTCAATAAAGGCAGCACTATATATCATGATCAAGGATATTAAAATCTGTCCATCGCTCTGGCGACTGTATGGGCTGTTTTGCTAACTGCATTTCTAAGGCTGAACACAGAGGGGATGGCATGTGTGTGAGCTTGGTTGTCAGGGTAATACATGTAATCAGAAGGTAGTGGGAAAGGGACTCAGGCTGCTTTTTTCTTATCAAGACATGATCCTACTCATTTTTAGTGCAATCTACACTTCACTGTGTTATCTCATGACTTTTGTTCAGGGGCAGTAGTCAACAGTGTGACTGGGCCACTGAATAGCAGTAGTTGCACTGCAAAGATAAATGAGCTCGCAGCTGAGTTAGCAGGCGCTTGAGAATAGAGATTGAAAGTTTTAAACACATGGACATCCACAAGAGTTTGATAGTTACCAGCACTGGTTTGACACAAACGAGCAATCTTACCTAATGCAAATTCTAGCTGCCAGCAAAGACATATTTGGGTCTTCATTGGAAAGGACTTGGTACAACTTCTAGTTTTTAAAGACTAGGTTGAAACTTGTGAGTATCCAATACCTACCTAATGAGGGAGACTCACCCTTTGCTATGGGACATCTGATGGTGGCTGCCAGTTGTAACAGGAGACTTGTCACACTGGAAGTCTGTGCCTGACCCAGATACCGCTTAGTATAGCCTGCAACAAATGCTGTTCTGGCTTGTGAAAGAAAGATCCAGAGAATGCACTCTGTCATGCTGTCTTTTTCTTTAAACACATCTGCCAGGAGCAACAAATTAATATATTTAATGAGATTTTATTATTTGGCCTCTAGACTCTGCCTGAGGCACACCTGCGATCCTGGGGTCTAGGGAGAAAAGGTGCATGTTTCTTTGCAGTTTCAGTAAATCACCAATCTAACATTGTTCTGGGCTGTCCTGAGATATCTTAGCCTTGCATCAAGACCAGGCTGCTCACATGCTCAGTTTCATCACTTCTAATCACTCTGTGTCACATATTTGCAGATACAGAAACTGGATGGATGGATGAGCCTAGAGTGGTGGTCAGTGGTGCCACATTAAGTTGGCAGCTGGTCATGAGTAGTATTCCCCAGGGCGTGGTATTAGGTCCAGTGTTGTTTAATATGACTGAGGGCATTTAGTCTGGAGAAGAGAAGGCTCAGGAGGACCCTATCACTCTTTACAACTGCCTGACATGAAGTTGCAGTGAGGTGGGTCTTTTCTCCCAAGTAACAAGTGGTAGGACAAGAGGAAAAAGCCTCAAGCTGCACCAGGGGAGATGTAGATTGGATATTAGGAAAAATTTCTTTACTGGAAGAGTAGCTGTGCATTGGAGCAGGAAGTGATGGAATCAGCTTCTCTGGAAGTGTTCAGAAACTATGTAGATGAGGCCCTCAGTGACATGGTTCAGTGGTGAAGTTGGTAGTCCTGGGGTAACAGTTGGACTTGATGATCTTAGAGGCCTTTTCCAACCTAGTTGATTCTATTAAATATTTCTTTGATGAGCTACGGAGGGATTTTAATGCAGGTACAGAAATGCAAATTCAAATTCAAACCAGAGTAAGAAGCAGCCCAGCAGTGTTGAGCACAGCTAGCTATATCATCTGATTGAGAGGTGCTTGCATTTGGGATAGGGGAAGAGTGATGTAGTAGTAGCATTTTCTATATAGATGGCTGGACAAAGCAAAGCTATGTGATTCATGTATCCCTTGTCTGACCTGTGCTTGCCCACTTTGAGGGCTGAATAGCTTGGAGGAGGAGGTAGGGATGGTAAGTGGGATTACTGTGACACCATAACTTTCTTAAATAGAGACTTTTTTTCTCTACTGTCTTGCATCCAGAATTGTATTAGCAGTCACCTTAATCAGGAAAATGCAACTAGCTCATGAACAAATTCTACCCATGTTTTATGGTGTATCCTGTCTTAAATGCAGTAACTGGTAAATGTTTCTTATTTGCCATTTCATGAGTCCAGTTCTTTCCAGCTTCAGCTATTGGAATTTAAGGTAGTAGAGAGAAGTAATCAAGTTAAGCTGGTCTCTCTCTATCCCTGTTTTATGTTGTAGTATTTTATAAGTTGAGAGGAGTTGTTCATGAACTGAATTAATTTCTTGAGACTTCACTGTCTCAGCCAGAATATATAAGACATGATCCATTTGTGCTTGTGCTGGTGAAAATGTTATTGCTTCTATAATATGGTTCTACCTAAGAAAATCCTTCACAAGTACAAATTGCCAGGGGAGCAGTATCAACAATTTATAGTCTCATCATAGCTCTGTAATTGGGCTCACCAATGAAAGAAGAAAGAGCAGTCTTATAAATGAAAGGAAATATTTCTCATTTGCCTATCTCCAAGACCACAGACATTGTGTTACTGTTCTTTGAAATATGCTGAAGATGGCACATTAATAAAGCATATGCAGTTAGATACCCCTAGCATCATTTTATTTGCTCAACAGCCAAGTGAGGATAGCAATATTAGTTTATGATCTGGCAACCATCTAATTACTCCATTTCTGAGGAAGCCTTTCAAGCTTCTTTGTAACTTAGGAGCCCTTTACTATCACATTGCTGTTGTGTCTGGAATATGCATTATAATTCTGTGCCTTGTCTTTCTTGTGCAAGATAAAATCAAACCTTATTAAAACCCTATGCAAATACATCCGATCTGCTTGGAATCCTGAAGTTGCCCTGTTCACCTGATGGTATGTTTTCAGGCTTTTGTGAAACATCATAACCAGCTTTACTGACATGGTGATGGAATACACATCCTTTGACTGGGTACATGACCCAGGTTTTGACCCAGGTCAATGACCCTCTGCTTTCCTGACACACCTCAGGGGATGGATGTGTGCTTCTGAGGACAAGATGGGCAGATCTCAAATGCCACTGATTTCTGTTGTGATATTGGCTTCCTCAGGGATGTCTTGGTCAACTGAGGATCTTGGCTGTTGTAGGTTTCTGCTTTGCATGGGTCTGTGACAGGGTTAATTACTACCCTTCACAGAGTTTCAAATGACTGTCATATAAAGAGCAGAAAGCTGTTGTATCAGTGGTTGGGCCAACATGGCAATATTTGAAGCTCTAAATGTAAGTATTTTCTTTGTTGACATCTAAATTGCTGTTTTCTAAGAAGGCAAGACAATAATGTAGCCTGAAAGCATAGATTTTGCTGTATCATTATGACCCCAGAAGTGTTCTGCTTAATCTCTGTGCCGCAACTCAGCAGCCCTATGTTTTAGCTTCCCACAAGCTACAAGCTGGGAACTTTTGCACAGTGTTGCAAAAGCCACAGGTGAAGCTGCTTTAGATTGTAGCACTCCCCAAGAAATCCATATAGGAAGGGAGCACAGGGATCCAGGAAGTCACAGGCTACCAGATTGCTGGATGAATCAGCCTGGCAGATGCAAAGGTAGCTGGAGGACCAAGGGCTCAATAGAGTTTCAGCTGGCACCATGTCAGGAATGCAGGAACATGCAGGCAGGCTTCAGAAAGCCCCGGCAGTGCAAACAATGAGCAGTAGTTCAGCAATGCCAAGGACTCACTGTCTCCAGCTGGCTTACCTCACAGAGCCAGACTGCTTATGCACAGGAGTGCTGGGGAGACTAAGGCAGAGCAATGCCTCTGAGTGGTTCTCCAGGATGTCTTGAGAGCCCAGCTCAATGCTCCTTGCCAAGCCATTACAGCAGTCAAATGGCCCTACAGTTCTTCTACAGTCCTTCCTTATCCTTGCCATGGCATGGCCCAGCTTGGGGGTGAGTTTGTGTTGGCTGCCTGGGCTGCAGACTGGACTTTGTGAGAAAACAAGCAATTGTTACTGAAGGATGCAGGATTTAATTACAGCACATGTAAGGATTTTAAAGTAATTCAGTCCTGAAGAGAAATAAATGCTCTTTTCAGAGGACAACACAGTGAAAACTTACAGGGGATGGAAACTGAGTCCTATTCATAAATCAGTAGGACCCATGGAAGGGCTTGAAAAAGCTGTAGAATTTTTTGCTTTCCCTGGAAAACCAGCCTATCTGTCACCGCAGCAGGCACATAAATTGCTGTTGAATTATATGGAAGGTGCTGAAACACTTCTGTTTTCTAAAACGGAAGAATGACAAAATAGTCGTAATTATATCATATGGCACACAAAAAGGTGTTTAGAAAGTCATATGTGTGTTGAGTTAGTTACAGAAAGCAATTCTTGGTTCTGTATTTTTTCCTATGTTTTTCTATGCTCCATCTGCATTCTCTTAGAAATGGGACAGTCCTTAAACAGCAGCAAACCATTTGGCTGTCCTTATCCTGATATACTTTTTCATTGTGCCTAAAAGAATGCCTTCTCGCAGTCAGGTGCTGCTGCTTTTTATTTCTTATGCTGAGTTCATCTGCCCGCTGGTGTCCTGATGCTGTTATTCCTTGGTACCTTGGTTGGTTTTTGGGGTAGGAGCCTGTTCTTTGTTTTGAACTTGTACTGCTTAGAAATCGTTAGTCCTGATCTATGGCTGAAGGATTAGGCCAAAGCCAAAGGGCATCAGAAATGTGCTGTAGAGACTGTTAGGTTCCTTCCATCCATCTTCAGCAACCCTGATGGCCAGGCAGGAGTGGGTGAACCAGAGGAGTCATTGCAGAGGCTGTGCCATGGTAGAGGCCCAGCTGTTACTCACACTGACACTTGCCAACCTTAATAGGAAAATTCAGGGAAGCTGGGGGGGATTTATTTGTCAAATACCACTCATATTTATCTGGAAAGTGTGATCCAGCAATCGAAACTTTGAGAGACACCAACTTAGGCACTAGCCCAGCAAGCATGACGAATGAACAGAATAAGAAAGAAAATGAAGAGTTCAAGATAGGCCTGAAGTTACACAGAGAATTAAGCCGCAGTCCACTTTTCCCAGGTAGTTGAGTAAAGAAGTTTCTTTGGGATTATGCTTTTTAGAACATAAGAAAAGGAGCAAGAAAACTCCTGAGGGATATTTTTTGCTGGTAGCACAGCATCCCACGAAGGACTCTGGAAATAGAAAACCTGCTGTTTCCACTAAGAATGCTTCTCAGTAGCTGTCTGTGATGTTCTAAGCATATAGCCTTGCCCAAGATTTAATTCTGATTTAGCCTGAAATGAGAGGTGAGCCTCTCTTGGGCTAGTACTAAATGCAGCTGGTACTAAAATATACTACTTGCCTATAAGAAATCTGGAGAGGGACTTTTTACAGGGGCAGGTAGTGACAGGACAAGGGGGAATGGCTTCAAACTGAAAGAGGGGAGACTGAGATTAGACATTAGGAAAAAATTCTTCCTTGTGAGGTTGCTCAGGTGCTGGCACAGGTTGCCCATAGAAGCTGTGGCTACCCTATCCCTGGCAGTGTTCAAGGCCAGGTTGGACACAGGGCTTGGAGCAACCTGCTTTAGTGGAAGGTGTCCCTGCTTATGGCAGAGGGATTGGAACTGGATGAGCCTTAAGGTCTCTTCCAACCCAGACCAGTCTGTGGTTCCATAAGAAGATCCGTTTTCAGCTCTGAGTGAGATACAGTGCCTCAGAAGCGTGGGTGCAACGCTGTGCATTGCTTTTGGGGAAAATGAGTGGGTTCCGACAGGATTCTGGAGCAAGGATAAAATACACCTCATTATCTTGCTGGTCTCCCTTCTTCCTGAATCTTCCGGCTCCCTCTGGTGTTTATAGTATGTATTACTATCACCTTCTCCAGTCCTCGTTTTGGCCTAAATTTACGGTAGCCTGAGTTGAGCAACTGACATTTTTAGGCTCATATATGCAAATAGCAGCTGTCGGTTTGCTTTAAATACAACACTTAGTTGACCCAACTGGGATTTTTCTGGTTTAGACTATTACCATTCAGAGAATTGAAAACTCACTTTCCCTAAAGCCATGTATTTCTGCTTGGTAAAAGAAATGCTGCCTGAGGATTGGTACCAAGTAATTTGCCTGTACAAACTATCCCACAGCTGCAGGTCTGACTGTGGGAAATGTAAGCAGCAAGTCCTAAGCATATTTGCAAATAACACACTTGGGTTACTATCAGTTTATTTCAGCAGTGTTTACTCCTCTTTCCACCCCCAGCTAAGAAGAAAAGGCTGTTGAAAGTAAAGTATTAAGAGCTGAATTATGGGGTTTAGCACTAAGACTCTCATAGAAATGGTATCCTAAGGCCATTCTCATGTTATAGTAATGGCATGCATAAAACCCATTCCCAGCAGCACTCAGCAGGCCAATTCCGCTCATGAACTCGAGTCTGAATTTTGGTTCCTCTGCGAGTTATCCTGCTCTCCACCAGCAATCTGTTACACTTGTTTTGTACCAGTCTGCCACAATTCCTGCCTGTGGAGTGAAACACTTTGCAGCAATACCCGGTTTTGGCAGCATGGAACAATTTGCCAAGCAGGACTATGGCTGTCTCTCTATGCTGAGCACTGTGTAGTCTAACTTTCAGACACCAAGCTACTTCTGTGAGTTTTTTCACATGAAAAGAAGTGTTTCCCCTCCCTTTAAAACAGCTGGAAGGGAAGGGTTGTTTAAGAATGGGTCCATACATGCCAACCATCCTGTCCCTGGCACCAGCAGCCATCTGCTCTCTGTGTTGGGCAGCAGCCTGTGGTTTTGAGGCAGAGAGAGATGTGCTTGAGCTGCAACAGAGGTTGTGCAAAGAAGGCAGATGGTGGCAAGTTGGGGTGATGTAGCTATGGTGACACGCTTGGGATGTAGCATCTGAAGTGAGATCAAGGCCCAGGTTTGGGCCCTGTAGCTGTCAGAACACAAGGTAGAAAATGGAAAATGTCAAAGGGAGAAAAAGCATCACAGTTCCTGTTGTGCTGATCTTTTTTTATGTATATACATGTATATATATTAATAATTTGCTGGAATTATTTTGCTCTTAGAATTATTTTTGCAGCAGTATCATCCTCCCTTAAAACTTAGATGCTTGATTTCAAATCTTTATGGGAGTTCTCAGTATGATTTCAATAAGCTTTTTCATAGTCATCATCTTTATTATGAAAAACTATGTCCTGAGATATTATATACCCAAGGGGCAGCAAACCTGCTGTGCTGTTCAATGGATTATAATGCAACTCACTGACGTGCTTGAAATAATGAGGTTGCTCTGTTCAGTGGGATATGATGAAAGTAGAAGCTACTGCTGGGAGCTTGGATTTGATTTAAATTCAGACAGAAAAGATTCCCTGTTAGAATACCATTGCAGGTTACTATGTTTGTATAATCTTTGACTTCCATTTTATGCTGGACAACGAAGAGGCTAGAGGTGACCTTTTTAACTCCTGTCCAACGTGTATGAACAGTATGTTAAGCTGAGGCCTTCACCTTTCTGGTGCTGTTGGAAGTAAATGTTGGATTGCAGTGATCTGAACAGAGAAAAATGGTGTCTATTCAGGAATCAGTGAGAGATCTGAGCTTTGAGTTCAGTCGGACCAAATGTCAGGGTTCTCAGGTCTAACCCTCTTGGGACAACCCTTACCTCTTTCTTAGTATGGGAAGAGAAGAAGGAGCTGAGCTGATCCCTTCCCACTCCTTGTCTGTCTAGAAGTTGTGAGAGGATATGGATTTCTTTCCTTTAACTGGTGCGAAGCCCTTATAGCTTTCCTTCAGCTTCAGTCTCTCTCCTCTTCAGTGTAATTGGTAGACCGTCTTCCTGTAGATGATTTATATGGTCTCATAACTCTGTTTTCTGCTTAGTAGTGGAAACTGATTTGTCAGATAAACAGCTCTGAGTCAGTGATACCTTTGGAGAAAAATCTGTTGAGATAAAAAGGTGCCCATTTTACAGAGTTTTTCAGCCATTGCCTGGACCTAATTGGATCTTACAAACCCAGTGTGTGAGATGACCTATATCCCTTTTAAAAGAATGCTTTCCTCATAGCACTTAGACCTTGACATAAACGCTAATGAATCCATAAAAAGTCTCAGCATCTGGCACAGGAGCCTTCAGGGCATCAAACAAAACAGGAGATAAATGGAAGTGCTCTGTGTACATAAGGTTGCAGAGCTGGCTGTGCCTGCCAGTTAACTGGATTTAATAATCTGCAGAAGTCCATGTTATTTCTGTTTAGGGTTGATGTATATTTTGTTTGGGCTGATTTTCTCCTTTATAGATGTCTAGCTTTACAATTAGATGTGCAGTTTAAGGTAGCTGCTCTTTCCTATTAGCAGTTTAACCCAAGAGGGTTGATTTTCCCCTTTCACAGGGCCGGGGTGGCAAAGGAAGCATCTATGTCTGGGCCTCTGGAGATGGGGGCAGCTATGATGACTGTAACTGTGATGGTTATGCATCAAGCATGTGGACAATCTCCATCAATTCTGCTATAAATGATGGACGGACAGCTCTGTATGATGAAAGCTGCTCTTCAACCTTAGCTTCCACCTTTAGTAATGGGAGGAAGAGAAATCCGGAGGCTGGTGTGGTGAGTTCCGATATTATTGTGCTGTTGCTGCTGTCTTTGTGCACTCCCACAACCTATTACAACTCTGTCTGATTTGGAGCAGCAGATGGCTCTTTGATGAGATAGATATTTTCTCATCTGCAGTACACAATGGTGCCAAAATTGTCAGCTGAGGAGATGCGGTATTAAAATTGAGAACAGCAATGATCTTCCATCGCTTAGTGCTTCATAGAGTTGGTGCTTTCCTTTATCAGAAACCATATTTGGAAGTTCAATCGCTCTCTTCCCAGAGCAGGGTGTGGAAAAAGGCCTCTGTAAAAATCTAAATTGAAAGTGTCAACATTTGAGATCATACTTGCTTGTACTGGCAGAGCAGTCATGAACCAGACTGCTTCTGCAAGCTGTAGAGAGCAGAGAGACATTCAGTCACTCACAGAGGAAATATGGGGATTTAGATCATCCTCAGTCTCCCATTGAGCAGTGTGGAGTCCCCTTGAGATCCATACCTACAACTGGAAAATATGCAGTTTCTGTTCAAATGTAATTGGGATTCTCTTCCACTGTACTGATCACTGCTCTGCAGCATCTTCAGACTAGCCAGGACATAGTCTAATTCACAGAGTGGAAAATTCAAGTGTAATAACTCAGGGTTAGTTTTTGCCAAAACTTTTTATACATTTTCTATGGCCCTCTCTCAAAGACACATTGTGTAATCCTCACTGCCCATATGCAGCAGCAGAGGGAAAAATACTGCTTTCTGTCTTGGTATCAGCTCTATGTTGATATCAGCTGAGATGATCCGTGACACCTTTGTAATTATCCCCACAAAATGAATTTCTAAGATTTCCTTCTGGTTTGTTCTAGTGAACAAATCTGCACTTTGTCATTCTGTCACTATCAGACAATATCAAAATCCTGCTATCAGAAGATAGCAGCCTGGAACTGGTGTTGGTTCTGGAGTTGCACAAATGTTAGAAAGCTTGACACTGTTCACAATTCTAGTTTCAAATACTTCTGACAACCACAAGGGAATTTAAGGCCTTTGGTTAAACTGTGTTTATAGGAAATAAATGCCATCTATATGAGTTTATGAGTTCTAAGTGTTAGTGACCACTGCTTTACTCCATCATAATATTTACACTTCTGTAACTATGTCTCATTGTGGTTTTAAATTTACACACTATTCTAAAGAAGAAAAGAGGTGCTACGCATGAGCACACAGTTACTCTGAAGAGCCAGGGCACAAACTGCCACTTCCCGTATTTTTCTGAGTCTGCAGCTGCAAGGAAAATGGACTAGCTGTTTTTATTGATTACATCTGATATCATTGCAGGCTACAACAGATTTGTATGGCAACTGCACCCTGCGTCACTCAGGAACGTCTGCAGCTGCCCCTGAAGCAGCCGGAGTGTTCGCCTTGGCCCTGGAGGCTAAGTATGCTGTTGAGAAAAGCCTTGTGAGCTCTAGAGAGGAGAGGGCCTGCGGTTTGTTTAATGTTGCTCATCATTGAAATTGGCTGGCTGTGGCACGGGGCTAGAATGAGCAGCTAACAAGCTGCCTGCTACAATAGTGATGGGCATGGTAACTTACAGATGGAGCAGCAGCCTTGCCAAAGCCACAGAGCAGATACAGTCTGTCTGTCTTGCTCTCTCTGCCTCCTCTCCATCCATCCACTGCTTCCCAGGGTTTGTCTACTCCAGCACTGTTTGGAGGGAGAGATTATCAAATTTCTCCACATATCTAGTGTAGAATGCCCAGCCTACAAAAACATAAGAGCAATATCAATACAATACAAATACAAAATACAGTATCAACAGGACTTCATGTTGTGCCACATCCTGTCTACAATGACAGATGCTTAGGGGAGAGTACAACAAATGGGAGTTAGGAGTGATCTTTCAACAGCAGCTTTGGCAATCAGTGGTTTGGAGAGAGAGCAGTCAGCCTATCCTATTTAATAGCCATGGACAGATTTGTCTTCCTTTAATTTGTCTCACTTTTCAATTTGTCTGTATTAGGCACCTGTGACATCCAGTGGCAGTCAGGTCTACAGTAACATTTTTTGATGGTGGGGAATGTTTCCTTTGATTTTTCCTTAACCCATCGGTGGTGATTTGCATCCGTGTTACATAATAGCTCCTTTACGTTAAATTATAAATGCCATTGTCTATTTACCATCTCCTATGCCATTCACAACATTAGAGCCCTCTCATGTATCTCACTTCATTATCTTCTCCTCTAATGATTGAGGTAAGTTTTCTTTACAGGAACCTATACCATCTTTTTACTCTATGTTAATCTGTTTTACCAAGTAGAGGCAATATTTTCTCAGTTATACAGCTTCAGTTGCTGTAACCATGGCATGAACGGAGCACTATGTACATAGTTTCCTTCAGCAGTGCAGAAGAATGGAGATTTGGCAGAGGAGGCAAAGTTTATATCATTAGCAGAGCAATGATTGTTGTGCGCAGGGAATTACTTTGGCCAAGTATCATTTATCAGACTTTATATGCATAAAACGTGCATGCCCAGTGTTTAACTTGGGACGATCATTCCTTGTGCTATCAACTCCTTTCTGTGGGACAGCCACCATGTAATAAATGAATATGGCCATAAAAACATAAACGTTTAATGAATTTTATTATCACTGCATATTTAACCTGGGATACAACCTTAATATCTCAGTAATGATCATAATTCATTCAGGCTATCCATGAAGACTGGTATTACTCTTGCAAACTATCTTGACTTGAAATTAGACTAATACCCCTGGTTTGCAATTGAGTTTCTAGCTTTTGTTGAGGAGGCAGGGGAGAGAGAACTATCATTGTCTCCTATCTCCTTCCAGAACAGCTCTGTTAAATTATATTGTGTAGACATACCCTGGATGAGCTCCACTGGCCTTCACAGGAACAGCTAACAATCTCTGATGCAGAGGCCTCTTGCCTGCAATCTGCCCCGTCAGTTCTAGTGCAGTGTATGTCTGACATGGCCCTAAAACCAGACCAATCTGTGAGATGGAAAGATGGAAATATACAGCCCCAAGATCCATAGCAACTCTTAAAAGATTTCAGTAAGAGTGATGTACGTGATATCAGATTTTCAGCTATCTTGTGTCACCTTGGAGAAATGACAGTAATTGGCTATTCTGGTGTACATTCAGCATGCACACATGCTTATTACTTGGGGCACAGAAAGCTGAAAAGCGGATCCTTTTAGGTTGATGGCTTGAATCAGACATATTGTAATGTTGAAAGAGTTCATCATAAAACAACTGGAATAGCTTTAGCTATGTAGAATTAGAATGTCAGTTCTAAAGCTTCCAGAATAATAACTTTTAAGTGCCCTTCCTGTCATCATAATAACTGCAAATCTAGGAAGACAAGAGCTGATGATGAGAAACGATCATTGAATCTAGACAAATGTTACTTGACTGCATCCATCTATGCTAGTATATCATGAGTGACAAACCTCTGCCATACCTTATAATGAAAATCTACAGTCACCCACAGCCCATGTGCCCATATTCACAGAATACTGAAATTACTCATTCTGGGTGAGTCTCAGAGGTCTATGGGAAAAGCACAAGGACCAGGCAAGGAAAAGAGGGCAAGATGTAAGAGGAAGGCAAGGTGAAACTTTGTCATCATCTTTCTCTTTTTGTATTCTCAGGATCTGCTGCAGTGTTCAAGGCCAGGTTGGACGAAGCCCTGGGTGGCATGGTTTAGTGTGAGGTGTCCCTGCCTATGGCAGGGGGGTTGGAACTGGATGATCTTAAGGTCCTTTCCAACCCTAACTATTCTATGATTCTATGATCCTACTCATTTTATTTGCTTAAAAATTGCATGGTGGATCTATGTGTAGTTAAAAGCAGTTGTTTTCTGGGAGACAGTCAGAAATTATTTTGCAATTTTGGGGACTATATTTGAGGAAGCGCTATAAAATTAAAACCTATTCCCATTCCCACTGAAATCAACAGGAGCTTTGTTACTGATACGTGTATAGATACAATTCCTGTGTGATGCATAGAAACAAATTTCACCAAACACACTGTCTTACTTTAATTTCTTTAATATCTGCTTGGAAATACTGTACTGTTTGTTTTCCATGGTGCTCTTCCACAGCTTGGATCTTACGTGGAGGGATATGCAACATCTGACAGTGCTCACCTCCAAGAGGAACCAGCTTCATGACGAGGTTCATCAATGGCGCAGAAATGGCGTTGGGCTGGAATTCAACCATTTGTTTGGCTATGGTGTCCTAGATGCAGGAGCAATGGTTAAGATGGCGAAAGACTGGAAGACTGTTCCAGAGAGATTCCATTGTGTTGGAGGGTCAATACAGGAACCTGAGTAAGTGAATAGCCTAGTTCAGCTTCTTCCAGGCTTTTAGGAGACTATAAGCGTGCAAATATATTGACAAAGACACAGGTAGTCAAAGAAACATAATGGAATTATTATTCTACGAAAGCCTATTGCCAGAAACATTCAACTATTCCAACTAGTGATAAAATAAACTACATGATCTTTCAGTTCCTGGTTTGCTGGAGGAGTGCATTCTATAGCTCAGCTGTATGATCACTGCTGGTGCCAGCAGTGTTAGTAGAAGCATCCATTTCTTCTGGGTACTTACAGGTATGTTTGTGCCAAAGTTTCTGTGAATAAAGTGGCTGTGCACAAGTGAAAATCTGGGAGGCTGGTACTGTAAATTACATAAGCTGTTGCCACATGGGATATCTGTCAGCCAGGTCATATCTCCATGTGATATATTCCAGCAGACAGTTTTATCTCCAGAAGGCTGAAACAATCATCTACAGGTACTGGTGGTTCAATCTGAACACTACTGCATTTAATTGTGTTTGGTTTATGATGTCCTTCAAATCTCTAATTGCAGGCTAGGTAGTCAAATTATTTTCTGATTTACTTTCATGTGCTAAAGTGTACGAGTCAACAAGTGAATGAATTAATACTAATTGACTGCAACAGCTATAGTTCAGTTTTAATTATTTGAAATACTAACCTAATAATGGCCGATTTATGTCTATACGGTTTGAAATTTGACTTTTGAGTGCTATTTTTGAAGGCATCATTATTCTCTTGGAAAAAGAGAGCAGACCATATTGCCACCCTGGCACATAGCTCAGCCAGGTGAAGAGTAAGTTTGTTCCCAACCTTCCAAGTGGGTTTGTATTGGCAGGATCCAAGGTTATACAGCTGAGATCTGAGTTTTGATTTTTCTGGGCTATGTGTGCTCACAGATAGGAAATAAATAAGAGAGTGCTGAAGCTGATTTTGAGCTATGTCTAGTTTATTCATATTTTAATTGCAGACAAATCATCTCATTTATCTGAGATGCATGGGGGTCACCCGAAAGGAAGAGAAAAAATGTCTTTTTCTAGGCTTGTCTCCATGCTTCAGAGAATGTGATAGAGGTATTCTGGCAACAGACTGAGCCAGAGTTGGGCAAGTAGTATTTTCTCCTTCTGCCTTTGTTTTTGTGACCCATTGCTGCTATTGAGCAGACAGAAATGCAGAGGTAATGATGTATTTCCTCCAGCTCAGAGATCTGGAACTGCAGTAAAGCTTCCCTATTGCTGTCATTGCTCAGCAACCTCCAGAGTTGAGAAGTACTCTGCCTTGTATTGGTCTCTTTAGAGAACAGCACCCAGAAGAGGCTTTGTGCTTACAGCACAGTTTTGGAAAGTCAGTCACTACCTAAACCTCCTAACCCTACTGCAATATAATCTCAGTATGTGATCTGGACAGGTCCCCCCTATAATTACCTGACACATCTATATATTAATAGGACTGCTGTAATATTTACATCCCCCAAGAAAAATGTCACTGACAGGAGATAAGCATCCTGAATTGCAACATCTACTTTTTCTTAATTACCCTGCAATAAATTAGTGAAGTCCCAGCATCTCCAGAGATTCCTTGGAAATGAAAACTACACTGCACTGCTGCCATGGATAGTTGGGTTATTTTTCTACTTTGGCCTCACATTTTCTCTATGTATTCTATAGATGTTTATATAAGTATGGATACCTGTGTATGTAAAATACATACTCAGTACAGATTTAAGTGGAGGTGTGTAGTTGATACAGACATAAGTACCAGAGCAGCATTGTCAATTAGCAGAAACAGGACAGAAAAGAATTGACAGACTAGAATATACAGTGTGCTGAAAGCAATCAGTATTTAAAGTGCAGCACTTCTCTGCTGCCTGGAGAAACATTTGTAAGTAACAGGAACTGTTCCTGTAAAGGAATTTTTGCTGGATCAGCAAAAAGAAATAAAATGGACAAGTCTAAATCTGTTTGGAGATGCAGGGATGATTTAGGACATCCTAGTCCGTTAGCCGAGGAACAGCAGCATGGGAGTGTGCTTTTAGAGAGCTGCTAGCTCCCCTGCTCCTCTCTAACTGGGTACTACACTTCATGTAAAAATGAGTGTATTCCATACATCTATATAACAATCGGGCAGCAGCACACTGTGAGGGTGTGGAAAACCCATGTCTTCTGCTCCTTTCAAGTTAGATTTTTTCTACCACCTCTGGTTCTTTTGTGATTTTTGGGAAAGTTACCTGGACTATAGTAATTAGTCTAGTAAAGCAGAGAGTGTTAAACGCTAATGAATAGGAAAGGAAGAAACAGAGCAAGTCTATTCTCATGTGTTCTAGAGAGCTGAGATAACTTTTGCATTGCAGCACTTCAGAAGGCAGAGAGAAAAGCTGTTTGCAGTTGTCAGGCTGTCTGCAAAGCAGGTGGAATGGTAATACTGCTCATATTCCTTTGGCATTTGGTGTTGATAGGTAGAAGAGAGTCACACTGTGGTGTCCTCCCTCATGTGATGTCATCCCTCCTATGAAGGAGCTGTGGAGCACAGGCACAACTGTTTGATGAAGTATTGTCTAGTGTGTGAGGGCTGTGAGACAATGTGAATTCAGATTGATTTCAGGGTGATGCTTCCCATGCAGAGAAATTACAAGTGTGTGGCAACTGTGAGATTATGATTCTTCACCTCTGGTCACATTATAGTGCATTTCTTTGTGCTTTGGCACACAAAACAAATCTCAAGGGTATTGTAATTGTATGTTCAAATATTTTAGCGATACAATATTTATGTTATACCAGCTTCTGCTCCAGGGTATTCATAAGATTCAGAACCACATAGGCTTATGTTAAACAACAGTAAGTGTTTAAATGCCTTGAGAACCTGAATCTCTTTTTACTCTGGAAGTACTCCCAAGAAGGGAATACTCTTATGAAAGAGGGGCAGACACTGGCCTGAGCAAGTTACTGATGTAGGAAACTCTAATACCTGGAGCTCATCTCAAGAATAGAATTCCTGGAAGCTAGGCTTGAAGGAAGTGCTTTCGCTGGTCTCTGAAGGTCACAGTATTTCATTAGTAAAGGGAAAGGCTGGTACTCGTTTATTTTGAAAAGGAAGTATTAATTACCACAGTATGGTCAATGACCTTTAAAAGGGACCCTCTATTTTACTGCAAAAGCTAGCTCAGGGAGAAGCCACTAGAAGAAGTAATAACAAGCTAACTGGAGAACTTAATGACTTACTCCCTTTTTTAATGATTGAGGTAATTCTTGCCTTTAAAGTATTTCATTAAGATAGGGGAAAGTGTCACCCTGCTCACAGCAGGCTGATGGTGAAGACACAGACACTTCTATTTACGCTTGCAATGTATTTTGTCAGCCAGTTTCTGAGGCAACTGGTATTTGCCAGTTACATCCTGACCCTGTGGGGTTTCGCAGGCACTTGGCACCTTTGGGCTGGTGCTGAGATCCCAAGCAGAACTGCCCAGCACATAGTGGCTACTGGCCTCCTTTGCAAGAGCTGGGAAGGAGTGGATGTGTCTTGCTCAAACCCAGTGTGCTCTTGCCTCTTCCTTAGAGGCACACTTTGGTTGCCTCAGGTGTTTCCTCAACCACATGGGGAGCAAACATTGTGGGTGCCCAGCACAAAGGGAGCCAAGAGCACTGACCAGTATAAAATTGCATCCTGTTGTCTGTAATTAATCCCTTTGACAAATGTTGGTGAGACCATTGACAGCTGTGACTGCACGAAGTGGTTTGTCTTCTCTTGTGTGCCACTTCCAGGCGTTGTGTCCTCAGGTGTCTGACTGTGTCCAACAAGGAACCCTGTGCTGATAACAGGGATCTGCTTTCTGCTTGATGACAGGGTCCTCACAAAATAAATGCAGCAGGACTGAGCCTGTGCTCCATCTGCAGGTCTAGGTTTCTGGTTACACTTGGGGCAGAAGTCCTTCAGTTAATCGTGTGTTTGCCTTCCTAAGGACCGAGTTATAACAACCAATAAACTTGTGACTTTAAGTGCAGCACTTTGTCAGCTCAGTAAACAAGTGTGACTTCTTTCTGCAGTGTGTGTGCTCACCTGTAGAGGAGCATGGCAACGATAGCAGTTTTCATGGAAAATAGCTTTCAAATGAGGTTCCCATATTAGAGCAAGGATGTAGGATGTGACTGTGCTGAAGTTCTGTGTCACTGACCTCTGTCTTTTGCTTGCTGCTGTCTTTTAAGGTGGCTATCTGACTTGACTGACTGCTCCTGGTTCTTTTACTGAATATATACATTATTGTTCAATTACCCAATATAGTAGTGATAAGTAAAGGCAACTGTTGAATATATGTTACTGTTTCTTAAAGAGTGGTATGCCTTTCTTAACTGTATTCCTTCTCTTTTTGTGTGTGCACATTTCATAATATATTTTCAAATCAAGGTTTGATACCATTTTCTAAAAAGAATGTTCTTTTCCTTACTAAGTTTCCAACTATTTCCTTACTTTTCCATGCATTAATAGGGAGAATAGTATGAGTTTGAATGTGAGGCACCAAAACCCAGTAGTTTTAGCATGAGCCATGTTGTGCTCTGTATATCCTTTCAATTCACTTAATTATCTTTTGACCTGCAGAAAAATACCACCAAGCGGCAAGCTGGTCCTCACACTTACAACTGATGCTTGTGAGGGGAAGGAAAACTTTGTCCGATACCTGGAACACGTCCAAGCAGTTATAACTGTAAACTCCACTAGGCGAGGAGACCTCAACATCAACATGACCTCACCGATGGGAACAAAGTCCATTTTACTGAGCCGGCGCCCCAGGGATGATGACTCCAAGGTGGGTTTTGACAAATGGCCTTTCATGACCACACACACTTGGGGAGAAGACCCCCGAGGCACCTGGGCTCTAGAGATTGGGTTTGTTGGCAGTCAACCGCAGCGGGGCGTGCTGAAGGAGTGGACACTGATGCTGCACGGGACTCAAAGCGCACCATATATAGACCAAATAGTAAAAGATTATCAGTCCAAACTGGCCATGTCCAAGAAGGAAGAGCTGGAAGAAGAATTAGATGAAGCAGTGGAGAGAAGCCTGAAGAGTATACTGAGCAAGAACTAGTGCTGTTCTGCATGACGTTGTCTTTCCTTCCCCAGACCCCTCTACTCAGCTTTCTACTATCCAAACCTCTGTGTTAGACATATTACAATGATTGTCTCTGTAGCCAAATTATCACACTTTCTTGATTTTAAAGTCTTATATCTCGTCAATGATTATTTTAATTACTGAAGCAATCATTTTTTTACTCTAAACCACAAATATACTGTCCCCCACCAAATACTATGTACAGTTTGTGACTGTAAATTATTTTTCTTTGTGTCATACAAATAGGTAATAGCCTGCAAAAAAAGTTGATGGCTTTTCCCTTCATATTTTTGTGGTTAAATGTTGTTTGTAGTAAAAAAAAAAAAAAAATAGAGTGAATTTTAACATTTGCAGTTGGTGATAATGGGCACATTTCTTAAAATTATTGTGAGAGAGGGAATTGCAAAGAGGGTGGCTGGAGAGGACTTTGAATGTCTAACAGCTCCTTCAGCATCATTGACTTCAGTGGGACATTCCCCACTGGGTTCAACCAAAGTAGCACTAGACCCTACAAATAGAAATAATCCAGAGATGAAGAAAATTTTCCAATCCAATTTGCAGAAATCCAGTATTTTGAGAGTTTTCTTTTAATATATACACTTACACAACTATATACATGCAAACACTTTGGCCACAGAATGGGTCAACAGGCGTGCAATAAGGAAAGCAAGGCAATGCCAAGGCTGGGCAATGTGGGGAAGTGCTTTACAAACAGGGTCAGGGCATTCTAAAAGCACAAGTTGCAGTTTTGTTTTGTTTTAATTTTGGCAATTTAAATCAATTTACCATCTTACAGCAGAACGAGCACATAAGGAATGAACGAGCTGTGGGATTTCTGGCAGCCTGTGTGCAGAAGTGCATCTGCTTGTCTCTGTACCGAGATGTTCGACAGCAGCACAAACTGAGGCTGTGTCAGCATTTCCAGCCACAGACCCCTGTTTTCTGGGGTTTACAACCTGGCTGTCAATAAATTGCTGGGGGAGAAATTTAAAGGACACAGTTTCGGTCCCAAAGCAATTTTTTAATTCAGATTTCATTTTTTGAAATAGAGATTTGTTATTTTTATGTTACACAAATATATTTAAGGAGAAAAATATGCCTAAGTTATTAATGTGTAACGCAAAGTTGGCTTTCTTGGCAAATGTAGTGTGTTTGGGAAGATTTGTTGGTAATCATTGCTTTTTGCAGTTTCAAGAGTCGTTCCACCTTCACTTTCCATACATGTGTAAAGGCAGTCTCTCTTGCCCTCAGAGTCTGCTCTGGCTATTATCACAAGAAGTAACATCCTCTTTGGTGGGGAGTTACTCATGGTAGCAACCAGTACATGTTCTCAGGTGTGAGATCCCAAATTTAGCCGTGGAATAATAAAGGTTCTTGATTCTGCACATATTTGGGCTTGCATTCACAATGAAGGACATCAATGGACCTACCCCAGTGCTAATTATAAGCAGGTGCCTCGGGTCTTTGCAGGATTCAGGATCTGCTTTTTAGCAGTGACTAATTTCAGAATTTTATTATGTATTTTTAATATGCAGAGTATTAATCTAAAATGTTTTCATAAGAATTGTCCTGGTGGATCAGGTGCATAGTAGTAAAAACACATTTAGTAAGTAAATATTTATCTAACAGAATAAAAACGTAACCCAAAGGTTCTGGTGGACATGTTTCACTTAAAAATGTGTAATTTATGCTGTTACTTCAATATCCATCTTTTATCTTTCCATGAGAGGCCTGTTCTTTCCTTGACAAATCCAAATGCAAAATAAACAACTTAACCTGCTCAGAGTCTATGTGAATTACACTCTAAAGCTAAGACAAGCAGGCCAGCACTACTCACGGGTTCCTCATGGCACATAGCAGTCCTTTTGTACAATTGAGACACACTGGGATACAATAGGAGTCAAACAGAGAAGAATCAGGTCCTGTGTGGTTTTCATTTTTGAAGTGCTCTTGTTTATTTCTTCCAGTACATTATATAGTGCCAACTGTCTTTAGCTTAGTGACAAGGACAAGATGGGGCCATTTTAAATCACAAGCTGGAGTTCACAAGGAATGTGCCAAAACACATGGAAGTTAAATGGCTTGGGAGCAGGTTTGCTCATGCCTTTGGAAGTGAATGGATCACACTGACAGTAGCAGGTTTCTGTGGAAGGCACCCAGATCTCAGAAAGAGCAGCATATACATCCCAGAGGGAAAATCTTCCTATACATATATTTAGGCATACACCTGTATGCCTAAATATATACGACGCACCTGTGGTATCTCTCTCTCTGTATATATATTACATACAATATGTATATTCAGAGTATGTTACATATATTTGCTTATAAATATATATAGAATTACATACGGTATGTAATGTATGATACATACACATTAGAACTTCTTGTGTGTATGTCTTCAAAAAAACAGGTAACTGGAAGCTTTTGGAGGACTTCTAAAATGTGGGAAAAATTTTGAAGTAAGAAAAGTCTTATGTGGAAATCTTAAATGATCATGTATGTGACTTTCCATTGCGTTTCTGTAATTCTGCAGTTCTCTGTTCAATCATTAAATATCTTGCAAAACAGCCAAATAGCTAGATGGTTATTCATATTTTCATAATGCTGACATAATATATTACGTGAAAGATCACGATAATGAGTGATATACAGAAATGGTGAGTTTTGATATAAGTATATATAAAACTAAGTGTATATACAATACAGACATATACTTCAAATTCTTTGGGATTTTTGCATCAGGGGATTGCTGAAAAAAATGTCCAGTCAGACTAAGTTTTTATAGTATTACTGATGAAAAATAAAGTTAATTTGTTAGTATTTATAATAAAGGGGAAAATGAAGCTCATGATTTGAAACAGGTGAACACTGTTTAACTAAAGCCCTGTGATGATGTTTTATAACATGAGGAAAATAAAGAGCTGTTGTGAACCGGCAGGACCTATCAATCATCATTGCTTATCTGAGGTGACCAGGAGGAAGCACTCTGCTGTGAGGAGGATGACTTCCTACTCCTCTGCATTTTACACTGATAAAGGAATTTGTATCCTGTATATGCTGGATATAAGGAAAATAAACACAGTCCTCTAAAAGAGTTACCAGCAACAGATGAACAGTGACAGGCGTTATGCCTATTATTAACACCAGGCATTAGTAAACAGTTCATGTCATGGCACACCAAGACACATCCAGACCTCCTGTACCTAAACACTGCTTGTGCTAAAGGGCCATGGTAGAGCAGCTGCTCTCCAACAAGACTGGGAATGAGCTTCAGGAAGGGGACACAGAAGCTGTGGGGCAGAAAGTGAAAGGGGTAGAAGAGAGCACCTCTTGAGACTCGTGTCCCTTGAATGCTACACCCTAGGATGCTGGTGTCCCACCAACTGCTCTGCCATGGCCACAGGGTCAGATGTTGGGCTGGAGGTCATTTGTTTTATTTCTAGCTGAGCAAACTTTCAACCAAGAGCCCAAAACCAGCTGGCTGAGATCTTGCAGTTGTCTGTGACTCAGCTGAGCATGCTGGATTCAAATGGACTTTTAGGTGGGAAAGCGAAGAGCGAGAGCAAGGTGGGTTGTGGACAGGCTGTCTGACAAAGGACATTTTGTGAGCAATCCAGAGGCCTTGCTGTAAGGCAGCCTGCCTGAGAACAGCCACGGAGTCGAGATAAACTGAAGGCCGTGGATTAGGGAGCAAAAGAAACACCAGCTGTCAGAACTCAGAGGTAGGTGGAGGAGAGGGGGAGCTGGGAAGTTCTGGGGTTCGAGTTCCCAGGACGGTGTTATCCAATCCTTGCATTGTGAAGGGTTATGGTGCCCAATCAACAATTGCCAAATCCATGCAGCTGTGCTAAGAATCTCTAGATAACGTTGACACTTTGTCTAATAAATTGGCATTTGCTTGATCACATTGATTGTCTCAGCGTTGTCCGTGACTCCCGCGTCAACATTTTATTACAGACTTACAATGGCATTGGGTGGTGTAACAGCCTTTCTGAAAAGCCAGCAGCAACAAGAAGTACTTTCCACTTTCCATTCTTTTAAATATCTTGTTCAAGTGGGAGTGAATTTAAGAAGTCCTAACAAGGATGGCAGTGGGAAGCCTGGTTTCACTTTGGCTGTGTGAGATGGGTTCTTTCTTCTGAGGAGCAGTGGTATCCTCCTGCTGCAGCCTTTTCCTTCTTTCCTTTCTTTTCTTTCCTTTCTTTTCTTTCCTTTCTTTCCTTTCCTTTCTTTCCTTTCTTTCCTTCTTTCTTTCTTTCTTTCTTTTCTTTCTTTCTTTCTTTCTTTCTTTCTTTCTTTCTTTCTTTCTTTCTTTCTTTCTTTTTCTTTCTTTCTTTCTTTCTTTCTTTCTTTCTTTCTTTCTTTCTTTCTTTCTTTCTTTCTTTCTTTCTTT
>NDXB01017461.1:81640-102457 GCA_002631895.1 Agapornis roseicollis | reverse complement strand
TGGGTCAGAGCAATCCCAGCCACAGCTACAGGTTGGGCAGAGAGGAGATTCAGAGCAGCCCTGGGGAGAAGGATTTGGGGGTGTTGGTCGATGAGAAAATGAACATGAGCCAGCTTCAGTGTGCACTCACAGCCCAGAAAGCCAACCGTATCCTAGGCTGCATCAAAAGGAGTGTGAACAAGTCCAGAGGAGGGCCACATGGATGACTGGGGAACTGGAGCACCTCCCATACGAAGACAGGCTGAGAGAGTTGGGGCTGTTCAGCCTGAAGAAGAAAAGGCTGCGTGGAGACCTCATAGCAGCCTTCCAGTATCTGAAGAGGGCCNGAGAGTTGGGGCTGTTCAGCCTGAAGAAGAAAAGGCTGCGTGGAGACCTCATAGCAGCCTTCCAGTATCTGAAGAGGGCCTATAGGGATGCTGGAGAGGGACTCTTCATTAGGGACTGTAGTGACAGGACAAGGGGTAATGGGTTCAAACTTAAACAGGAGAGGTTTAGATTGGATATAAGGAAGACATTCTTTCCTGTGAGGGTGGTGAGGCACTGGAATGGGTTGCCCAAGGAAGCTGTGAGTGCTCCATCCCCGGGGGTGTTCAAGGCCAGTTTGGACAAAGCCTTGGGTGACATGGTTTAGTGTGAGGTGTCACTGCTTATGGCAGGGGCGTTGGAAGTAGGCGATCTTGACCAACCCTAACTATTCTATGATTCTATAACTTTGTCTTCTGGTCAGTATGGAAACATTAACCCCTCTGTAGAATTACTGATTTGCAGAGGGTCATCTACATGTGCATAACTCAGTTACCGTGCTTAAAGCACCTGAAAGCTTTTAACATTCTTTGATGCAAGTAAATAATGGTATTTGTCTATCTTTTGCAAGCTTTACATTTGATTATAGTTACAATCTTACAACTGCCAATCAAAAGCCATATACATCTGTTTTTAATGAAAGTAGTTTCAGACAGGTAGATTGTGTTACCAAGTATCCTGGTTTCGGCTGGGATAGAGTTAATTTTCTTCCAAGTAGCTGGTGCAGTGCTCTGTTTTGGCTTTAGCCTAAGAACAGTGCTGGTAACACAGTAATGTTGTAGTTATTGCTAAGTAGTCCTGACCTTGATCAAGGACTTTTCAGTCTGCAGTTCTGTCAGTGAGGAGGGGCACAAGAAGCCCCTGCTTCTGGGAGCAGAGACAGGACATCTGACCCAAACTAGCCAAAAGGGTATTCCACACCACAGCACATCATGCTGTGCTGTATAAACTGGTATATAAACTGGGGAGAGTTACCCAGAAGGGACGGACTGCTGCTTGGGCCAGGCTGGGTATCAGTCAACAAGTGGTGAGCAGTTATATTGTGCAGCACTTGGGCTTTTTTGCTTTCTCTCTTTTTATTATTTCACTTGTCATTATTAGTAGCAGGATTATACCTTATTTTACTTATTAAACTGTTGTTATCTCAACCTACATGTTTTACTTTTTTTACATCCCAGCTGAGGGTCAGGGGACAGTGACCAAGGGGCTGCGTGGTATTTTGAACACACTTCAAGTAGATATGTTGCTTTACATTTGAGTGTCTTTATGTCACAGGGATGCTATGACTAGTGAGAAGCAGAAAGGGCTTAAAAGACAAAATTGTTTTCTTGTATTGTCTGAGTAACAGATTTGTATACAGACTGCAGGTGAAATTATTCTTTCTTACTTCAAAGGAGACCTGCACTGCAAATAGCTGCCAGGATGTCTTAAAACCCCTCCAAAATGTTCTCATTACATGCAAAGGGGAAAAATTGCTTAGGGTATCTGTAAGTGACAGGCAGCAATGTAAAAACATTTTTTCTCCTAACAGCAGATGCCTGCGCAACACATGTCCTGCATAAATTCCCATTTAAAACAAAGCAGAGTTTAACCCACTCCTGCTTTAATAGATTTTGCTCCCTGTGAAAAGGTGAGGATGCTTTTCTCCCTTTTCTACCTGTTTGGGTGCTTTTCTGTATTTTGGAACTACCCAGAGAAACTCTGTTGAACTGACAGCACCAGGTATCTACCAGCTTCTCCCCTGCTGCCACAGAGCTACTGGGTGAGCCAGGACACACCATCTTCTATTTGCATGGCCCTCATTACAATTGAATGCCTTGGAAGGCAGCAGGAGCTGCAAGATGAAGCACTACACAACCCCAGACAATTGTTATCCCTGTTGGTGGTGTTAAATGTTTCTTGACTAGTTTCTGTATAGAAAATCAGGGATATGTTGTACAGAGTTTGAGGGCTGAGAAAAGGGCTGCATCACATATGAAGACTGAAATCTCAGCTCCAGACTTGAGTGCTGGGATGGGCTGGCTGCAAGAGGACTTTACTTACCTGCAGTAGATTTCAGTCTCAGAGCCTGGAGAAAAGTCCCCTAGGTGCAGGATACCCAGAGACCAAGGAGCTCAGTCTAGGTGAGAGAATGAGGGGCCTTGGTGAGCTGGGCACCTGGCTCCCAAGACCCTAACTGTCTTTTAATAGCAGCAGGGCAACTGAAGCTCTGCGAGGCTCGCAGCAATGTGATGCACAGCTCCCGTCAGCATTGCATGGACCCAACTGGATTGCTCCGCAACAGTGCATTGTGCCACACTGCATCCAAACCAGATTGCACGGCGCTGCACTGCGCCACACAGCACTGCATCGCCATGTGTTGCCCTGCACAGTGGTGCGCTGCCCGCTAACCACCACACTGCTACCCACCACCCAGCACTGCCTTGCCTCACAGGCACCACACTGTTGCCCTGCACCACTGTGCAGGAGCTCAGCTGCAGAGCACTGCATTGCACTACGCTGCACTGCACTGTACCGCACCGCGTCCGTCCCTGCCAACGCCGCATTACGCTACACTACACTGCCCCGCGCTGCGCCGTGCCCCTTCCGTCACCTTCACCCCACCCCCTGCCCCAGCCCTCGGTGAGCTCCTCCCAATCAGGAGCGCCCGTAGCCTCCGCCCCACCTTTCCCCGCGCTCCCCGCTCGCCCATTGGCCGGGACTACTACCACCGGCGCTGCCTCCATGGCGACGCGGCGGAAGGGCAGTCGAAGATGGCCGCCGAGCCGGGCGATGGGCGCCTCTTGCCGTGCCGCTGTTGCCGGCGGCTGTTGGCCGCTTTTACCGCCGCGCTGCTGTTGCTGCTGCTTCTGGGCTGCGGCCGTGTCGCCGCCCTTTCTCCCTCCTCTTCCTCGTCCTGTCACCACCGCGTGCCCAGCGGCGAGGAGGTGGGGCCGCCGCGGGGGTTCCTTAGGTAGTGACGAGGGGCTGGGGGCCAGGGGTCTGCTGTTTCCTGTTGTTGGGTCCGTCCCCCCCGGCTGCCGCGGCCCGAGCTGTGCGGGTCTGGCCGCTTGTCCCTCCCAGGGTGTGGTCGGTGGCAGCGCTGGTGAGGGTGGCAGGAGCGGTGCGGTGTCTGCCTGACCGTGCCGGCGGTGTGGGAGGAGAGAGGCACGAAGGGGCTTTGTGTAAAGGCGGACAAAAAAGGTGCTCTCGCAGGTGAGGAGGAGCGGGAAGCGCCCGTTGGTGTGGCTGTCCTCCTCCAGCGGCTTGGTCCTCTCCCTACCAGGTTGTCTACCAAGTCCCTCTAAAGGAAAATCATGTCTTGAAGAGAAATGTGGATCAGCAGCTAAGAATTAACATTACCTATGACAGAAGTGTTGAGGAGTGAGTATAGCGTTGTGACAATTTCACCCCCACTCCTCCCACCCCCCGTATCTGAGAATTAATATCCTATTAACTAAAGCTTGTTTGTTTTGTTTATGAAATAGTTTGCTGCCTGAGAAAAGACACCTTATAAAGGTATGTCATATTTGCCTCCCCTTTTTGTTTGTACATACTTTCTACATGGATGCTGAGCTTAGTGCAAATTTAATTAAAGGCTTTGAATACCAGCAATTTCATATCCTCTAGTCTGGGAGACTTCAGGCTTTGTGTACAGATGATGCCTCTATTTTAAATACTTCCAGTATTCTGCTGAATGTTGTTTGACAGGTGTTTGCTATATCCCAAGGTGTAAAGGTTTCAGTTGCCAGGATGTATATGTTTTTGAATCCTCTTTGAAGCTGTGCAGTCAAATTAGTGCTGGTTCCGTTCTCATTTCGCCATCCTAATATAAAATAGTGAAATATTTGGAATAACAGAATATTGGAACTGAAACAAAATATTTCCTAAATATATTCATAGCAATTGAACTTCTTAGGAAGTCTGGATTTTGGTGTTCTACTCTACCATATAACTTGGTAATTAATGCTTTTAAGGTGAGCTATATCTGCACTGCTGCTGGGTGACTTTTATTTTTGTTCTATTCAGAGCAAACTTTTTCCACAAGCTATATCTTATTTGGAGAAGACATTTCAAGTGCGCAAATCCACGGGTACTATATTACTAAGCAGGTATGTGAAATTTTGTTGAAAATCACTTGCTATATTTGATGTTTAACATTGCATTGTATAGCCTTTGAAATGGTAACAGCAGTGTTCTAAATGCCCTCCTGAATCTGACCAGTGACCCACCTGACGCAGTGGTCAGATGCTATTTAGGGAGCACACGCAAATCTGCCTGCCTTCCATGGCCAACATTTCCATGTGTTGTATCAGAGCTGTTAAAGGGTATACATGCTGCTGGTTTCCTTTATACATACCCCTATTTATGAACTTGTTCCTAATCTCTCTTTAAACATATGGATACTCCAACTGCATTGTCTTCCAGAGCAAGGTAACTAACAATTCTCACTGTGGAGTTGCATTAAATACCTGTATTTGTAGCGCCTTTGGGTGCTGTAAGACTATTCTACAGTTTAATAATAAACCAGTGCTGACTGTCCTTCATGCTTTATTGAAGGCAGTGTGCCACAAACCAATACTTAAGGAGGAAAGCAGACCCTCACAGATACTGCCGAGGAGCCTGTGCAGACCACACAAGGTGTGGGCCAGTTATAGTTCCTGTGAAACATCTCCAGGTAAGCTAAGCCATCCAAGTGCTTCTTAACCTTTGAAATATTATTGTTTGTGGAAATTAATAAAAAAGCAAATATCACTAACCGTGCAGAAGCAACCATTTTGTGGGGGATCACTACATTTGAGTGGCAGAATAGAACAATGTCAATTAGTGGGATTTTCTTTAGTTTATTCTGTTCAACCAAAAGCCAAGTAAAACTGAACTGTTTACTGTTCTCTAAGCCTGTGTTTTAACAAACTGTACAAAGAGGATGAGATTCAAAGCTTGTTAAATTACTGCTACTCACTTTGTAATTCACCTTGGTCCATGAGTAATTTGTCCGATTTTCCCAGAATTAATCATAAATTCTGATTTGTTTGAAGACTGTATTTTAAGAGGTTATCTTCTGAACCAGCAGCACAGTGCAGGAAATGATTCGAACTTGTTCTTTTGCATGAATTTTTAATTTGACCACAGTATGCATTCAGTAGATTTCTTTCTTTCTCGTATCTTGAAGTTTCAGCTATGGTATTACAGATGTACCAGACTACATGTGAAAAGCAGTTACAACTTAGGTATGCTGTTTCCGTGAGCCAAGATTTTTCAGTTTCTAGGCAATAAAGTGTGCTAGGTTTAGGATATCTGGCTTGGAGGACCTTTTTCTTCCCTTCAGAAGCTGCCACCTTCCTGGTGTATAATAAGAAGAGCTAGTCATTTGAAAGTGGACTCTGGTTTCATTTACTTTCTTCACAGGGAGTTTTCTCATTTCTGCTTGCTTACCATGGGATTTATTCTTGACTTCAAACTAATTGAAATTTGTCATGCAAAATTTTGATTAATACTAAAGTATTTAAATTGTTTCATTTGAACATTGTCAAAGCAATGCAGGGTGTGCAGTGAGAATGAATGGCACTGTGGGCCCACTGGCTTACCTGACCAAGAAGGGGTTCGAGACGCTGACTTTGTACTTTACGTTAGTGCTCTCACTACTGAAAGGTGTGGCCATGAAAATATCATTGCATATGCAGCCTACTGCCAACTGGAAGCCGAAATGGACAGGCAAGTATTCCCTGTGTTGCAAACTCCTTTTTAAATTAAGCTTGCAAGTGTTTTAAATCGGTTAGATGTGAAATTTTAATTGTGTTGTGTAATACAGCAGAATAGAAGTCATTAGTGAAATAGACAGGTGCTGTATTTATGTAAAACCACAAAAACATCAAATGATGTGTAACTTGCAAAGTTGAAAGGCATGTAAGTCCAAGGTAATCATCCGGTGTTACTCTCTAAACTTTATCTCAAGATCCTGTTTCTGTTGAAATGAATGTCGGTTGTAGTCATTTTAACACTTTGTACCTCTGTAGTTTGCCTCACCTAAAATTCAGATCTCTTACACAGGCTAGCAACTGTGCTGAATATTGACTATAGAGGTTGAACCTATCCCTCCCCATTTCAACTGACAGCAATACAGTTGCTGTGTTGTTAACAGACATTTTAGAAATTACTTGGGAAGTTGTTTGGAAGCACTCATTTTTATTTTAAACCTTCTGCCTCTTCAAGTGAGTATCATTTGAATTTTCTAGTATCTTACTGAAAACAATTTAATTTTAAAACTGTTTTCCAGGCCAATAGCAGGATATGCTAACTTGTGTCCAAATATGATTTCAACACAAGCTCAGGAGTTCGTTGGCATGTTATCTACAGTGAAACATGAGATTATCCATGCACTGGTAAGGGTTGATGTTATAAAATGTATTTCTCTGAAATCTGTGCCTGCTTCCTCATGTACCTCCAGCTTGTTGCCAGGGAAGGATGATTGGTGGAGGAAAGTTCATGCTTTGCCTCCTTCAATTTGTGTTAATTGCCTTGAAATGTGGTACTTCCAGTTTATCTGTGGTGGGTGTGATAATTCTTTCATGGCATTTGACTTTGCATGTGAATGTCTTACCTAAGGTTTCTGTGTGCTTGGTTTTCAACTTGAAGGGTTTCTCTGCTGGACTGTTTGCATTTTATCGTAATGATGATGGAAAACCTCTGACAACAAGATATGCAGATGGGCTCCCTCCTTTTAATGAAAGGTATTTTATTTTTTGAGACCTCTCTGTACTCCCATTGAAGGGTATTTTCACATTTCCTTTTTGGAATGTATTTTTGCCATTTGAAAATTCAGCCTAATTCCATTTTTGGAATGTTTTCCCTTTATTATGTTCAAACATTCATGTGTGGTTTTTTTTTTAGTCTTTCTTTACATTAGCAGTAAGCACTTGTATTATCCACATGTATTACAAACTAAGGCAGGATTTCATTTATCAGGAGGGTTGAAGTTAAGCATTAAAACTACCCATGCGCAAAGTTTGATGCTTGATGAACACCTTAACTAAATTGAGACTTGTGTTTTCCGTAGTCTGTCTAATGTCAGTGCAGTTCATTTTTAAGACATATCTCAGTCAAGGTTTATTTTTACATGGAACTGACCACACACTGCAGAATGCGTGTAGTCTATTGTGTCATTTTTCAGACTTGCTATTGAAGAAATGTTTTCTTCAATAACAATTATTATTCAGTTTGGTTTCTTCATTTAGTTGATACTGTAGAAGTGTTCCAGTGATTTATGGAGGTGGGAGGGTAGAAAACTTTTAATTTTGCTCACCTTTTTTTATAATAGCACTTCTGAGGATTTTTATTTTGTTCCTTGCACTTTTGGTAACTGCACAAAATATACCTTGAGTGTACAGGTATCTTTTTGATAATCTTTGGCTTATTAAGTCAGTATGTTGGCATATAATGAATGCATATCTTGCAAAGGAAAAATGTTGCATAATAAATTTAAACTTTGGAAAGCATGAGGAAGTACAGAAATTATTCATGATTCTGTTTCTTACAGAGATAATTCTTTGCTCAGTAGTATGTATTTGTGGGAAAGATGTGTAACCAGAATGTTGTTCTTACAGTCTAGGTTTGTATCAGTGGAGCAATAAAGTCGTTCATAAAGCAGTGAGGTTATGGGACATACGTGGGGGAAAAATGCTGCGCCATACTGTTTATCTTCTGATAACACCTCGTGTAGTTGTAAGTGTGAATAAACTTAAAATTTTAAGCTTTGTATGCCAAGGTTACCATCACATTCTTGAGTCATGAATATTTCCTCTTTAGGAAGTAATAACCTAATAATGAATACGCTTTCCCTGGCAGTGTAATTAGTTGAGAGAGTAAGATTCAAAAGTGAAGTAGAAAATGGTTGACAAGAGCATGAAATAAATAAATTGACATAGTAAAGAGACAGTTAAGGGACTGGGAGGTAAGCTATAACGGTTAAGAAAAACTGATGTTGAATAGATTCCTTAATCCTACTCTTTAGATGTCTTCCTACAAGCTTAGACATCTAGTTGCCTTAAGAGATATTGTTGTCACTGCTTTTCCTCTTTTATAAGTTCATCCTATTTTCTACTTTTCTCTTTAAAAGCGTAGTTTTAATCTCCTTCTAATTTTGTTGATTACAAAATAATGCAGTGAACGTTTTGTCACATTTAAAAAAGAAATTCCTCAAGTATTTTTGAAATCTGTCTTACTTCCCCCGCCCCCAAGAGAACATATGCTTATGCTATGCTTGGATTGGAAACAAGTTACAATGTTAATCATATTTGGCCACAAATAATCTTCTTGTTTGTTTTACATGTAACCTAGTAGATAGAGCAGGCTTAGTTACTCTGTTTTTAAAATTGGCCATGCTGCAAACTCTTCAGAGCATTTAAAGGTGCTCTTGGGTAGTGTCTCACTGTTACTACCAACAGTGTAGCTGGGCTTCTGGCTGTGAAACCACAGCATTGTTGCAATGCCCCTGAAGGTTTTGCGCCATCTTGCAGAAAACACTCCCCCGTACAAAACTGGATGACACATACAGGTTCCAAGTAGAAAAGTGTTTTTATCTGAAACGTTTGGCAGAAGCAGGGTGGTAGTGTTCCTATGCTGTTCGCCTTTTTGGTTGTTTGGTCTTTTTGTGGTTTTAAGTGAGTGCATGCCTTTCTCAGCTAATTCCATTGGTGGTTTAGTCTTGTAAACTTTCGTCATTTATTTCCAAGAGATAAGTACACACGTGTTGAACTTGGTGCTGGGTTACTTGCTGGCTTACTCAGCTTCTCAGCAGAAGTGTTTTTACACTGAGAGGAAGTCAAGATGGTAGAAAAGGAAATGCTAAAATACTTAGAAGAGATAATTCTAGAACATGAGGACTGTATATGGGTGTCCATCTCAGTATTATGAGAGTTGAGCTGAAATGTTTTCTTTCCAGGAAGAAGCTCGAAAACATTTTAATTGTCCAGTTCTAGAGGGAATGGAGCTTGAAAATCAAGGTGGCATGGGTACCGAGCTCAATCACTGGGAAAAAAGATTGTTGGAGGTTAGTGCTGATATTAGGAATGGGTTGGGGGTGGGCACGTCTGTTTCTCTGCATTTATTTTTAGGTTTATAGTGGTACCTACTGGAGCTTTGAAAAGCAGTTGTATCAAATTTCATCAAAAATATCACAAACAGTGCTAAGCTAAAAATACTTAAACATCCCATTTCTAGATAAATCTATCTTCTTATCTTGTTGCTATGTCTCAGAGTATGAGTTTGAGGTAAGATGATTGCTGAAAGACTTGATTTCTCTTACTTTTGTCCGTCATTTGCCTTTTTGAGAAAGTATGCTTCTTTTTTTTAGGAAAAAGGGACATTCCCTTGAGTAATTTCAACTTTGTCACCCTCTGCCTCAAACATTTGATTGTTCTGTCTATTCGTTATCTTGACTTAAGCTTTATTCACATGCCCTGGGGTTAGCTTTTGCTATTTCTACTCTAGAACTCCTCTGATCGAGGAAACGCTTTTCATCCTGAAAACACTTTTCATTCATTTAAGCTTATTTTTATTTATAACTTTGTAGTGTGTTTGCAGAGATACACTTTCAAGTTACTGCTATATGCAGTGAAGTAAACAAGAAGGTAATGTTTCAGCACAGACCTTTATGTGGCAATAATCTCAAAAAATGTGTTTTTCTTGAAGCCAAAATTGTTAGCTTTTCCTGCTTTTCGGTAACCTTTAGTGCGCATCAGTAGTTTAAAGTCAAATGGAAAGACTGCCATTAGGATGAGGATAATTCTAAGGACTGAGTAGGATTGACATAGTAATAGGATACTATTACTAGTCTCCTTTCTACCTTTCCAGAGAAACTTTGTATCTGGAAAGTAGCCGGTATAGTTTGGTTTTGATCTTGATCAGGTTCTCATTGGAGAAAGCAAATTTGACACTAATAAGTTTGCTAGTGGTAGCTCCTCCTAATCACAGGAGTGGAGAGGAAAGGCTGGAAAACTACGTTTTGAAGAAATAATAGAAATTAGATGAAGTTCAGTAGTAGAAATCCCAGAGTTGTGTAATAAAGGATGAGTGACTTTTGCTGTAAGCCTGAAGTTTATCAGATGGAAATGACTGAGCAGAAAAAAAGACATGGGTGTTACAATTGCCAGTTATAAGATGATTAAGAAACTAATTAGGAAAAGGTGACTGGAACTGCTCTTTTGAGGATGGCGTGGGCATGCTTATTTTTTAAAAGAGGTGGAAAATTCAACTACCACTCTAATAAAGCTTTATTTGGAGTGCTGTATTTCTTGAGTCATGCGGGCTATGCTGAAAGGGACTACTAGGAATTGTGTGGAAACTGAAAATCACTGTTGCACAAGAAAATTAGGTGAGCTGGGCTTTCATCTTGCCAAAAGGAAACAGAAGACCTGGTGTGATTGCTACTGATAAATACGCTAGAAGAGAGAAGAGTTTTATTTTGCCTAGAGAAAAATGAGTACACATTGGTCATGGGTAAGATTTAGCTAGAATTTGGAATGTCATTTCTGACTTCTGGAATTCTGAAGCTTTGCAGGGTGGAGTGGGAAAAGGAGTTGCACTTTTGATCACTTTTATGGAAGAGGTTGGAATTTGATTTTCAATAGTAAGAAGGGACTGGAAACAAAATCCTTTTTCATAGGAAGCATTTTCTTACAATAAGGCTCTTCAGTGGCTTGCTAATAGCAACTGGTGACTTTCAGAATGAAGCAATGACTGGATCCCATACACAGAATCGAGTCTTTTCCAGGATCACCTTAGCCTTAATGGAAGATACAGGGTAAGAATTAATATGGATGGGGGGAGGTTGGAAGGAAGTTGACATTTCTTTGTACTTGATTTTACTTGGAATTGATGAGCTTGTGCTTATCAAACTGCAACACAGTAGATAATAGGTGTAATAAGCATTGCATTATACAAGGAGTTAAACCTAGTATGTTCATTTTTATTTATGTATTTCGAAGCCCATCTGTTCTTAATCTAGCCTTTAAAATTTGGATGGGATTGCAATGCATAGTACTGTTCGTAATATCTGTTTACTTTTTTCTTAGCATAAGTTTTCTATGTTGCATCTATAAAACCTGTAGAATAATTTTTCCACTTGTTTTGCAGATCAAAAGCATAATTTGTCAAAAATTTTATCTTCTGATAGGCAGTGTTCCTCTGAAGATCACAATGCATTGCTGTTGAAGAAGCAAGCAATGCAAATTTCTTCTAGTGCATTGTGACTTGAAAAATTGTGAAATTGCAATATATTTTGTTGTAGACAGAAGGGGATACAGCTTCCTTTTTTTTCTTCATTTGAAGACCTTAAGGCATAGTTTGAAGTTCTTTGAACTGTTGTTTTATTAATCAGAACACTATTTTTTTAAGTAACTATGTTCTCATTTCAAAATACTTTTGCAGCTGGTATAAAGCAAATTACAGCATGGCAGAGAAATTAGACTGGGGACGCAATAAAGGCTGTGACTTTGTGATGAAGAGCTGTAAATTCTGGATTGACCAAAAGAGACAAAAGTAAGAATACAATCATTTTAAAGATGAAACTCTGATGCTTGTTTGCATTCGTCCTTCACATGCAACTCGGTAAAAAGAAGTAGAGGCAGATTAACAAGGAATGCCCTCATAAGCACCTTCAGAATGCACCCAAGAAGGAGCACACAAAATGTATTAAGAGCAGAAGCATCCCACACAAGAAATGCAGAGCCAAACATCTTGTAGTTTAAGCACATTCTGCGTTTTAAGAGGGCTATGCTTTAGAGTGGAAAGAGGGACTTAATCTGGAAGTGTTTGCTTTCTTATTTTGTCTCTGTTAGTTGGAAATGCAGCCTATGTAGTTTTGCTTTACTGGATTGTACTTAAAGCCACAGAAGATAATGACAGGCGTCTTCACAACAAAGCCTTCTGGGAGGCCTCTTCAACACAAAGCCTTCTTTCTTTGTTACAGTACTAGTGAATTTCTAGGACACAGCTGTGTGGTGGCCTGTTTTACTTGTATGTCTTTTTATTTTTCTGTAGAATTTACCAAGCAATGTCATTAATATTAAATAGGTGCATTGTAACTTTGGTTTGATATTCTTCAAATTAGAAAGGTCTCATAACCAGACAAATAACAATAATTAGCCTCCAGAGAAGAAGTGAGAGCTTTTGTGTCTGATTGACCAAGTGTGGTGGAGAGCAGGAACAGCCTGACTTGACAGGCTGCTTAGTTAAATTATGAAAAGCAGTTACACTGGTCTAATGTGATTTTTCTTTTTGAGGAGGCAATTAATCAGTCCATACTGTGACACTTTGAGGAGCAATCCTTTGCAGTTAACCTGCAGGCAGGACCAAAGAGCAGTAGCAGTGTGCAACTTGCAGAAGTTTCCAAAGCAGTTACCTCAGGAGTATCAGGTATAATGAATCTTGCTTTGCCACAGAAGTAGCTGTTTTAATTCTTGTGCTTTGCAGCCAGGTGATTATATTTGTTTCATTTTTTTAATTCTGAACTAGTAGACAAGAGTAAATATTCTGAAAAATGTCTACTTAGTTTATTATAAGCAGTCTGGAGGCTGGAAGAAAAGCACCTTGTGATCTTAATAAAGCAATAAGGATATTGCTTGGCCATCTAACCAAGTATAAGATGGAAATGTTGCTGTGTAGCATAAGTACCCCAGAATGTTTTGTTAGAGTTATTTCTTCACCCAGTCTGCTGCCTTGTGTCACTTGCATGCTAAGAAATTTGTTCTTTTCATGCTAGAGAATGCTATGACTGCAAAGGGGGAGGCAGGGGAAGAGGTGGGGAGTGATACATGCAAGCATGAATCTTTCTGCATTATTTAAGTATTCTTAAATACTTCTGGCTCATCTGGTTCATGGGTATTGTAAGTTATTATTAACAGCATTCCTGAGTAGTTACAGCTGCAGCGCTTGGTTCTATATAAAAAAGTTTTTCACTTGTCTTTGCAAAAACCATTCACTACCTGTTTTATTTTGCAGTATTTTGACAATCTTGATGGAGTACCAGCAGAAGAGTTGCCTTATTATGGTGGCTCAGTAGAAATTGCTGACTATTGTCCCTTTAGTCAAGAATTCAGTTGGCATTTAAGTGGTGAATTTCAACGCAGCTCAGATTGTAGAATAACTGAAAACCAACCAGGTCAGTTTTCAGGACTTCAGTATGGTATTTAAGAGACTGTGTTTGTTAATCTGGAGTGAACTTGCTATATATCCTAATTAATTTGACATGAAATTAGTTTTAAACTACTAGCTGTGTAAAAGTTGTGCTGGGATGAGAAGCACAGCACACCTTATACACATAGGAAGCAAACGCATCCAATACAAGAATTGTGTAAGAACTGAACAGAAATTAACTCCAAATGATCCAAATATAAGACAAAAGGTGGCGGGGGGTGGGTGGGTNCACAGCACACCTTATACACATAGGAAGCAAACGCATCCAATACAAGAATTGTGTAAGAACTGAACAGAAATTAACTCCAAATGATCCAAATATAAGACAAAAGGTGGCGGGGGGGGGGGTGGGTGGGTTGATTGGTTATTTTTTTAAGTCTCTGAAAAATAATTCTATTCCACCTCTGTAAGTATGGTTTTTCTCAAGGCAAGAAGCACTGCAGCTTACCAGGTCACAGGCTTGTCTCCAAGGGTAGTGCATGAATGCTCAATATTGCAGAGCTCCAGAATGCCGTAGGATGTAATCTAGCTGTGCAATTGTCTCAAAACCAACCAAACACCTTCTGCCCTCCAGCCGGCAATCACAGCTGGCAGGCCCTGTGGGGCAAACATACCCACATAGTTCTGATGGAACGTGCTTGCTTGGGTTTCTTTCCACTTCATATTCAAGGCAGCATAATTCCCAAATTGGTAATGATTAATGGTCTGAAAGATTCCAACTTCAAATTGCCTGTGGAGACACTGACTAAGTATAGAATATTAAATTGATGTGAGCTTTCTGTTCCTCTAGTAAGTTGCAATTTACGATGTTCTTTCTACCTTAGATCCTACCAAAAACTATGGTGCAGAGAAGTATGGACCAAACTCTGTATGTCTAATTCAGAAATCTGCTTTTGTCATGGAACAGTGCAGGAGGAAACTCAGTTACCCTGACTGGGGTAGTGGATGTTACCAAGTACGTTTATCTTTTTTTCTTTTTTTGTTTATTCTAAAGGGAAAAGTCTGGCATAAAATACAGACTATGACAGAACTTTGTACCTGTTTGCTGTATATTCTATTCTCTGCCTTTAATCACTAGATTATATGACATACTTTGAAAATAAGTATCTTCTAAGTATTTTGTATCTATCTTCAATTTATAACTATCTTCTAACTTATTTTAGACCTGTAGTTTAGATTATGCATGAGGTTAAATGTGTGACCGCTGGGATGGTTTGTGTGTTACTTCCAGTCTTGCTAGGGGCTTCACCTGTCTTACCTGTATGACGCTTTCTTTGCAGCTGAGTAGGAATGCTTGCATTGGAATCTTCTGTTGTTGAAGCTTAGTGTTAATTAGACCCTTTGATTTTTCAAAGGTGGAAAGTGCTGTGCATGTCACTTAATTTTCATTATCCTCCTTATCTTCAGGGCTACCTTACTGTCGGTGTCACTTTCAACAACAGTACAACTCTAAGAAAGTAGTCATTGCAGAAGCTGGATCTTACTCTGGTTCTCAGTTGATAAGCTGCATAATTGCAGAAAGAGTACAGTCAGTCCTTTAAAGCCTTCTTGAACCAAATATTTGCTCTGAATGCATTAACACACTTGCAGTTAATCTATGCTCTATAAACCCAAGTGTTTACTGAATGTAATACTTACTGAAAGAGCGTCCAACCTCCAGAACGTTTTTCTGAGAAATCATAATACAGACTTGACTTTCATTCTTTTATTTTAAGGTTTCTTGTTCTCCACAAGGACTGCATGTGTGGGTCAAGGACACAGCATACTTGTGCAGCCGCTCAGGTCAGGTGTTAACTGTGAGCATTCAGATGAATGGCTGGATACATGTTGGGAATCTGATTTGTCCAGCCTGTTCAGACTTCTGTGACTCCTGTCCCCCAGAGCGGGACCCTCCAGCTTCTAATTTAACAAGAACTGCACCAATTGGTAGGTTGCCTTATTTGCTGAAGTGAAACTTCAGACATTTAATGTAATGTATGAAAACTCTAAGGGTTTGTGTCAGCTTGGACTGTCAGGGAGCAGGAAAGGAGAGCCATGGCCTGGCTGTTCTAAGATCCTAGATACAGGGCTTAAAGGAAGAAGGCAAAGGTGCCCTGCTTCTTCTTGCATAGCTGTGCAAGATAGTGGTTAATGTAACAGAAACATGTCTGAAACATAACTACTTCATGTCATGTCTCCTTCTGGTAGTCATCCCAGAAATCCAGCTTTAGCCTAGCAAGCCACCAGAAAATCTGAGCTGGTTTTGGAAGGCCATATCATTATTATAACCTTCAAAATGAACACCTTGCTGGAAGGTGAGTTCTCACTTATATAACTTCCCACTAACGATGCTGATGTTTTAATCCCAGAACACTAAAACCCACCAAAAAGCAGTACCATATTTGTGGTAATCTACATTGATTTATTCTAGCTTTCAAGGCTAGAATTCAAACCAGACAAACAACATGATCATTCCCTTCATAATTAAGTAGATTTCTGCATTCATTCACTAATAGCAATTAGGAGCATTTATAAGTTTTACTGTGTTTTGTTTTTTTATTTTAGACTTATGCTCCTGCTCATCTGGCCTGGTTGTAACCCTTTGGCTGTTGATGGCGAATTTAATTCCCCTGCTAACAGGATTATTTCTCTGCGCATAGAGTTAAGCATGGGACAGGAAGCTGTTCCAAGATGATACACCATCATGTTGCACTTCTTATTATGGAGTGTGGAGGTTTTTTTGTCTCTGCAAGCAGCTGTCTTCTGCTGAAACTCGTCTCTCCTGGCAAGTATCGGTGCAGACAGTAGTCATGGAGGTGCTGACAAAAGCAGACAGAGTCTGAGAGGAGGAAAATTTACCGTATCATCTCAATAAGTGCCAGTATTTTCCTGAATTGCAACCTTTGACTTCCCTTTTTTTTGAGGCAGTAACAAGATGCACTGTGCTAACTGCATTACACTACCTGGCAATTCGGTCAAGATTTGGAACAAGAACTCTTCTGTTATAGAACTGAGGGTTGTTGTTTTTTTTTTTCTTATGATGTCTGTGTGACTGGCAGCAAAGCATCCTCAACTAGAAATATACCTCAGTGGTTTAGTCAAAAGCCATGTAAAAATCAGTTGTCACCACTGCTAATAACCCAAGCCCAAATAGGTGTGGGGATTGATTTTGTGGTTTTGCCAATTCCTACAAATTATGGGGGGAAGAAATAATTTAATAGAGTAGACCAGTGGTTGGCAGCTGCCCCACAACTGGATTCTGCAGCCTTGAGACTTCTCAGAATTCATACTAGTTTGCAATGAAGTGACTGATTCTTGGGGTTCACTTAAACCTTCCTCGGTGCACAAAGCAGAATTTCAGACTAGCAACCAAGACAACTCTGGAACTCCCGTTCTCATTCAGTATGTGCCAGTTCTGCTGTGAGATGGAATACATCAGATGTTTGAATATTCTCTTGCTAGGCAAAGGCATTTCAGTACTGACACCCAATCTGTAAAATTGGGCTAGGATTTCTGATTGGTTTTCATTTTGTTGGTTTGTTTCTTAAATAATGGCATTTTTTTCTTTCAAGTAGTATGAACATCAGTGCAGCTGTTCTTACTTTTTGTTGAAGGGCAAATGAGTAGCAACGGCAGCTATAATCTTACAGGACCATGTGAGTTCTCTAAACCAAAAATGGTATTGAATGTGTAAAGAAATATGTCTTTAGCTTTTTTTTTCCCCTCCACTTTTTTTCTTGGACATGTAAATACTATGGATTGAGTATTTATAAGAAGTTGAGAACTGGACGTTTTGAACCACATGAGGGCACCGTTTGGTACAAAGTTAATCACTTGATGGACAAAATATGTAAAAGGAAGGAAAGGAGCAATATCTGTCTACCTAGGGACAGCTGCTCTAGAGAACACTTGTAAAGATGTTTGTATTTGTCTCTGACTCTATAATGTATAGCAAATAATCCTGTTTGGGTTTTTTATTTAAAGAAACTCTTACAACACCACTGAGGTGAATAAGCTGCAACCTAAAACTGTCTGAAGACATCACAGTCAAGAGACTACCTTGCACTGGGCTAGTTCCCCTTCTTAACTGCAGGTTAAGTTTGCTTTGAATTATACAAGGCCTAGGCTAGCCTTAAGTGTTTTTGAGAAGCAATACAAATTAGAAATCACATGCTTTAAACATGTACTAATTCCAATAAAGAAACACTCAGATTAATAAGTGAACACTGATTATTTTAATATATGCACAATCAGCAGTCAGTGTCAGTTGATTCCTTGAAAACAGAAAGGTTTGAGAATACACCTTAGGTCCCAGAGGTTGATGTTGTATTTTTTCGTCTGTTGTGCAATAATGCAGTTTAAATGGTATCACTGAACCAGACAATGCTTTTGATACTTGAAAAGAAATTATTAGTTATTTTTTCTTACTGTGAAATATTTGCACTGTCTGAACTTTCTGGTTAACTTTATAACTGTTAAACTTTTTTACTGGTGTTAATTTATTGTGCTCGGTACTTGATATGCTGGTCTCCTGTCTGTGTAAGTGTGAAATTTGTCATATTTAATTGAATTTTTTTTGTTTTCAACACAGTTGTTTATCTTGAGGGTTTTTCTTTCATTCTCTCTTAATGAGAATTACTGGGAGATGGTTCAAAAACTCAGTGCTCACCTACTTCTGAATTGTATGCATGCTCTAACGAAAGAGGCCGTGTGTTGCACCCACAGGGGAAAACCTGCCTGCCTGTCAGAGCTCTTATAGTCAGGTTCACCTGGCTTAGCTCAAAAGCTGCATCAGTGAAGTAAAACTATTACTGCCTTAATAATCTGAAATATCAGTCATCACTTCTTAGATGTGCAGCCCTTCAACTGGCTGTGAACTGCAGAACTGGATGTGGCTTTGGGGAGTCCGGCAAGGAAGGTGCTTTAGCCAGCAAAATCCAGCACATTCTGTCCTGTCAGTGCAAGAGCAGCTGTAGCCATGTTGGAACTGCCAAGAGATGTGTTGAGTTCAAGGTAAAGTGAGAATGAATCGGTGACTGTCAAAAAGCATATTTGAGTAAAACTGACTACCTCAGTTCTGTTTGACTTAAGCTTGTAGACTGCTGTGAGCTTCCAAATCTTAAAATGAAGTAAAAACACATCTCAGGTTTTTAAGAGCAAAATAAATACAGTAGGAAGCATAAGCCATTTCTGACTGTAGAACACAGCTACAACTGTAGCTTAAACTAATCAGTTATGTAGCCTTAAGCATAGTTTGCCCTGTAAAAGCCGGTATTTTCTTTGAATACAAAGCTTGCAGGCAGCTACTTTAGGTGTCCTGACCCCTATTGTGGCATCTCTGATGTGTGAAAACTGAAATACAGCCCAAACACTCCTTTGTGTGTTCACCAGTGCAGGTGTGGCAACAGGAGCCCTGGAGATGGTGCTCAGAGATGAGGGAGTTACCATGTCTGTAGCAGAAACATGTTCAGTGTGTAATGCCCACAGGTTTAGTTTTTAAAACACTCTGTGTTTGTTCATGGAAGTAAATCAGTCCTGCAGTCTTTTTTCTTTACCCCTGTAGTTCCAACCTGTAGTGGCTCAATTAGAAGTCGAGGCAAGTTGTATTTTAGGAAGGCATTTTTCTAATGTTTCAAATAACTATGATGAGGAACATGCAGCAAGTAAAATCACACTGAAAAGCTGGAAACCCCTTGCTCTTGAAACAAATTGAGATCTTGGGAGACTGTCACGACTTTGCATGTAGGTTAATTACAGAGAACTTCTAGTTGTGACTTTCAGCTGGCTGAGCAGGTCACGGTCTTTCCCCTGCGAGATGTAACAGTTGTCAGGATTGGGGTCTATTTGTAAGCTGAATAATGTGATCTTATACTACCAGACTTCCAAAACACGAATGTTGCCTTTTTAATGTGAAGCTTACCTTGGAGATAAAACAACTGTCCTGAGAGAACTGGCTGACCTTGAACATGTGTTTCCTGTTTTAGTACAGAATGTAAATACAGAACAAACTATTTTACATAGATTTTGATGGGATTGAGATATAAGGGCTAATTTTTGTTATTTATGGAGTAAAGATTTCCTTATTTTGCTGTTTAAAAAAAGTATATCGTTCAAGAGAAAGAAAAACTGTTCATCAATAAAATGTCTTTAGAAAATTGGTTCTTCTTGAGCTTTCCTTTGAGCTGACAATTATTAACCAGAGGAATAAACACAGTAAAGGGCTGCTATTGCAACAGTCATTTTTGAGCGAGTTTTGAAACATGAAATGACATAAAGTCTGCATAATGATCACTTTATTAAACCATTATTTGATACACTTTGAATTTGAAATGTTCTGAGTTGTTACTAGCTCATACATGACTCGTCAGAAGTTCAGCCTGCTGGAGAAGAGGGAGGTTTCTGAATTCTCTATCCCACCCTTGTGTATTTGATGCTTAAACATTATGCAATATTCAAGTCTTTATCCACTTGGAATGAGAGATCATCATTCCCGGTTTTGTGTAAAGAACTTGGCTATGGTTCCCACTTCAGCAGAAGGAATGGTGGTGTTGTCTGTGGTGGCTGTGACCAGACACAGAGCTGCCTTCACTGCTCTGCAGCAGAAATCAGCGCCGCTGCAGTTTCTGGTACCCGAGCTAGCTGGGAGACTGAGCTTTTTACAATAGATTTATAATTACAGTACATTTATACGTATTACTCTGATAAACGTGAAAGACACGTGAAAAACACTCCTCTAAAATGCAGAGTAAAGATGATTTCATAATCTAGCTTTTTTTCCTGCTTTTTCTCTTTCCCCTCAGCAATGTGTCAACAAATACATACAGAGATATTAATAAACCCCACTTGCCTGCCTTCCTGCTGTTCTGGAAAATCGGATAAAGTGAAGCAAAAGTAGGTTACTTTTCCTTTTTGTTTGCCTTGTCTCAAAATAGGACTCTTTCAAAAGAGTATCAAAGCTTATAAAATGTGCCACTGTTCAGTCTGTAGATGGCTTTAACTGTGAAAAACACCAGGAATGTAAAGTTACCCAAGTGCAGCTATGACGTTTAAAAATCTTAATGTTCTAAAATTAGTGCCAGTGGTAGCAAAGCAAAACCCCTGCTCTATGAACCAGTTCGTGTTGAAAATTCAGGAGGGGAGAGAGGTCCCCTCTCCCCAGCTGTGAGATACAGTGCTTAAGCTACAGCAGGGTCAGGTATTATTCCGTAGCCTGGGATGATGTGGGAAGCTGTGCTGGTATCAGCCCAGTAGCGTTTCCCAGCAGAGTTAAAATGCAATCCAGCGTCAGATGCAGTTTTACAGCATTTCTGTGTGTCTGCAGCGGTCGTTTTCATGCATGTATAAGAAGTCAAGTATCACGGG
>NDXB01017461.1:48258-81538 GCA_002631895.1 Agapornis roseicollis | reverse complement strand
GGGGGGGGGGGGGGGGTTCACTGTTACTGGTTGTGTCCTCAGAACAGCAGCACTGCACAAGCTGCAGGCTGGGCTGCACATACACCCTCCCTGTCAACCTCCACTTCTTCCCTCCCAGCTTCTACCAATTTATGACAATGACTTGCTGAGAAATCCTGACCCCAACACAAATGTATTTGGTTGTTCCAGTGTACTCCACTGTATTTCAGTGGAGTACAGTAAGTTTAACAAAGGTCAGGCTATTGCTGAGGTTTCTTTGTCTTCTGAATTTGAAGCAAACATCCCCCCTGCACGAAAACCCTCTCCACTCCTTTGCCTTGCCCCTAAAGCTGTTGTATATCTCCATCAGCTGAACATCCATGTGTGAGCACAGTGACGATGCCCATTTTCCAAAAAAAATGCCTACACTGGGAATTGAAATCCAGGAAGGGATAAATGACACAAAGTATAAAATGTTGGTTGTGCTTGAGGGGAATTACAGAAACTCAACATTTGCCCGTGTGATTGCATTTTGCTGCTGTCAGACTTTTTTTGTACTATAGCTTGTCTGTTTGGATGATTCCTTCAGTTTTTCTGTATCTCGTGCACTTCTGTAAGCAAAATGTTGAGCTTCACATGAGCTGGACTGAGTTCCTTACAATGGGAACTGTTTTCAATTGACATGAAGGTAAGTCTAGGGAAATGCCACATTAGTAACTCAAATATTGTTAAATTTTACATTCATTTCCTGCTGGGTATAGCATTAAAATTAAAGGCGGTTTTTACCCCCAGAATGAGGGTACGTAAATACATTCTTTGTTGCTTTTACAGCAAGCACTGACACACAGCCTGTTCCTCTACTTGATTTGCCTTGGAGTTGACAGAAGTCCTGGGAAGATGAGAATGCAACCAGGTGAGGAGAGGGGATCTCTAAAGGTGCTCTGGGTGGTTCTGCAGGCACACGATAAAATCCTGAATCGGTAGACCCTCATAGCAGATCTTATAGATGGTTGTAAATAATGGAAACCTAAAAGGAGTGCATAGCAATGAAAACAGTTTTAAAAGTCGATATATAGAGACATTTTTGTTCTGTTTATAATTGGAAGGGGAAAAAAATCCTCTCTTTTCTCTCTCTCTTTACAAAGTAATTTTAACTTGGAGGTGCCTTTACTGGAAGACTCTACAGGGCAATTAAGAGGAACTAGGGGCAATTTTTTGGGGGGTGACAGCAGAGAAGAGCTGTTTTAGAGACAAGATGCCTATCCAGTATTTTTTTATTAAAAAGAACCTTCAATTGCATATCCTCTTTTTCCTCCCCTGTACAGAATGCAGGTATTATTTGCATTCATTATTCAGATCTAAAAGACTAAAAAGAATGAAAATGTCTGACAGTTTTCTTTTCCTAAAAGCTAAAAGCTGTCTTAGTCATTAAGTGGTAAAATATGAGTCCGCTGCATGACTTGGAGCCAAATGTGTAGCTAAGTGCAATTACAGGATACTTATTAAATCAAGTTTGATTTAAAGTTCATGTCCTGTGAAAAGGAGCTTTTATTTTCTCATTTTTGAAAGATAATGCCACTTTGATTTTCTGTATCTGTTATAATTCTAATAATTGGAGGGGTTTTAAGTATCCTTTAGTAGTGTTTGGCCTCTCAGTACTGCTCCTGTACAAGGGAGAATGGGATGGAAGGAAGTTTAGCTTTTCTATTACAAGTAATCTTTCATAACCCCAAAGAATTAGAGGTACTTTTTTATCTCAGTATTATTTGTGGCACTAAAGCATCAATAGCAGCACATATTACCTATTCAATGCATGTAAACATTTTATTTAGGAGCATGCTCCCAAATTTTATACTGAGAGAACCTCATTAATATTTGTACTGAGATCAGTATTGCCACAAGCTGTAATGCTGATATGCTAAGAGCAAGAAACCCTTTGACCCATAGATCATGTTTGCAAGCTGACTCCTATGGTCTTCCGCCTTGTCTAGGGGAATGGGGATGTCTGGGTAGCTCCTTTGGATTATTATTTCTTTTTTTTTTTTCCTACATGTTTGTGGCTTGTTTCTTCTAATGCTGTTTAGCCTTCACCCCTTTCTACTGACCACAGCAATGAGGAGCTATAATGGTAGCCCAAGATGTAGACAGCAGTTGTTGCAGAAATGAGCAAGGTAATTAAACAGAAGTACCATTAAGGAGTACCATTAAGGACATTGTGAATCGCTCATAATTTGTTGTTGATTCAGTTGGGGTTTTTAAATCAAAGCACTTACTTATCGAGCATATTTTTCTGTTTCAGAATCTTGTAGACTTCAGCTGAGGTCTGAGGACCTTGCAGCTTTTGTCCGTTCAGCATCTCATTTTCCAGTTCCTGAATGGACTAGAAGAGAGGAGACCAATTACTTGGATCACAGGGGATACTGCTGCAATACCAGCAGCTACTGAGAAGGTAAATGGCTAATAATGCCTTTGTAAACCACAGAGGGATTTCTTCATGTGTCAGTGTAAAATAATCCAAAATCTTCCTTACTTTTCCTGTGCGTGCAAAGGCTTCTGCTACTCTTCTGTTGCGTCCCCCATAGCAGGTAGTGATTAGATCAGCAACCCCACAGCTTTCCAGAAAAGTGGCTATTGATACTGGTCCCCTGCAGAACATCTTGGCAAAGGCCACCATTTCCATAAGGCCCAAGCGTATCACTGCTGCCTTTGTATTATCGCCAAACCCCAGTCCATCGCAGAACCCAGCTCCCACTGCTACAATGTTCTGCAACCAGTTCATTGTGGAATACAGAGGAGGAAAGGAAATAAAATAGTCAGACAAGACATGCAGTTTATCAGCATGCACTGAGCTTTAAGAAAATCCCACAAATCTGTCTCTAATGTCCAATGGCCATGAACTTATCTCATGAAGAAGATGGAGAGCCAGTTACTGTTGAATAAAAGTAGCTGAAATACTAGAGGATTTCTTGGAAGTATCTCATGGGCAGAAATCAAAGAATCTTGTTTAATATGCTGCAATCACAGAGTATGTATGCAATTAATGTTTTGTCTTCCTGCTGCTTCCAAGTTGGGATGCACTGACCTTTCTGTTTTAATTAGTTTAAATATCCCACATGGAGTCATGCTTTTCTAGGTTTTGTCTGTGGGTCTCTAACTTAGACAGGCATGGGTTCTGTGTACAGATGCTGCAGCAGATCAAATCTGGGTTTCACGTGTAAAAACAGTCAGTAGAGTTGCCCTTTTCTACAGCTCTAAACAAATCTTTTGGGATCCTAAACATCTTCACAATTCCTTACCATTGTCCTGCACACCCCCTTTCCATCTTCCAATTCCCAGTCCTAAATAAGTCCTTAAATAAATGTAGTTCACTGTGTATGAGTAATATGTCACCTAGTAGTGCCATTGAAGTGTTTGAAGTGTTTGCACCAGACATGCATGTGCTCAGTGCCGACTTTTTATCTTTAGCAAAGGCAATGCCAAAGCAATGATTTCAAGAACAAAGATTTCCCACAAAGCAGAAACAACCCCTCTCCCTTCTATGCCTGCCCCTGGTTCGAGTCTGTGGCCAAAAGCAAAATCAGGGGATATTTGACTTTGTATGTAAAGAAAATCTTTCTGTAGGTAAGGTTAAACTGGACCAATAATTTCCTAACCTCCCCCGCTTCTCCAAGGAAAGGTGAGTTACTGAAGTACAAATCACTGAGTGTATAAAAAGTACAAATGATCACAAGCTGGAGTCACTTTTAGCACATTTAAAATCAAACTTTGCATGTGCTGCCTCATTGCAAATTTGGTGATTTTGTTATCATTTCTGATCCAGCCTGGGATCTCGAGGTGGGCATTGGTGGATGCCACACAGATGTGCTGCCAGCACAGAGCATTGCTTCTGATGCAAACTTTCTAGCAAGTTACTACTTGAACCATGGAAATAAGTTATTAATGGGAGCTGCTGTACATAGTAAGAGTCTGTTTCATGTGCTTACAATGTGCAGAGAAGAAAATACATGGACTAAATTCTGCCCTCAGCAGCAGAGGTGCCTCTGATAAAATAAAAGTAAAAATACAACTATTCGGAAATACTTAGCCAGCAGTTATACTTTTAAGTAAATTTTTCCTTCTTTACAGGTTGAAAAACTGGCACATAAGCTACACATCTGTGCTCACTCAGTCACACAGTGGTATCTCACACCAGACCCTGTGCTTTACAGAAGACTCAGGTGAGGGCAGAATTTGGCCCTAATAAGAACATTTTGTTTTGAAATCGCTCACTTTTAAGGCTCCACAGATCTCCACTGTATCAGAGTCAAGCACCACAGTAATCCTGAAGTTGGGGGTCTGCATTAATTCTTTAAAGATTTCCCCTTGCTTTTCGTTTTTGCAGCCTGTGGGAAGTAAGGTGACAGAGTACGCACAGTTAACTGAAACCTGAAATACGGTCCCAGGGATCTCCTTAGGTTTGTTGTCCCAGTAACTGGGTGTTACTAAACAAGCCATTTGTGTGACAGCAGCTCATGGCTGCTGGGAGCCAGTGTTAAATGTATGCAAGTCACACGGCATTGACCAAGCATCGCTTAACAACACTTTAAAGAGTTTATAAGTAGATAGCCCCCAACACAACCTTCTGCCTGCGAAATCTTGTACAACCACAAACCTTGCAAAAGATGATATTTACAAATCACTTTGTATAGCGCAACAGTATAATTCCTGCTTTAAAAATGTAAGCAGGGGCAATTGCTAAATATTATTGTGGGGTGTGAATGATTACTGCTCCCAATTATAGGGAGATCCACAGATAATGAACTTGAATGTTGGCACTGCTGGAACATTTTGGTAGCCAATTCTGTGGAGGTCATGTATAATGTCATTACAGTACTCACCCTGGGTGTTGAAAGACAGCCCTCAGCAGTAAAAGGAGCTGGGGTCTGACTTTATCCAGAGAGCCCACAGCCAGCTGGGCAAAGATTTATGAACAGAGTTTCACTTAATCTTTATACAAGTAGCTCAGTTTCCTTCAGGGGATGCTCAGCAGGGAGTTTTATTAGCCTGGGGCATCACACTCTGGTAGCTGTGAGGTTTCTGCCCCATCTCACAGGAAATTTGGGGTTTGCTTCTCACTCTTCACAATAATTGATGCTGGGGGATACCCAATCACTTTGAGGTGGCTGTTTCTAGGCTACATGGCTTACCATGAGGACAAAAACAGGGGGCAAAGCTCTTTGTACAATCATCATCACAGCATGGCTTCAAACTGGGCCATCAGAAGTTAAATTCTGCCCAAGGAAACAGAATCATAGAATCATAGAAGAGTTAGGGTTGGAAAGGACCTTAAGATTGTCTAGTTCCAACCCCCTTGCCATAGGCAGGGACACCTCAAACTAAACCATGTCACCCAAGGCTCTGTCCAACCTGGCCTTGAACACTGCCAGGGATGGAGCACTCACAACTTCCTTGGACAACCCATTCCAGTGCCTCACCACCCTCACAGGAAAGAATTTCTTCCTTATATCCAATCTAAACCTCTCCTGTTTAAGTTTGAACCCGTTACCCCTTGTCCTCTCACTACAGTCCCTAATGAAGAGTCCCTCCCCAGCATCCCTATAGACCCCCTTCAAATACAGAAAGGCTGCTAGGAGGTCTCCACACAGCCTTCTCCAGGCTGAACAGCCCCAACTTTCTCAGCCTGTCTTCATACGGGAGATGCTCCAGTCCCTTGGTCATCCTCGTGTCCCTCCCCTGGACTTGTTCCAACAGCTCCATGTCCTTTTTATGTTGAGGACACCAGAACTACACAAGACTGCAGGTGAGGTCTCACAAGAGCAAAGTAGAGGGGCAGGATCACCTCCTTCGACCTGCTGGTCATGCTCCTTTTGATGCGGCCCAGGATACAGTTGGCTTTCTGGGCTGCAAGTGCACACTGAAGCCCTCTCGTGTTTAGTTTCTCATCGACCACCACCCCCAAGTCCTTCTCTGCAGGGCTGCTCTGAATCTCTTCTTTGCCCAGCCTGTAGCTGTGCCTGGGATTGCTCCAACCCAGGTGTAGGATAAATAAATATTGCTCAACTCCCCTAATCATAGCTAGTCCTATTTTCACCAGTTGCTCTGCCCACAGTAAATGCTCGGCTGGTACGGTTTTCACTATCACTGTAAAATTCACAAGCAAAGGAGTAGTATTGCTACTTTTATTTTCCTTCCCTAGCTATGGAACTATGTAACTTTAATTTTGACTGACTTTAAAAATCAATGGGTTTTAAAAACTGCTGTATAAACTTTCCAAATCAGGTCAGACCCAGTGCTGGGAGGATCTGAGACTATGTCTTGGCAAGTAGTCAGAATGGGAGGGAGGAACAGAATGTTACTGGGGGTTTGGTTTGGTGTTTGTTTTTTTAGAAACAAAGAAATTTTGAAGATGGAGAAATACACCTCAGGGAGCATAAACACATATAAGCTTCTAATTACACTTCTCTGTCTAGACTGTATAGTGTATCAACTGCTGATGTACTCAGTGTTGAGCTGTACAGACACAAAAGGTGGCTGTTGCCAACTCCTACAGAAACAGGATTAAGCTGTAATTTTTTAATGGATTAAATTAGCTCTCAGCACTCAAACCTGCTGTCAGTTTGGATCTGATCCTGCCAGCACCAAACTCCCCGGAAATGATTCTGCCTCCCTGAATGAGCTCAACGTGTACCGTGCCACTTGGGAACCACCTGGGACTCATCACATCCCCCCTGCTTTCTCCAGAGGTTATCCCTGTTGCCCAGCCACAGGTGATGTTGCCAGCAGCAAAAGTTTGCTCTTTGCAATAGTTACCAATGGTGGTTTCACAGAACTTCTCATCAGCCACTTCTTTGGCTATGTTTGCCCCCATAAGCACGCTGATTTCTATTTTCAGTTTCTCTCGAATGAGGTCAGATATGAGCTTCAGGCCTTCGGGACCCTCATCAATCCCCTGAATAAAAGGCAATAGTCAAAGCCAAATTGTTAGAATAAGAAAATGACAGCAGTGGAACACTGGTAAAGCAGAAAGTGTCCTATAGCCTGCAGCTGCCTGATTTTAACTGGGTCTTGTATTTACTGGCATTAGTCATTGACCCTAATGTTCTCGGTTTGTACTTTGATAACTGCAAACTCAAGGCAACTTCAGGGAAAAGAAAGCAACAGTGAGGTAACCCTGCAAGAAGCCTCACATCCAGTACTGCTTTCTTTAATGTTGTATTATTCCTTTGTGTTTAGTTTCTGTAGTACAGAACCAGACTTTTAAATTAAGCCTATAACCAGTGGAGGTTTTGCAAGATCCAAGTATTAATGTGAGTGCTTCATTGGTATTACAGAGTATACTGAACTGTCTGGTTTGGGTTTGGTTTTTTAAGCTAAAGAAATAAGTAAATTTGCAGGAATTTCCTTCCTTCCCCACCTCCTCTCCCCTGTGTACTGCTTCTTGTGAGATAATTTCTTTAGGGGAACAAAATGGGGAGGGAAAGAACTGGTATTGCAATCTGAAAACCTGAATTACATTTCTTTCATGACAATTTTAAATTGTATATTTTCTGTAATGCAATCCAAAGAAGAGGTAGACTGTATTCCTATGCTTTGCCTCTGGCTTTTAGTTTGAGATTCTCTTAAAATATTAATTCCTTTTAAGATTCTCATAATCTGGTATCTCTAACCTTAAAAAGATTCTTCAGTTCATGCCAGATTGAAATGGTCTCAGTTCTGCAACATCATTAGTTGCTATTGTGTCATTTTAATGCTGCCAAGAACAACTTTAGCATGTACTTGGAAGAGGCACTTTGACCAGTTAAGAGTTAATTGAGGCTGTAGTCTGAGTATTTCTATTGGCAGCAGCACCAGCTTGTGCAGTCCTCTCTCTGTCCATTTTCACCTCCGTGCTGGTCCAAGTGGGAATTTATCCAGGCTAAAGATGGCTGGCAAAGACAGATACCCTTAGCCTGCTAGGTTGCCCCATCCTTTCCTCTCATGGGCAGCAGAAGGTTTGGCAGAGGCTGGGTAAGTTTTAACTCTTGCAGAAAGAAATGCTTGTTTTTATACAGAGCATGCAGTTGAGGGCTGGAGCTCCTATCCTTAAGTCGAAGCTATTTACTTACTCCATACAGATGGAGTCTTGTGGAGATGACAACTTACCTTGATCAGGGAAATCCCAAATGTCCCGGGCTTTATGTGGTCTGCAACCTGCTCACAGATTCGTCCAATGAATTGGTGTGGCAGAACAAACACTAAAATATCTGCCCAACTTGTTGCTTCGACCACGTCTGGTACAGCCACCTGGGACAAGAGTGACAACCAAAATGAGCCCAGGTAGGAATTCTCAGACCTCACAAGATTACAATGTGCTGAAGCCATTGCAGACGTGTGGCAAGAAAGGCCTTAATTTTAACAGCTGCTAGCTCTTCATTTGAGCAGCTACAGATCTCTTCTGAAATATCCAAAGCAGGCTATTTTAGGGTTGCATTTTTAATATTTTTTTTATATAATTTATCCCAGCCCTGTGTGGATAATCTGGGGAAGACACTATGCTTTGTAAACTTGCAACATCCTGGGAAGCCCCTTTGCTGGTTCAGCTCCTTCAGGCAGTTCCTGAGCAACATTATATGGTCCTTTTGGAATGAATGGTAGTATTAGGAGCATAGGAACAAACTAGGGTGGTGAGACAGAGCCTCTTCTGGCAGTCCTTATTTTCCACACATCACCAGCTGAGATTTAGTCAGGAATAAACTATATAAAAGAGCAGAGATTAGCATGACCTTTTGGGGTTATGTGTCTTTGTTTTAAATATATACTAACATTGACCAATAGTTACAAAACCCTACACAGCATGCTTAATAACTAGAAAGCTGTATCTTCCTCTGAATGTTAGCATTATTCTGAACAACAATGTAAGCCAGGCTGCAAAGGCAATGGCAGATGATTTTGAGCCTGCTATCACAAGCAGTTTATAGTTAGGGAAAACATCACTCTTGGGAGCAGCCTTGCAGCACACAGCCTTAGATCAAGAGGATTCCTAGTGGGAGAACCAGAACTACTACCAGCAGGGCTGCTTCTCCAGGGTAACAGCAAAGTGGGAGTGGGGCAAAGGCTGGTAGTGCTGTACAGGCTCTGCTCCTCTCTCCAAAATGCTGTAGAGCAATGCAAGTTAAAAATTAGTTGGGTTTGGTTCTTTTTTTCCCTCAGTAAGAGATTAAGATGTGAGAGTCCCTCCAGACTTTACTGCTGGTGAAGGCTCAGACTTTGCTATAGAGAGGATGAGGCTCATCTCAAGTGGTGATGACAAGCCTGTTGACCTGCTAGAAGGTTGTAAAAGTAAGTGATAAGTCAATTGTACCCCAGGAGAACTGTGTGCCAAGTTCAAACCACAGGAGTGCAAATATGCAATCACAGCACTAAATGCAGTACTAAATGTAACCACTCTCCAAGCAAGGAGACCTACCATGTGCATTGTCTGAACTTCCTTTTACCACTGCAACTGTTCCAGAAACGTGGTGCTATTTTCTTCAATTCACAAAACAGGGGCATTTGGCAAAATCCCAAACAGGCAAAACCCCTCACCTTGCTTGCTTCAGTAGCAGTAAATCATCTAAGCTGATTAATTTAATTAGATTAATTAGAATTGCATAACTCGGTATTTTAAATGTTCATGAAAATTAAATACCTTATATATTTTGTGGAATTTACAGCATTATTAATTATAGCAGTGTCTTGCTATCCTGAAATTACCCATGAGCCAATAGCTCATTATTCAGCCCCTTGTAAACCACAGCTGTCAGCTGTGCTGTTGATTCCTTTTTTAGAAGGGAGAGCAATAGCTTTCCCTTTTTTTTCGAGGAGATGCTGTGGGTTTGAAATAGCTCTGTGCAGACAGATAGATCTCTGCCTGCCATCTATGGAGTTCTGCTGATTTCTGCCAGAGAGGAGGCTGGTGCGTTACCAGCACCTGACAGTTGGCTGTTTGAAGTTACATGTGACACACGAGACAAGAAATCACAAAACTGACTTCTATTCCAGTGAGTTAGGTGGCAAACCAGAGTGAAGCAGTGAATTACTTCCTTAATTTTGCCAGACGTTGTCTCCCTTACAAAATAAAAGAATTTAAGTGGGGTTTGGGTTTTTTTTCAACTTACCACATTTTGGGGTATCTTGTATCCAGGCAGGTATTTAACATTTTCATGTTCCTGGTTGATTATTTCTGTGAGTTTTCTTCCATTGATGATCTCTTCAAATACCCATATCTTGACAGTAGGATCAAATCTGTTGGACTTCTGGACATTTTGACCAATTATTCTTGCTATGGCTGATCCCCTTTAAAAAGAAAAGAAAACAAAAACAAAAACAAAAAAAAACACCAACAATTAATAGAAAACAAAAAGTTTTATTGTGAAATGGAAACAGAAATTATTTTAAATATAAGAATTCATTAAAAAAGCCTGTGCTATAGAGCAGTTCAGGTGCTTGCTACATTTATCAGAAGGCTTTATCCACTACCTTCCATCAAAACCCCCTCAGTTTAAAACCACAGAAAGTAGAAATAGAAAAACCAAACTGCAACCAAGGGATCTGAAGTCATATCAAAGATTATAGAGTTGAAGTATGATGTACCATCACCAGCACTGAAAATACAGTGTCTGCAATTAAAATCTCGCTTGATCCTTGGCTAATTATTTATTTTGTTTTCTGAAGATGAGCAAATGTAGAAGAACCCAGGTGGTAAAGCACTGCTGAACAATCTGCTGTGACAGTCTTTGTACATCTCATCTAAAATAGGTGCATCCCACTTTCCTACCAATAACCAAACAGTTGCAATTAGGAGTTTATATAAGAGCCAAATCCTCAGAAATTGTTCTTTTCTTAAAAATAAAAATAAAGCCTTCATCCTGGTGGTTTCTCTTTATTTATCATTCTATTTATCACCATAACAGGGTCTGGAATAGTTGCAGCCTGAGGATATTTTAACCATCCAGTTTACTCTTCTTCAGGCAGGCTGAGCAGTTTTTAATCTCAGCTCAGACACTAATTTTATTTTCCCATCACCACTGTAGCATTGCAAACATTCACTTATTTTCTTGGCAAGAGGGAATTAAAAACCCCACAGGAAATAATGGCAGTATTGTTTAATGATCTTTAAATTATATGGGGAGGAGGGCTGATTACTTTTACTCCTCTGTTCCCTCTTTCCATTTTAATGCTACTTTAATTTTTTGAGTACTGGCCATTTTACTGCCATGACTGAAGGAGGAGCTCCAGTTTTAACACTCTTCTCCTCTGACCCACTTACAACATACCTGCAATGAGCAGTATGAACAGGATTTAGCTGTGATATGTTTTCTGAGACCAGTGAAGGTCTCCAGCATATCCAAGATGAAGTCCAGGTAGGTCTGTGCTGCCAATGGTTCAAAGGGAAACCACGTTGTAACTGTCTTTCCTTGACTCAACCACATTTTTGATACAACAGGTTTCGCACAAGGCTGAATTGCTCAATAAGCAATAAAAGAGTAAGGGCTTCATCTTAATCTTTAACAATAAAGAAATACTACTGAGCTCATGTTTCACTTTACTGAGTGTTGAGTATATGCTATATCCTGAGCTGCCATAATGCTTTTTTGTTTGTTTGATTAGTTGGCGTTGGCTTTGGGTTTTGGTTTTTTGTTTGGTTTGGGGTTTTGGTGTTGGGTTTGGTTTTTAAGGCATGATTGCTTTTAGCCCTTTAAAACATTTAGGGAAATGTTTTAGGGTGAACCTTTATTGTAACAGTTCTGCTGTTGTTTAAAAAAAGACATGCAGTCATATCATACATTCATACCATTTATAAAATGACTTATATTCTGGTTCTCTTACCCTGCTATCTACAGAGAGCACAATCAAAGCTTGAACTGAGGATGAATTGTGCTCTGCATAAAAAATATGTATTAAAAGGAAAGGGTTAGGGGTGGTTTTTTTTTTGTTTGATTGGGCTTTTGTTGTGGTTTTGGTTGGTTGTTTTTTCCCCAGATAAACCTGAGATCTAAATCCATTGTCTAGCTTATGCCAGAGTTTCCAGCACAACCTGCATGATGAACTGAGAACTCAAGCCTATCCATAAAACCAACTTTTCTAGCTATGACCAAGTTCATGTGATTTTCTGATGAAAGATGCACACTGCAGTTCTAACATCTCAAATACTGAATGGGACTTTCGAATTTCAGTAGATAAATCTGACATAGCAGAGCTGTCATTACCACCACACTTGGAAGTTGCCACCCAAGTGTTTTCCTAGTGACAAGATATCAGTGAAGGTATCTCAGGCATAAAGGTAGCTCCATAAATAACAGTGTTTTCCTTTGGTTTCTCTTTAGATGAATAAGGATTTGGGGCAGAAAGTATTTAATGCTTAAAAGGCATTGATCAGTCACCACAAACCCCTCAAACAGTTCAAAACCTGATGCTCTGTTTTAGTTAGTCCATTTAAAATTCACTCGCCAGCCTTGGGAAGAAGAATTGCTTTGCCTATGAAGGTGGTGTTTGGTAGACTACACAGGCTTGGTGGAAGAGGGCTGCTTATGCAAACAAGGATGCTCACGTATAAAGATTTTGCCATGGTTTTATTTCCTCCAAAATTCAATTTAGTGAAGATTAATAGAAGTCAGAGAACTCCACTTAGATAATTTTTGAAAGTAAGTACAAACTGTCCATTGGGGCTTTTTCCCCAATTATGTTAATTTGTGTTGGAAGTGATTTACATATTGCTAAAAAAATAAAAGCTTTTACCTGCAGATTTTCTATCAGTATAATAAGAAAGCTTTGATATAGAGTAACTCAAATAAGACCTGTTATTTACATATGTGAATATGGAAATGACTGAGACATACCTCAGATCTGGTAAAGAATAAAGGTTAATGGACCTTGCAAAGCAGCTAATTCCTTGAATACTTTAAGGTATATTAGGAACTTATGCTGTTCCTAACAGTTTTTCTGAGGAGGTCTTCAAGACCTCAACAGTTGCAGGTCTCTTCCCTTCCCCAACCAGCCCATATCAGGTCTTTGCTATCCTCAGCATTAGGAAGACCATCCTCACATTTAACCTAAATCTTTCTTACCACAGTTTAAGCCCATTTCTGAACTAGAAGGGTGGAAAATTGTTTTTCTCCTTCAGCTATTTGAAGATGATCCTGTCTTCTTCCAGTCTCTTTCTTAGGCAACCACCTCAAGTTTTTTAAATTGTGGTATTGCTCAGGTTGGAAGGGACCATCAGAGGTCTCCAAAGTGGGAACAACAGTGAGTACAGATGGGTTACCCAGGGCTTTATTTAGTCAAGCCTTGAAAACTCCCCAAGAACCACCTCCTCTCTGGGCAACCTGCTCCAATGCTTTATTATTCTCAAAGAGTTATTTTTATCTCCTCTCTGGTTCTTGTTTTTCTTCCATGCACCTCCACAAAAAGCCTGGCCATCTGTCCATGCTGAAGAAAAGAACCTAGCTCAAGCTGGAGCTTTGCTAGAGAATCTGCAGTCCAAGCAAATCTGAGAAGCTTGGGAGAGATTTTGGATTCTGAAAGGCCAGTCAGTGAACTAAACCTCTAGTTTTAAAACGGGGTAACTGAGCCATGGTTAACGTAAACACATGCCCTCCTGCACCTGCCTGGCAACCGCAAAATGCAGTAATTTGTTTAACCATACCACTCGTGAGCCTCCTGGCAGTGTTGACGTAGGAAGTCCCAGTGACCTGCTGAACTTCCGCAGCTGACATGAGCTATTGCAACACGCTGCATTGTCAGCCTCTTTTCTGAGCTGCAGGGAAGACTCAAGAGCAGTGATCTGAACTGTCACCCAAATATTCAGGAGGAGCATAAGAATAAAAATGTTTGCCAAAGATAAACATGGCTTTTCTATGTTGTGCTAATACAACCTGTTCTGCCACAGAGCCTACGTGAATAGATGTGATTTCAACACCTCAGCACACTGTTTATCTCCTCCCCAAGGATTTACAGGCTATGTATATGGTAGGAAGCAAGAGATGGGCCCAGGCAGACAGGCAGCATGAGTAAGTAGACAGTATTGAATGGTCTGGGGTCTCTGTATGTCTGTGGCATAACCCTTTTCAAGTTTGTAGGTACCTGTGAAAAAGGTGAACTTCCTCCTTTCTCAAGTGTGGCTTCTGAAAGGAGACAACCAAGAGGTTTTGAAGAATGTCTTACAGCAAGGGGACAGCTTGGGAAAGGCAGGGGGTGCTTGCTTGAGGATGCAGTAAGAGAATAATGAAGGCTGTCACTATGGACTGACCAAAGGTAAAAGCTGACCCCCAGGGGTACAGCCATGGGAGTTCAGGGGCTTGAAAGTGACAATGAGCTGCCTGCACAGGCTTGGATGTCTGTGGTTAAGTTAAAGTGAAGGAAAAGAGGGCAGGGATGCAAGGCCTGGAATGACATGTTAAAAGCAGCAGTCAGAAAAAAGCTGGTACAGAAATCATGGGGCAGGACTGTTATCTGTCAGGGCCAGAGAAAGGCAGATGCGTGATGATGAGTTCCCAAAGAAGACTTAGCTGTGCAGTTACATATCAAGGGCTGTGTCTTGGAGATATCATGTACAAAGAGCCTGTGATCAGAAAGAGCATGCATGTGGGGGCTTGGAAAGCAATGGACTGGTTTTGCAAGGCAGGAAGGCAAAGAGCTGTGCTTCAGGTATGCTGTGTTTCCAGCAGCTCACAAGCAACCACTCCCACACCTATTGATATATTTTTTTTGGCATTTGCTTCCATTTATTTGCCAGATATTTTAAAATTTTTAAGAGGCTTGCTTGCCTGGTATCAAACAATCCACAGAGCTACCTGAAGGCTGGGTTTGCTAATCCCAAGTGCATGCACATACACGTTGGTCTGTTTGTATTCAGTTTACATAAACCGTAAGAGAAGATGCAAAGTCCTGTGCAATAGGGTTTACTGCCTTCACTGGGGTCCGACTCACGGAGCTCTGGAGCTCCTGTCCAGGCTAGAAGGGACTGAGCAATAGCAAACATATTCTTATGAATCTGGATAGGGATAAATGGGGGACCTGAACACAAGGCTTGTACAGGGCTGCATCTGCACCTAGATGCAAAATGACATGCCGAGGGGGATGGAAGTGAAAGATGCTAATAAGTCATGGCTTTAAATGGAGCTTGTGCCCTAGTTCTTTCAAAGGAACACTAACAACATCACTACTGAATGCTTAAATTTGAACTACCTGGGCCCAGTCACCAGCATAGACAGCCGCAGAGGCACAGCTCTGCTCCTCTTGTGAATCTCTCTAGCCTGTCATCAGGCTTTAAATGGCTTACACAGCCCAGCGATGCAGGAGCCCCATGTCTTTCATGCTCTCACTGCCTGGTGCATCTCCCAGGGGCGACTGTCCCTGCTCAGAGAGTCCAGGAGGCTGAGGCACGACATGGTCGGCACGGGGCGGCGGTTTCAGGACCATGGAAACCCCCGGCTGTCCCCAGCGCCGCCGCTCTCAGCACCGCACCTGTTGCGAAGCACTCAGCAGTGGCGGAGGGAGCCGGCCCGCGGCGCAGTACGGCCCGGCTGTCCCGGTGTGCGCCAGCTGCGGGGGTTGGGGGAGGACGCCGAGGAGATGGGAAAAGGAAAGAATGGGACTAAAGGGAGGAGTGGGGAAAGGAGGCGAGCAGGGAAGAGGCGGGGGAGCTCAGGGTCCCCCGCGCTGCGGCACTCACCAGTTTCCCGAGCCGACGATGCAGACGCGGAGAGGCGACATGCTGCGGGCTGCCCTGCCGCCCGGCGCTGCTGCCGGCGGCTCGGCTCGGCTCGGCCAGGCCCGCCAGCACCGCCCTTCCCAGCCCCGCCCGGCCCCCAGCGCCTGCGGGAGGGACGGGCGTGAGCGGGCGGTGGCGCCGGGGGGCAGTGCCGGTACTGGCCCCCGGCTCCGCCCGCGCCTGTGCTTGCCCCTGGAGGCTGCCCTGCTATTTAGTGCCCTGGAGAGGGAACCGGGAAATGGGCACCTTCTCCGACATTCACAGGGATGAGGACCTGCGTGGGGAGGGCAGGGCAGCCCGGCACTTCTCGTGGTGTGAGACTTTCCCGCCCATCGGCAGCCCAGGGCGTTTCTACAGGGTGGGTAAGGTGGCAGAGTTCGGGAAGGATAAAAGCCGAGCTCTCAGGGACAGGGAGAAACATCTGTAGGTCCCATGTGCTGCCAGACAGGTGCATCATGGCTTAAATGCTTCCAATAGATGAGGAGCACAGCAGGGATAGGTTATGAGCGCATCTGCAGAGACAAATTCAGCTGATAAATCATGGGTTATATCACAACTTTTAATATGGGGAAGCCCATAAAATTTATCTGCAAGAAAGAAGGAAATGGAACGTTGTTCCTTTTCCCCAACATGGTCTAATCATGCACAAACCCCTACAAATTATCACATTTTACCTCTCAACTCTCCACTGACCCTGCATCCTCTTCAGTGCAGCCTTTCTCTCTCATTTTTGAGCCAGAGCTACATTTGCTACCTCCCCTTCACTCCTGCACCTGTGCTCCTCCTTCCTCTCATCCTGCCATGCTCCAGCTCCCTTCCCCTGCGGGAGGCTGTGGGCTCAGCAGTGACCACATCTGCTGCCTTTGCACCAGAGCTTGGTTCGGTGGGTTTCTGGCTGTGTGTGACAAGGACACCCGACCCCATGATTCACAGATGGAGTCTGGCTGCCAGCGTTTCAGAAGCCCGTGGGTGTTTCTGGAGCTACACATATGTTCAGCTTGCTTGCTGTGAGCTTCAGCAGCTCAGTTATTTGGTGTGTCCCAATGGTGGTGAGAGTGCTGGGGGACATAACAAACTAGGGCAAAATCCTACAAAATACCTTGACAAAATGGCCAGCACAGGTTGCTGAAAAGGAAGGTGTAGCTGGATCCTTGGCCATCTGTGAAGCCTGATGGAGAGATCAGTGAGAAGAGGCATTGCTCACATACACAGTTTTAGCACAGCCAATGCACAAGAGCCTTTCTGTGGTTCCAGAGGCATTTCCACCAGTTTCCTACTTTTTCATCATTATTTGCTCTTTCCCTTGCTCTATTGCTCCTCTGTGCCTCTTAGCTCTATTCTCCTTTTAACTTACTCTCCTTCCATGAAGGAGACATACTGTGGAGGTAAGGAGGAGCCATCATCTTTCTTGCCCTGCTCAGTCCCTTCTCTGCTTGTTGTTGTTCTGTCCTGGTGAGTCCCCAAGCCTCAAGTAAAGGACACACTCAGTGAAGCATTGGCTTCCACAGCCAATATGTAAAACAGGTGTCTTTAGTCTATATAGTATTGCAAACTGTAATGTTTTCATCTAAATTAATGTGGAAGCTTTTAATTACAAAGGGGAACTATATCACTTTGGTGGCCCCTGGACTGATGGCTATATGTGCCCTCCACACTGAAGTTGCACTAACCATTTAGTCAGTGCACAGAAGCTAGCAGGGGTGAGATTGGCAGGGGATGAGCAGACACATGGATACAGCAGCACTTGTGAAGAGCAGAGGATGCAGCCTGGGTCTGAGAGTACATATTAGCTTATACATCTTCCACTAATTGGCCATGGAAGTAGATAACCTGTGGTAGTGCTGAACTGCCCTCTGGATTTGTGCACTCAGTGCTCCATGGAGATGGATGGGAAACCATTCATGCACAGAGGACTGTTCTGGGCAGTCTGCAGGCAGTTTTACTTGGCAGGTTTGAATATCAAGGCTGCCTCAGTGGCAGGGTTGTGTGGGGACTCAGAATAGCCCCAAGAAATGGGTCCTTTGTCAGATACCAGAGCCATACTGAGGGGATACTGGCAACTTGTTTTATCAAGCAAGGAGAGGGATCTGCCCTTTCCCACAGAGGCACAATGTTTGCTTTTCACATCAGCCCTCTCATGTATGAGTCATTAGTACATAACAGGCATAAAAGCTAGGTCTGCTTAATAGGGAGGATAAAGGCAACCCTCTGAAGGCCACCCCCACCCAAGCTCACCTGATTGCCCGCACCTCTGGGTCACACGTGTGTCAGCAGCTGGAGATTACACAGCCGAACAGTTTTCCTCTGCCTAACAGCTGCTGCAAACAGAAAAACCTCAGTGTCAGTGTCACAAACCCAGGGCAGCCCATAGGTGCTTTTTTCCTATGCCAGGTGTGGCTCTTTCTGTAGTAGCAAAGCAGTCTTTGAACACCCTGAAAAATGCGGCTGAGAAATGTCAAACTTGGCAGGCCAAGGATGGACATGGTGGAGAGATGGGTCTGGGTGTTCTGTAGACAGGGATTTGAGGGCAAAGTAAAGAGCAGTATGCTCTCTCCTAAGGTATAGATACAGCTATTGCGTGCTTTGCTTCCTTAGCCACTGGTTGGTGGTATTTGCATGCTCTATACAGTTGAGTGACTAGGGTATACCACATGAGTATGCGGTAGGGTTAATCCTCTGTTCTCCTTCCCCAGGTGAGCTAGAGTTCTTGGCCCAGTTCTTGATGCCAGCCTCATCATATTCCATCTTAATATTAGTTAGGAGTTTTTGCCCCTTCTTCTAAGGAGAAGCTGTTTGAGATCATTATTTCTCTCACAGTGAGAGCCCTTTTCCCTATTTCATATCCAATTTATGCCCACCTGCTCTAGCACAAGTGCTGTCTATAGATGTGAATTATTCTTCTCCCCGGTGGTTATTTTCCTGCTCTGCCTGCCTTAAACCTCAAATCTGTTTACAGAAAGGAATTGGATCCCTTCACACTGTTCATTTTGACAAGGTCAGCAAGACATGCTCTCTTTTCTCTTCCTCTGATTACTTGGATGGCACTTCTCTGTACCTATTCCAGCATGACTTCAGGCTTGCTGAACACTGATAAGCTGAATGATGCCCTAAAACCCCAGCAGAATTTTACCCAGTGCCTTGTATGTATTTACTTATTGTTCCTGGAAATATGTGGCTTTCAACATAAAAGACTGTATTTATTAATAACTACATCAGGAACATGGCTCTTCCTCTTCTGTTTATGTTTAGTACATAAATTTTAATTTACAGCAGAAATGTTATCAGTCTCTCAGTTCATGCGGTTACATTTCAAACCATGTCTGTTACTAGGGCATAACAATCACATAATTCTCCCTGTGGTATTTCCTCTCTATTGAAAATGTCTCCCAACTCTGCTGTTAGCAAATTTCATTACACCACTCATAATTTTTTGTGCCAAACTACCTAATGAAATTATTCAGTAAAACCAGTTCCTTCAGCCCCATAATTCTGCTATCAGCTCCATCGGTAATTTTCACCCCCATTATTATTCCTTTGGCATTTTATAGTGTTTACATTAATACTCATCTTCTTGACTTTAACTAATAATTACCCAGATAATAACAATCAAATGCTTTACCAAAGTCCAGGTTGATAAGGTTTATTACTTTTCCTTAGTCTACCTTTGTCCGTAAATGCAATCATCTTATCTAAGAAAGATATTGGGGTAGTCTGCATATAACATGCCTAGCTTGCACCTTAACCTATTTTCTGCTTCCCCCAGTGTTTTTGGTTACTCATGGCTAACATTTGCTCTGAAAAGTCTACAGATTTTAGTGATGCAGGTTATTCAGTCTTCAGAAGTTGAAGGGTAAAGAGCTCCTGAGTTTTGTGGCTGTGTTGCATGCAGTGATTTACATATCCATGCCCTTTAGCCCATTAAGTGTGCTGCCTCTGTTCTCTGGAGTTACATTTTCTTTGTCATAGAAACTGAAGCAATATATTCCTTTGGCTTTTAGGTATCTGCCCTGCTCTTATTGCTAGTGATGCTTTCCTTTGCTTCATTTATAATCATGCAGCTAAAAACCCTTCTGGTCTTGTTTTCCTTCCCTGTGCAGGTCTGATTTGTTTTGTTTTCACCTGTACCTTTAATTTTGGCTGGTTGAATGATAGTTTTCTCTGCATATCACTCCCTTCTTCTTTCACTGGGCTTTCTGCATATTTCTAAGATGTTCTACACTGTCTGCATCACAGTTCTCATCCTATATGGGCAGACAGAGCTACAGGTAATATTCTGCCTTAATTTGTCTGATCCTTTTGATGAGAAGTAAGATTGAAGTAGTCTCTTCATTCTTGTGACTACTTGATAGCAAAGCAGAATATGAATTTTGCACTCCCTGGGGTGGTGACCAGACAGCATTGCTCCTTGGTATCTCTAGGAATGCAGGCTTCAGAATTTAGGGAAAGAGGAGCTGAACATTAAGGGTTTTTTTTGTTGGGATTTTTTTCCCCAAACTTTGTGGACTGATGGCAGCAGGACTCAAACATTTCGTTTTCTCACCTGTTTAGCCATGCGTAGAGTTAAGCTTCAGATAGGTCTGGAGTTTAGAACAAGGGTTTCCAAGTTCAGCCTGGGTGTGTGAGAGGAGCTCACCTGCTGTGAGTGTCCACAGAAACCTTCCCCTGGATGATGCCTGCAGACTATCAACAACGAAACGCTTCAACTCTACCCAAACTGCAAGAACCATACACAACCCTCACCTTACGCTACTCAGCTTCATGGACATCAAATTGCTCACACATCATAGGCCTCTTTGCTTTCCACTGGAGAATTTTCACACATAAGCTTCCCTCAGTTATATTCTAGAAAGAGGTTCTAGAAAGATTTGCATTGGTTTATATATATATATATAAACCCACTAAATTATTGCGCACTTAATTATTTTTAATTATAGGTAGTAAATAACAATCATTTATACTGAATAGCATGTAATAATGCAAAGCAACTCTTCCAGGATGTAAGGTACAAATAAATAATGTCAGTTTATGTCAGCTGACAGTCCAGTCTACGTACAACTTCCACATGGACTTCTTGCAGTCTAATTTTAATGACTCATAGGATCTAGAAAACAAAGAAACAGTGAAGTTTTTGCCCCACTCATTTTACTTAGTTGAGTTCTCTACTGCAGGTTCTGATGGGGTTATATAGGAAGAACTTTTTCTTCACACTTAAATTAGTTCTCCAAAAATGTGCTTAGCAGAAAATGAGACTGGATTTTAGCCCCACAGAAATCTTTGTAATTCCAAGGAATTTACGGAATTCAACCTGAACAGACTGACAAGCCAACTGTAAACTAATTATACCCTTCAGGACTTTCTGTAATCTCATGGAAAAGGTTTTTAGGAAAAGCAACAATACTATAGCAGAAGAGAAAAATGTGTTTTCTGAAAGAAAAACAGTACTGGTAACTGAAGAGTTAATTTTCTGTAAAATAGATCTGAAATCTCAGGCTAACAGGCCTACAAAGACTTTCCAGAATCCAAATATACCTACTCTGTAGGCAGCACAGGCTGCAACAAGAAGGAAAGATGTCATTTGGAAATTACGAAGAAGATGCAGAACTAGAGTATGCAGATACAAGTAAGAGATCCAGAAACGGGAACAGCTCAGTATTAGTATCCCACAAGCAGAGCTTACATAGAAACATAGCAAGCAAATTATGAAGGACAGGTTTGCATACAAAAATTGCCAAGTGATTTGGCTTGGTTTCCAAACTGATCCTGTTATCTTGTTATACCTGGAAATGACATTTGACTGAGATAACAAGCAGCTAAACATGATAACGGGGATCACAGCAGATGGAGAGATATTAATGTTGCCATAGAAACCATGCAGGAAAGGTGTGTAGGAGTAAGGGTGGAACGGAAATGCTTCTAGGAGGATGGGATAGTGACTGAAGAACTGAATTCACTCAGCAGCTGTTAAGGTTAGTCAAGGCATTAATAAAAAACCCCACAAATACACTAGCTTTTCAGGACATTGAGAATCCTAGAGGAAAAGAGTCCTAATAGTGGGCTGCACAACAGATGGAGTCAGCAATGCCATATTGTGCTTTAAGATGGGTCAGAAAAAGTCTTTAGAGAAAAGCTGGAGATGGCCATGAGATGGATAAAAACCTGTGAACTCAACTGCAACAGCACGTGTTCTCCTCATATCTGTTGGACACACACTGGACCCAAGCTGGTGGCATAGACACATGCTTTCCCTCACTGCCTCTTCTCTCCCTGCAGCTAGTCTGAGGTGGTGACCCAGCCCAACTCATTCAGCAGATGCTCACCTTCCCCATGCAGAGCACCTGTGGGGTGATGCCACAATGTGCCACAGAGCTGACTCCTCAGTAATGAGCTCACATGTGGCTACATTTATTTAAGAAGTAAGGCCTTAAGCAGACAAATGTGTATTTTTAAATTTTCCCCACAAAGGCGTTGAGTAAGGGGCTATCTTGAGGAAGCTTCTGTTTCACTCTCTGTTGTGGTGAATAATATGGTGGAATAGATACCCTTTAACTCAGGGAGCAGAGTCACCCCTGAGCTGTTGAGGCAGCTCAAGGCAAAAGGCAAGCCCTCTCATGGTACAGAAGGCCTGTACAGGGGTGATGGGCTCCATCCCTCACCCTTTGTGCTAGAACAGCTTGCACCTTGCCACAGTGAGTGGTGAGGCAATACCCTGAGCTCTCTGACTGCTCATGAGATGGAGAGAAAAGGGCAGGGAGGTGTCCCTGTATGACTTAAGCAAGCAGAGGGCTGGCACTTGGGGAAGATCCAGGATGCACATCAGCTGCCAAGAGGCAACAGGCTGCCAGATTAAAACTTTGCATGCTGGGCAGCCATGCAAAGGCAGGCAAAGGGATTGAGCCAAAGTACTTACTGACACTGTGGCTACAGAAATGTCTTGAACTCTGGTCATAACACAAGTATTTCCTGCTGCTGGTAACCTGCCTCTCTAGGACAAGCATTAATCTGTGAAGGAACTTGGGTCCCTGCCAAGACCAGGTGTAAGTGCTTTAACTGTTCACAGGTGGTAGGGCTGGGTGGTGGGCTGAATCGTATGCTGTAGAGGTCTGAAAGGTAAAAAGCAATATGAGTGTGTGATCATCATATGTGGGTAAGAGGAATGGGGCATGGGCTTTGTTCTCATGTGATGACTGCAGAGCAGTGTCGTGGCTGCATGGTGAGGATGACAGCTCTGGGCTGTGGCATTTTCTTCTCTCCACACAGAAGCATAAAAATAGCCATACACAGGCAGCAAGTCCAAAGAAGCTGCTCTGGAAGCAGTACAAGGTCCTTCATTCCTGTTCTTCACTGAACCCCCAGGGCACGGTCCTTTCCCCAGAGAGTGCCCCAAAGCCAGAGAAACCACTGGGATTACACTCCTGGCTTCCAGCCAAACCAAGTCTTTGCTGCTGTTGCAGTCTACATTTCCACATCTGGATCATGTTGGGGTGATGTAATACTGGAGCCCAGAGCATGACCCAATCTGAAGTCATGCTGAGAGCAACTGGAAATGGTGCCAAATGTGAGTGTGAAGGACATGAATGGATTGCAGACAGAGACAGAAACTTTGTAGGCAATGCGAGCTGCTGCCACCTGTGAGTCTGGTGCTTTCAGCCGGACATGCATTACAGCAGAATATGATGCATAGGGATTGATAGAGAAGAGTAAGGAAATTAGAAGAGCACTGATAGTCATTGACGAGCCCAAATGAAAAAAGGTTTTGACTCATCAGTATTACAGAAGAACTGATGAATAATCATTTAAAAAGAGAGCTAGAGATCCTGCATGTCAAACAGAGAAGTGTTTTATATGCATGTCAAGATGTAGCAAAGTCACAGACCCAGTGACTCAGTGACAGCTGTAAAGCTCTTAAATCAAGACATTCTTTCAAATTATCTCTACAGTGTAAACTACTCTGGTGGGTGAAATAATTTGTGACACATCTACCTTTACTGGTCATTTTCACCTATGGTCAGGAGAACACAGCTGTGCACTCATTATGCTGAAGGAGAAAAGCTGTTCTTTTAACCAAATTTATTTTCTTGTTCTTGTGTTATGGCATCTACAGTTCTAGTAGGCAGGTACCTTTTATTCTTAGTGAGGATAAGAAGTTCTTTCATATTTGTTATCTAGAAGAGCCCAGAAAACTTCAGATGTTTTCCAGACTATTAATAAACTCAAGTATGAGTTGCCTTGAGAAAGAATCTAACATTAAGAACCATTGGTACTGTACAATTAACAACTGCAGATGTGAAGCACTATTAGCAACATCACTTTCCTGGTGACTTTTGCATTAGCCAGCAGGTCTCCCAGTTCAGCAATGATTATGAAAAATCACACTACTCATGCAATAAGGGCAGCCTGCGCTTCTGGCTTTCCTTTCCCAGGATTGATGTCATTCCTCCGCATGCCTGTAGAGGATGTAGTTCCGTTAGCAGACGGGAGCAGTAATTGTTCCTTCTGAGGACCAGCTACCAGAGGAGGACATGTATCTAAAACTATGTTAAACTTGGTCTCATTCAAAGATAATTATTAGGTCAAGAAAAAAAATCCTGTCCTACCAACAAGGAAGCAGTAGAAAACGTGTATCATCATTTCTATATGTGTAATATATACACATTAAGCAAACAGGTGATGAAAAATGAGCTCAGTTTTAGAGCTTTACTCTTTGAACATGGAACGACCTAGCTGCTCTGAAGAAATGGTACTGACCTGAAGAGATGCTAAGCCAGACTGTAAGCTTTAGAAGAAATCAGCAAGAGTGGCACATGGTTTTGATCAGATTCTGGACAGTTTCCTAAAATTAAGAGAATAATAAATGATGACAAATTTGTTTTAACATGAGTTATAATGAAACATGATCCAGTTCAGCCATAATTGGACCTACAAAGATTTGATTTGATGAATGTGAATAAATATATGTTACCGTATCCATGCTTTCCTTATCCAGATCCGCAGCTCCTCCTCATTTCTTCCTCCAGATCTAGAAATTACAGTGAGTGGAAAAGCACAGGCAGGCCGCAGTGTCCTGGGTTTAGCAGTAGCAGTCATTTTTTCTTCTTCATAGTAGCTGGTGGAGCTGTGTTTTGACTTTCAGCTGGGAACAAAACTGATAATAGGAATGTTTTTGGTTACTGCTCGAATGTTTTGTTCTGACCAAGGACTTTGTGAGTCTCATGCTCTGCCAGGGAGAAAGGGAGGCTGGGAGGAAGCAAGGACAGGACACCCAACCCAAGCTGACCAAAGAGGTATTCCATACCATAGCACGTCATGCCCAGGATGTAACTGGGAGTTACCCGGAAGGGCTAGTTCTCTAGGGGGTTGGAGGAGGTATTGGGTCAGTGCTCAGTTGGGGTGGGGTGTTGTAAGTTATCTGTCTGTAGTTGGTGAGATGCTGTATTCTTTTCCCTTGTTATTTCCCTTATCATTATTATTGTTGGTGGTAGCAGCAGTGATTTGTCTTATACCTTAGTTACTAAACTGTTCTTACCTCAGCCCATGGGAGTTGCATTCTTTTGATTCTCCTCCTCATCCCTCTGGAAGGAGGGGAGGGAAAGAAAGGGGAAGTTGAGTGAGTCAACGAGCTGCATGACTGGGTTTAAACCACGACACGCAGGCAGGGCACTGCTGTGGGACCTTAATCCTCACCCACCTTGCTTACAAGGGCCAGGGTGGGATTTTGTTCATTTTGAGCCACTGAATTATAACTGGGGAAGGAGACTGAGAGCGGTGAACCTGAACGCAAGTTATAAATAGTAGCAACCGTAAACTAAACACAAGAGGCAGCTTGAACTGTAAACCCTTAGCAAATGTAGTTAAACTGTTAGCCTTTCTACGCTATTAAGCATTTTGCTAATGCCATCTTACGATAGCCTCTGGTACTGCAAGTGCAACACCTTTCCTAAAGAGTCAAAAGCAAACGCATGGCGGAAGCAAATGTGAATTTACCGCCCTTTGCCCAGGGACCAGAGGCTTGCGGCGGTGCAGAAAGACGCACGAAGGATCGCTGGCCTGCCTTACGTGTAGGAGAAGTTACAGATGGAGGAACATCCTGCCGACTGCCTGTGAGGATTACAAAAGGTCTAGCATGGACAAAGATATGCCTCTATTGTGAGTGGTTGTCCTCAAGCAGGGGGAAAATAAAACACACAAGTGTGTAGGCGGAGATCGACTGAAGTCAAGACAGCACCCAATATGAGTTAAAAGTCTTGCTTGCTTTATTGCCTAAGCCTCCCATATTTATACCCCACACGCTAGTTCACACGCTAGTAATACTGCTTCCATTGGCTATTAGTGCCTGTCACTGTGCCGATTCTAACATAGTAATTGGCTAAGCTGGAATGTCCATGTGTATCTCTGCATCAGCAGGGCTCAGTACTTGCAGTAAACAGGTTTCTATTTTGATGTCCTGTTGTAGTTCTTCCTCCCTAGCCAGCTGCCTCTTTATGTTGCATCCAAGGCCAGTTCGTTAATTTACTCAGCCAGTTCCATGCCTGGGATGTGCAGTCCTTCTGGAGTTAATTGCATAACTCCACATACCATCCATGTCCGTGCTCAGCCAGCCATTCTCCTACACACATGGAATTCTTACATAAATTCCTTTCACTTCATTTTTTTTCCCGAGGCAAATCTCAGTGGAAAATGGTGTTGGCATGCATTAGGACACCATGCAATTACATTATATTTTCAATTAAAATTGAAATTGTCATTGGCAGAGGAGAAACTAACATGTTTGGACGGAAAGAGAAGTGCACTTCTTGACAAAATTTTCTTTGATGGACAACATGAATCTGCTGATCTGTTTGCCTGTGGTTCCACAGGAAAAAAATACAGCTGAAAAAGCCCCTTTTTCCCCCCACAGTGACAAGCACGCTTCCGTAAAGGCAGAAGTGGGAGATTTTATGCCTATCTAGTAGTAATATATTATATCTCTGTAAGATAATAGATGTAGGTGCAACAGGCAGTCTTCGCCTGGGGTCTGTTAGCTGAGATCACATCTGTGTGTGCTTGGCAAGGAGGGATGGGTATCTGGTAATTTAGAGTCAGATTAAAGTTTATAAAGACATGACGCTTGTAATGTTCCATCCTTGATAGCAAAAGGTAAGATGTTTTGAATGTTACTGGGAAAGAGGGAATGTGCTGGTAGATGGGAAGGCCAGCGCAGCAGTCACTGGGTACCTAACTGCTGCCGGTAGGTAAATAAACTATTTGTCTGAAATATGTTCTCCTCTATGTTTTTGCTTCTATCTGCATTCTCACACTGGGAATTTTTAGTATCTTTTGTGTAATGATTGCTCACAACACTATGGGTGTATTGTAAGCGCTGGAGAGGTGAGGAGGGAGCTCATATGAGATGTGGAGCAGGACAGCAACCTTGCTAACCATGGTCAGATTCTGCTCTCCTCTTCTTCATGTGCCGATTGATTAAAGCCAGAACAAGATCCTTTGCCCCTGATTTTAAGAAATAGTCACAGTCAGCTCAGTTTTAGTTGTCCAAAGGCATGGCCTGAAAGATTACACACAACCAAACCAGTCTCTCCCTGTTAGCTCTGCCATCATTCTCTGAAGGAAAAACACCTGTGTAGCTGTTGCCCATATGCAGTAACATTAAGAAAAATAGGAAGAAAAATGTATTTCCTTGCAGGACCTTGATGTGCTATGGTTTTGCTTGGTCTCTGTGACAACAATCAGCAAGATCCCAGCCACAAGCTCTCATATTCTGGACTGTAACAACACAGCTTGAATCTCTCACTCTTCTTATGCCTCACGTTTTTGAGGGGGAATGATTGACTTTGAAATTACTGTAAAGGTTTGCTATGTTTCCAAGGGAAGCGCCGGAGCTCGGCCTAGCGTGCGCACCCTTGCCCCTACTAAAGATGGCGGCGGCGCTGACCCGGAAGGGGCGGTGGGGCCGGTGGCGGGGTGAGGGAGCTAGAGGGCGGGTTTCCCTAGCCCGCCGCCGCCGTGCGGGGAGCCAAGCCTAGCTGCGCCGAGCGGGGCGTGGGGGTGCCGGCAGCCGCCGCCATCGCAGCCCGCATGGGGCGGGCGCGGCCGGGCCTCGGCACTGCCTGAGCGGGGCCGGCGGGCTGCTGTGTCGGGCTCGCTCCCTGCCCGGCTAGGCGGCCCGCCCGCGGCCGGGGGCGCCCCTGAGAGGGCGGGGAGCCGCGGCACCATGCAGTGCGCGGACCCCGCGGCGGCCATGAAGGGGTCGGAGAGCGAGGGCAAGCCGGAGCAGCCGCCGCCGCCAGCGGGGCAGAACGCCGGGGCTGGCAAGAGCGGAGGCGGTCGCGGCGCCAAGGGCTGGCAGTACAGGTGGGTGCGACGGACCGGGCCGGGCCGGGGGCTGCGGGTGGCGGGTGAGGTGCGGGCGGCGGGCCAGGAGGCGGCCGTGCTGCTGATGAGCCTGGCGTGGGGCGCTGGTAGCACCGTGTCCCACTCACAGGGCAGCCCACGCCCTGCCCGCCCTGAGCGTGGTTGTCATTGCAGCCGCCCCGGCTGTGGCCGCCCTCGGCACTGCTGGGGGGCACGCGGGGTCCCTTTCTCCGGCTCCGGGCTGAGCCCGGCCGCCGCTCTCTTCATTTCAGTGTCCTCTCGGCGTGGCGGCGGCAGGCGGGCTGGCTGTCACTCGGCTCCGCTTTCCGTGCGTCTGTGTATGAGCACAAAGCCCCGCGTTCGGGCTGCAGGTACTGCCCGGAATGTGCCTTTGCTCCTTCTTTTTTAATCTTATTTTCCTCTCTCACAGCGTGGACACCAGCATAAAGTTGTAGAAGGCTCTCTGCCACTTTCTAGCTTTGCCAAAAAGCAAAACTTTGTGCCAAGTTTTAGGTCGGTGTGTTCTGTAAGGACCTAATGGCAGGGTTACTTTTTTTTAAATTGATGTTTTCTGTTTGTTGCTGACAGCGAGACTGAGTCTACACGGAGTTTCTGTTTTATCCAACTTACTTTAAGAATGGCTGTGCTTACCATAAATCAGGGCGGTTACTTAGATATGACAAATACAGCAGAAGAGAGCAAAGAAAATAGGAGAAGCTGAGCACACAGCATTAGTTCGAAATGGATTCAAAGTGCTTCCTTTGAATGACCTGCCTGTGCATTTGAGGGATTTAGAGGGTTTTGTGTACTTTTCTCTGATGTGCTTTCAGGTTGAAAGGCACACACTGATAGGAGGCCCTCTGAGGCATCTCTCGAGAGGTTCCCAAATCTCTCCCTGCTTCGAGGTGTCTCATCCTTGACTGGAGATCTGCCATGTTGCTGTTGAAAATACTACTGTGATTTGAAGTTTGCACACTTCTCCTTCAAATGGAGACTCTCCAGAGCTGTCATCTGCCAGCCCAGATGGACTGGCTTGCTGTTTCTTGCTTGTGGAGACAGCAAAACTGGAGTGTGGTACCTCTGTATGTGTTGTGCAGGATGGAGGACCATCAGATGTCTTTGACAAACCAGCACCAGGCTGTGCAGACTCTGAGTGCCTGATGATTCTAATGGGGAGCAAGCAGCTTGGTCATCACTGGGAATCTGGGTCATGAGTAATTTACTTCTCTGGTGACTAGTTCCGGAAAGAAAAGTGGTGATTTCAAGGCCAATATTTCAGGCTTTTAAATAGGGAAAGCTTCTTGTCAGATCCAGTTACTGGTTGTCTTATCTGCTGTTTCCAGTTTCTTCTAAACTTTTTTGAAAAGAAAAACCAGCCCTATAGATTCAAAGATAACTCTGAATTTTCTAATGAAAATTGCTATTACTGTGACCAAGCACTTAATGTGCATATGTTTTACCTGTGAGTTTCTGCAATCAAAATTGAAATATTTTATATTTTCATGTGGAATTGGAGGTAGTGGAAGAGATGAGATACCCAATTTGTTTTGCATGAACCCTTTTTTACTATAGTATGTTTGAAATGGTTGTCACAGGTCAGTGCTGTGCAGTGAAATTCCACTTTTCAAAATCGGCCATCCAAGCGTTTTGCTTGCTGTGTCTTGTAGGACAGAAGTTGTGCCTGCTGGTAAGAGTTTGGTGGCTTCACAGCTGTAGGTGGAAACTGTACATGTTGTTGCTTGCACCTACTGATACCTGGTTTAATTTGCTCTAATACTCTAGTGCAAACTGTCCTTTGTTTTTCTTTCTGGATCAGTGGGACAAGTTTAATGTACTAATTGTGGACACTTGAAGTACCTCACTGTTAATTTCTGCTCTGGAATCAATTATTTGCCTCTGTATCTAATTACCCACAAAATATCACCTTTTCTCTCTTCCTTCCTATGAAGTTCTCCTGAATGGGATGCAGTAGCTTAGTTTTCGCTTTGTGTATTACATCTATTCTAAAATGTATTTGACAAATGAAGACCTCTCTAATAATAAATCATTGTCTAAAGTATGGGTTTGAGAAACTGGTTTCCTGGGAGCTTCTGGTAGAAGTTTGATCTTTAACTTCTATAGCATGTATTTTGAGAAGTGCATGGTCACACAGCTTGTCAGAAATAGAGTCCTGAAGTGCTTGGTCATTTGGTGCTCTGTATTCAGTGAAGCATCTTGTCAAAACAGCTGTAGCATAGTTTTCAGATAAATGGGACAAGTCCTTTAATTGAGATAATCAAGTTTATCCAACTTGATACTTTAATGTTCCAAATGGGGAATTATGACTATTGGGAAAAAAAAAAAAATCTCCAGCACTGTGTAACCTGACAATAATGAAAACTGAATCTTTCAGAGAGGTGGAAACTAAACATTCTTGGGGTAAAGTGCATGTCTTGAAAGTAAAAAAATGAAGCAGAAAGTCAAACTTCATATTTTTTGCAGGGGAATGATAGGGAGGTTTTTAAATAGCTGTGACAAAGTTGCACCAAACATTTATCACAGTGGAAGAGACAATCGGAGGCTGTCAATGCTTCAGATGATCTAGAAACAGAGCTGAATCTCTTTGCATGCTTTCTGCTTGTTGCCTGTGTATGATGAGTTCAGGCAGTTCGGTAAAGCAGTGCTTCCTTTGGAATTTGTAAGGACACATTTTCTTCAGAGGGCATGAAGATACTCTTTTTCTTGACTTAATAGAGGTAAGGCTTCTTGAGAAACTGCTCTTCTAGACATCCAACAGGAATTGATCTTGTTTGTTTATGAATACATGATCAGTGTCAGAGTGCATCTGAGACCAGCCAACCCTTGGCTACATTTTCCTGAGGTCACGAATAGTGTGAATGTTAACTTGCAATAAAGTAGATGAAGAGACGCTGAGGTGCTGTGCCACACACTAAACCCTTTATCCCTATTTTCATTTGGTGAAAGTTACCATGAGGTGAGACTTATGAATAACTTAAAATTATTAAAAGATTACTTGATAAAGTAACTGTATGACTATAACATCTCTAAACAGGTTCTCTATTTTTGGCAGTAACCAAGCTAGGAAGTAAGTGTAGGATTGCCCAAATGAAGAATTACTTGCATTCAGTAATTCTGGTTTTACTCGTGACCTTCATTTGGGTTTTGATTTGAACAGAGTAATTTCAAAGCAGTGAAAGAAAGGAGACAGTTTTGGCAGGTACTTCTGTGACACGAGAACTGTAGTCATTCAAATAACATAAAAGTTTCACAACCAGAAAGATGAATCTCTGTCTATAAGCTGAATAGAGAGCTGGTCAGAATATGTGCCAGAGAAGTGTAACAAGTCCTTTCAGCTTGGCTTGAGAAGCTTTCAGATAATTTTGAGAGAAGTGACTTGCAATTACTGGTTCTCATTTATCTACAGAATCAAAATTTCAAAGCACTGCGGTTGACTAGAGAAACAAGATTGTTTTTCCCAGTAGCAGACACACTAATGTGCCGTCCTCTTACATTTTTCTTAGTGGCTCTGCTCTTGGATACAAAAACGTCATGGTTTAAACCCAGTCAGCAACGCAGTCTTTCTCTCACATCCCCTCTCCCCCCTGGGAGGGATGGGGAGCAGAATCAAAAGAATGTAACTCCCACAGGCTGACATAAGAACAGCCCAGTAATTCAAGTATAACACAAACCAATCCTGCTACCACCAATAATAATAACAATGATAAGGGAAATAACAAGGGAAGAGAATACAATACCACCTGCTGAGCAGTGAGTGCCCTTCTGGGTAACTCCCTGTTACATCCTGGGCATGACGTGCTGTGGTATGGAATACCTCCTTGGGTAGTTTGGGTCAGGTGTCCTGTCTCTGCATCCTCCTGGCTTCCCCTCCTCCCTAGCAGAGCAAGGACTCAGAAAGTCCTTGGTCAGACTAAACATTTGAGCAGTAGCTAAAAACATCGGTGTTATCAGCCCTGTTCCCAGTCCGAAAGTCAAAAACACAGCACTGCACCAGCTACTGAGAAGGAGAAAAACAACTGCTCCTGCTGAACCCAGGACAATAAGTCTATTCAGCTGCTATTGAAAGGACTTCCAGCATTTATTCCCTTGCTGGTAGAAATACATGTAAAATGTGAATGAATTTCCCAGATGATTGCTGACTTTTAAGCTTGCAAGTTGTATTTAAAACCTATTTGCTTTTCAGTTCTGCATGTATTTGTTACAGAGAGCTGCCTGTGTTCCTTATTTCTGAAATGGTTTTGGCATCTGCTCAGTATGGATTTAGCCAATTATTTATGTTTATATATGTTTTTTCTTTTGGTTTTTTTTTTTTTTTTTGCTAGCCTGTTGTTTCCTTTAAGTCCTTTTGTTTTCCTCAAAGTTTGCCTCTGTCACAACTACTGCACAGGGNTTTTTCTTTGTTTTGTTTTAGCCAATTTTTTTTTTTTTTTTTTTTTTTTTTTTTTGGTTTTTTTTTTTTTTTTTTGCTAGCAGTGACAGTGGCAGGTAAGAGGGTGCTTTCTGCAAGAGGGTGCACCGTGCTGTATGGCTTCTGCTTGTCATTAGGTTATCAAATTAAGGCAGATTCTCTTGCAGAATTACTCCATGTGGCTTTAGGCCAGCGTAGGAGAGGCTGAGAGTGAGTAAACAGAAGTGTAAACAAATAACAGAAAATGGGTTTTGGCAATTTTGTAAGTTGTTTTGTATCAAATGCAAAAGGATAACAAATTTAAGGCAAGTGAAATGGTTTTCAGTCTTCTTGTAAGGGCTTTGGTTAGTTTGCAATTGGCACTGTGCAAGCCCTCCTTGTAAATACTAAAAAACAGAGTAAACAATTACTGACCTTAATTCAGTCTTCTGTGTTCAGGCAGGTCAGTGTGTGGTATGCATAAAAGAAGAGCTGGTAGCTGAAACACATGAATATATTTTAATTGTGCATTTTGAGATGATCATGAACTCTTCTTCATCAAGTTATCCCATAGGAAATGTGTTTTAAAGGAAATGCTTATTTCTGAGTTTGATCCCAGTTAACTTGGAAGGTCACTGACAATCCTTTGTATGTTGAACACATGGAAGCAAAATGAGTGAGGCTGAGCTAGGCTGTGGAAGTGTTTGTTATTTTTATTCATGCTATCTTGTAAAAATGATGCAGTTAGTGGTATTAAAGTGTCTTGAAACTGATATGATCCTGAGGGGATGTTGATAAGAATGCTTTTTTTTTTTTTTTTT
>NDXB01017461.1:23691-48144 GCA_002631895.1 Agapornis roseicollis | reverse complement strand
TTGGTTGTGGTGGGTGTTTTTTGATTTTTTTTTTTTTTTTTTTTTTTAATTGAGGGTGGTGTTGATGTCAGTGTTGATTGCAAGAAAATGTATAAATTCCAAGAATGTTTCATCTTGGGAGGATAAGTTTCATCTGTTTGGCCTTTTGAAGCTGAAACCAGCTTGGTAGGAATAGATACAGGAGGTAATGGCAGCACAGTGTTCAGCAACGCTTCAAGTTGCCAGCCTCTCCCTTGCTGGTCATGCGTTCTTGTCTCTGAACTCAGCATTTCTCATCATAGTATTAATGTAAGCATTGAATTCTTGCTTAGGCTGCAGTAGAGTGTGTTAGCTGACCTGGTTAACTCTGGACTCTTGTGAGCGGGCCAGAATTCAAGTCCCTGTGACTTGGTAAGTAAAAACAAAAAGGAAACCTCCTAAACCTTCATGTAAATGTTAGTGCCATCCTAGGACATCTCTCTCTGATGCTGGTATTCCTAGTGCTTCCTTTTTATTTTCTCCTCTCTTTACAGCCCACCCTGCCTCCTTGGCTCCCCACTGGTGCAAGAACCTGCTGGCATTGTGACATTGAGGCACCAGCCACCAATGGGGATGGGGGTTCTGCTGCCCCTGCCATTATACTTCTGCGGGCAGCTTTCAGGCTGGATGGTGGCTCTGTGGAGCCTGTATCATAACGAGCCCTGATGTTCCTTCCTTCTGATTCTGGTGCTCTGTGCAGATTCTTTACCGCTGTGTGGCCTTTGGAATGCCATAGCTGCTTGCTTTCAGACTTCTTGGTGGCCTTTTGAGTGTGATGAATTGAGTGGTAAAATGAAGAGTTTTTCAAGTGGTTGCTGTGAAATTCAGAATTTATTTTTGCAATTCTTTATGTTGTATTCCTTTTTATTACTAAAAAACAGATCAGAACCATTTTCACATTGCTCAGTATATTGGAGAGAAATGACTGAAAAATCTGGTGCCTGGATTTCTTTATCCTCATTTCAGAGTATACCATATTCATAATACTAATTTAGAGCTGCTGCATTTCACATAATTTGTTCATTAGAATAGACAAGAAGCCCATATTTAAAATGGTCATCAAATGGTTATATCCATGTCAGGATCCATTCCATGTTACTTAAATGTTAAGGTCATCTTTTATCAAGCTGATTTTACCCGTTGCTGAAGCCCCAAGCACTTCTTGAAAGGCAGGCGAGCCATTCCTGTTCACACATATATGTATGATGTGGAAGATGGGGGTTGGAGTAGGTGGAAGCCCAGATGCATTGTAAATTAGAAGAAATAAATCTCTGTGTGAGGGGTAGTAATTTGAGAGAATTGGGGAAACAGGTTTGGGTAATTTAAGCAGGGCTTCATGATGGCTGATGTTCTAGTAGGGAACCTAAACTTACATTCCTGAACCTGGGTCTGCGAGGTCTGGGTTTCCTTTTCTAGCTCTGTGGCTCCTCAGTTAAGAGCAGTGTCCATCTTGTGCTTCTCCAAGCACCCCCATGTTGAAGGGGCAGGCTGTAAAACTTGCTGGGGCAGGGGTGGCAAACGTGGTAGCTGGTTCTGGCATTGCAGGATACTTGTGTTAATACTGGGCTGTTTGCTTAGAGTTCATATGAAGCTAAACTAAGAAGCACAAACTTCTGAATAGATTCTCAATATCAAATAACTTGTGCTTTCCATAGAATAGATTTCTGCAGGAGTTAATGGCCATTACATATGTCTATCCTTCACTAAGTGCAAAGGGGATTTTTCAGCTTTACCTTTTCTAATGTAATTATGTAGCAGCAAGTTAATTAAAATTGCCCACAACATTAACATCCTGCTCTGCTACACACCCTCTCTCCCCAGAGAGAAGGTGAAAAACAAACTGCATGTGGGTGACATAATCACATTGCTCAATGCAGAAGCAGAAAGCACCAGCTGCTGCTGTTGGGTTATCCTACATGTGTTCTTGTGCTGTGCTCATCGTACCATGAAAATTAAGGCCTATGTGCAAGGACCCCTGTTTACTTAAGGTCCTTGACATGCACTCTGATCACCTGCCAGTGCTGATGAATTATTCTTGTAGGGGATCACTGCCTGCTGCTAACGCTGCCAGACAACTTTTCAGGGTGCTTGTGAAGCTTGTATTTTTTTCAAGTTTTCTGTACTATGTGCCTAATGCTGAAATAGGAAGGCAGGGCAGGCTGAAGTGGGATGGGAGAAATGTTGTTTCTTTGTTAAGACAAATGTTAGATTTGACAACCTGCTTTGGAGCAGGGGGCAGGCTTTTTGCTACAGGTATACACTTTTATTTTTTTCTTCCCAGGTATAAATTCAAGAGTTTTTGATGAGGCTGCATATGTTTAAAATCTTGATTAACATTTAGGCAGTGACAGATCAGTTTCCCAAAGAGCCCAGTTTGCATTGGGAGGTTGGTTTTATTCATTGCAGTGGAGATGTAAGAGAAAGTGCGAGATCTGCTGGGCAGAGCTGCCGGATGCTATATTAAGGAGCTGGTTTCTGAGCCTGGCTCTGCTTCCTCTGTGGTAACAGTCATATTGTTTAAGCTGTTTTTCCCCTATGATTGCTAACCGTGCGTTCCTCTTTCTCTTGGAGGCCTAGTTTGAAACAGTTGGCTCTGATTTTGCAAAACTTTTGCAGGGTCACAGCTGCAGCTGAAATCAGCAAAAGCTGTGATTTGAATGCATGAATAAAACAAAAATTAGGCCACAACTATCTCAAAGTTAGAAAGGCTGAAAATTCATTGTGCGTCAGCTCTCTGTGTGTAAAATGGGGTGATAATGTCCTTGTCCTTTTATTGTTCAGTACATGATTCCTTCATAAATGCTAGTCACAAGCACAAGAGAAGAAACCTCAAGGAAACTCTCTTTATTAGTACCAGATGAATAATGCCTGATGCTCGTTGCACAATGGAAAGGAGTGGTTTTGAATAATTCTGTGGGAACAACTGTCTACCCAAAGCGTGAAACTAGAAATATTCTGCTGTTTTTATGTGTTGTCATAATCACAGGTGGTTACCACGTTTTCTTAATTAGAGTTTAAACCTTCTGAATACCTTATGCCTCAATTTTAATGTAGAAATATTTTTAATTTCTCTATATACAAGAATTGTAGAATAATTTGGGATAGGAGTGACGTCTGTGAAGTCTCTAGTCCAGCCTTCTGCACAAAGCAGAGCCAGGTCAAAGTTAGAAGAGATCGTTTAGGGCCATTATTGGGATAATTAGGATAATTGGGATAATTAGGATGGAGATCCCACAGCCTCTCTGGGCTTCTGGCCCAGGGCTTGTCCCTCTCTTTTTGAGGGATTATTCTGTGTGTCAAACAAGGAATTTTGTTTTGCTACAACTTGAAATTGTTGCTGCTTGCCCTTCTGCTGTGCATCTCTGAAAAGTCTGTCTCCATGTTCTCCCTATGTAGGGGAGATAGTGGTGAGACCCCCCCATAAGCCTTCCTTGCTTCTAAAGGAGGCTGAACAGACACAGGTCCCTCAGCCTGTTCTTGTCTGACACAGCATACCTAACTTGTACTGATCCATGGGTTAGTCCATCCCAGGCACAAGGCTTTGCATTGCTTCTGTTGAAGTTCAGGTGCTCTTACTCTGCCTGTTCCTCTGGCCAGTTGGGATCTCTTGGAAAGGCAGCCTACCCTACTGCATCCTGACTGCTCCCATAGGTTTGATCGCACCAGAGGTTGCAGAGGGTGGATACTGGTCCATTGACTAGCTCTGAGGCGTTTAGCAGTATAGACCCCTGAAGTGCATCACTTGTGACTGCTAGTTAGATTTCAAACTGTTGGCTGCTGCTTCTAGAGTCTGTGGGTCCATGCTTTTTTTTTTTTTTGCATGTGTTGTACTTCAGGCTCATGTCTTTCTGAATATGTAGTCAGTTAAATGTGTTCTTGCTTGCTTGGAAGGTGGTAATAATCATCTTCTGTATTTAATCTGAAGTGCCTCAAAAAGGGTTAAAAGATAATTTAAAAGGCAAGAGGTTTATTTGGAGTAGCTGATTGGTGTATTTGCCTTCCATTTAATATCCAGTGTTTTATTGCTGCAAAGTCCACAATGGTAGTGTGTAATTATCAATATAATGTTTTTAAAGTCATAATCACAAATATATCTTCAAACTGGAAGGTCATATATTTGTATTTGTGATATGGTAAGCGATACTAGACTAGAAGCAGACCAGGATGCCTTGGGATTGAGTGTGTAGTAAGCTAAGAACTGTGCTTTAAAGTAACTAAGCGATACAGAGGTTTGCTCCACCAGTTTCTGTAAATGGCACTTACCAAGGTCCCCGGCTTTCTGAGGTGGTGTGGGTAGCAGGTAGTCCAGAATTGCAAAGGTGCTCATCCGTCAGCAAGTTTGCCTCACATTATGCCAGTATGTTTGCTGGGCAGAGTAGCTTTAAATTGACTGCTTGAGTTTTCTGAAACTAGACTTCAAGGGAAGGTTTTGGGTTTTAGTAACAATAGTATGTGAAACTGTGTATTATAGCTTGCAAATGTAAATTGATAATGTGAACAGTAACAAAACTATAGGCAACAATCTTTCTCCAGAGGCATCAAGTGAAAAGTTTAGACCATTTGAGGTGTCTGGTTTTTGTGTGCTCCAGCTCTAAAACGTTGTTGGCTAAATTTATGATTATTTTTCCTCTGATAGTTTGAGTAGTAGTTATCATTGCAGAAAAATCTGAAGGGTTGGCTGTTGACTCTTGGGTCCAGCTTCAGTTGTATTATGCTGACGCAAATCCACAAATAAGCTGTACATGAGTGTGTTATTGCTGACTTGAGGTGTTCAGGTATGTGCAAGAGAAATCGGTTAGCTGAAGCTCACTGTGGGGTTTTTTTCCAGGCAGATGTATATTGAAATCTAAAGAGTTCTCTAAATGATAAAGCAATTAAATAATCAGCTTAACAGTGGTCCAGTGAGAGCAGTGTTTGCTGCTTATTACTTAAATATTCTCTTTCTTTTTTTCTGTTGCTAACCTGTAAAAGCATTACAATCTGTTTTCATTTGTATATAATAGACCTGTGACATTAGTGCATGAAAGGGCAGAATCAAATGCAAATTCAATTAGGATGGTTTTAAAAAAAACCAACTGTATGCTTGATTTATCATTCCCATTGGGAACTAGCATTGATAGAAAATTTGGGTACAAATGCAATGGCCATGTTGGTAGCAGGGAGCTGGGGATGCTGAGCAGTGGGAGAGCCCCTCATCCTGGGATAGGAAGCCTAGTCTGCATTGTGCCATGCTCATGGACAGCAGATTTCAGCTCTGCTGCACCCTTCCTTAGTGCAAGCATGCCTTTCTCTTCCAATGCATGTTTGTGCTCTCAGAAGTTTACAGGAGTACATGTTAAGAGAGGGTTTTATATCTAATGAGGATGTGTGTGTCACTAGCATGCTTGTAACCAAGTGGTATTCTGAAGCATCCCCAGGATCTCTTGTTCTTGTCATGTTGTTGGACCTTTTTCCCTTGCATTCATTGATTTCTAAACTTACAATTGAGTAGTCAAACACATGAGCTGAAGAGCAGGAGATTTGCTGACACTTTACCATTGACTGTAGGGCACTGCTGATAAATGAAACGGTGAGGTTAGCTTTTGCTCTTGCAAGAGCAGATTTATTGATGGAAAAGCAGAGGAAATTTGTTGATACAGGTACTTCGTAAGCAACATAGGCTTTTGTCTTACCTTGTTGGGCATACTGTGGAACCTGCTCTTGCACGAGTGAGCTGTGGCACTGGAGTGTGCTTAGTTTCCTGGTAGTTTCCTGGGAGTAAGTGATCTTTGTAGTTGCACAAGATATGTCCAAAGTCTCTCTTTTCTTCCCCACTCTTCTTCTCTGTTGAACAGAAAGGAGAATCAGTGTGTTGTGGATAAGTACTTCACAGTGGTCGGTGGTGAAGGAGGGAGCTATTGCCAACAGCGAGTCTCTGGGCAGATAGAGATGAACATGTTCAGTGAAAATGGTTATTGCTTTTTTCAAACTACCTCATCAAAATCGCTCGTTGGTTTGCACTGCTGAGATCCTGATTTCATTCTTTCCTTTTCTTTATGCTTTGATAGCTTTTAATCTGATGGCAGTCTCTTTCACCAGGTTTTTGCATCTTTCTGTGAGCTCCACAGAAGGGAGCCTCTTCTGTACGCCAGGGCCTGAAGGCGCTGTTGTAACAGCAGTGGTGGCAGCTATGGAAGCTGGATCCCCCTTCAGGACTTCTCCCTGACATCTGCATAGGTTCTAGTCTTTTGGTCATCCTTCCTGCTGGAAGCAAATCCACATGTACTCAGCAAATCCACTTGAGTCAAGCCTTACGCAAATTGGGAAGCCTTTGGCTGCTGCATTTGCTGTTCAAACAGCTTTTGGGCCTTCAGAGACCTGGCTGCTCAAAATATACCACATGGTGCTGTCTGTGTCTCAGCAAAATTAAAATCACCAGAATGGCAGTAATTGCTTTCTAGGTGGGTGTATTTCTGTGCTACTGCTAGCGCTGACCTGTTTGTGTGGGGCTTTCAAGGGAGAGCTGCACTGTGCGGGACATGAAAAAAGGGCAGGGAGGCCTTCTGCATTGCTGTTTATTCTTGAAGAAAATGTTGGCCCAACCCTTGTCAGGTGTGAGCCTGAGTGGCTTGGCTGAAACTCCTGAAGGACGTCATTGTGGGACTGCTGTTCCTCAGCACCTGCTTTCAAGACTTGGATGCTGTTCATAAACAGGATATGGGGGGGGAATTTGGTCCAGCTATCATTATCTCATTCCTCCCTCAGGACAGGAGATCACCCTGCAAGGCACTGACAGCTGCTGCAACTGAAGAGGCATGCTAGAAAAGCACAAATAAACAACAATAATCCTTTGTGAATGTTTCATTCTTGTATTTTAGTAGCACTTAGATATATAGAAATATGGGTTATGGTAAACATCTTTAAAGTTGGGGAGGGATAGTTTTCTGGCAAGAGTATGAACTGATTTGTGATTTTTTTCATAGTCTTCAGTCGTTTGCTTAAAGGGACAGTTTCAGTCCATCTCTCAATATTTATAAACTAAAGAAGTCTGATAAATGGGCAGTCAGTTAAAGTGGTGTTCAGCCTTTGTGGGGGAAAAAAGAAAGAAGGCTTTGGTGGGTGGCAAATATGCTGGGTTGGAGTTGAGATGTACGATGAGTTCCTGTGTAATTTCTTTCCTGGATTGTGATTTGCACAGTGTCCTTACTTAAAGTAGTCCACCCAAAGTTAAAATGAAATTTTGGTTTACATCTTGAAGGCTGTGATAGGTCTGTTGCAACACTTAAAGGATGACAAAAAACCACCAGCATTTGACAGAAGGATGTGAATTTCTGTAGAAATACAGACTTTAGGAGTTGTTGACTCATCATTGCTGAGTTGTTGCTGTTCCTTTGACAATCTGCGACTGATGTGAAGATTTTGAATAGCAAGAGCAGCATCTTGGCTATGAAAAGATATACGCATCTATAGGTACATGTACACGCATGTAGGCAGCAGTGTGAATGCCAAAGTATTCTTAAAGTTGGGAAGGATGCCCGTGGAGCTGGGCCTTGCTGTCAGTATTGATGAGCTGCTCAGTGTTTAGTATCAAATTTGCTTGTGAAAAGTATTTTCTAGAAGTTAAAAGCCCTACTGTGAGGAGTTGTGGAGACTTCTGAAGTACACAGATGACTTTGAAGCAGGTTTTACTGTTGTTTCATTAGAAACAATGCTGGATCTGAAGGGGGCCTATAGGGATGCTGAGGAGGCACTCTTCATTAGGGACTGTAGTGAGAGGACAAGGGGTAATGGGTTCAAACATAAACAGGATGTTTAGATTGGATATAAGGAAGAAATTCTTTCCTTTTAGGGTGATGAGGCACTGGAATGGGTTGCCCGAGAAAGTTGTGAATGCTCCATCCCTGGCAGTGTTCAAGGCCATGTTGGACGAAGCCTTATGTGACATGGTTTAGTGTGAGGTGTTCCTGCTTAAGGCAGGGGTATTGGAACTAGATGATCTTAAGGTCCTTTCCAACCCTGACTACTCTATGATTCTATGATTATCTTATGAACTGTGTTTATTTGTGAGCAGAGCCAGTGCCTGAATCTCAACATCTTGATCTCAGAGTCTGCCATCTTAAAAGCTTTCTGTAATGCTCTGCAGAGCTTTGCTACTAATCCCTTACTAGTGAAATATTACTGGGTGTTTGTGGTTTTGGTTTGTTTCTTGGTGGTTTATTTATTTATTTATTATTAAATTGTTAGTTGCCTTACACCGCTGTTTTAGCAAAACAAATAGTTTAATTTAACTCTTGCTATGGAGGCACTAATCTTAAAATAATTCAAGAAATGTTCTAGTTATAATTCTGTGGTCTTGTTGCTATAAATAATACTGAGAATGTTTCCTGTATTCACAGGGAAGTACTAGTGCTTATCCAGAAGAAGATTAGGAGGTTAACTATAGTGCAATAACAGGTTTGTGTACTGTTAGAGGTTCTGCCTTTTGTGAATTGCAGTAGGTGGACTGGATTTAAATCTCTGGGTTTTTAAGCATATAAAATTGTTATGTATTGAAAAATAATCCTTAATTCAAATGCTGAAAATTCCCTGGCCCACGTGATGTGAGAATTTGTGCTGGGAGAGTATGATTAGTGTGTATAATGTCTGTGTTTTCACTCTTCCATTTGCTCATTTGTTTGCCTTGAGGCCCTTATACTGACACAGGAAACGTTTAAACATCAACAAAGCTTTTCATACCCTTCAGACAGGCTAACCCCTTATTTGCACGGGTGCTAGAAGTTTGCCTACCCTTTGGCAAAGTGAAAACTAAATGTATTTATATATATACATAAAAGTACAGTCCTTTGGGTTTGTACAGTTTTGTTGTAGATGTGTGAACAGAATTAAGTAGGAAAATAATCAGTATTGTCCAAGAGGTGGCTCATTCAGCAGAGACCTCTGTTCATTCTCCATCTCTTTGGATGCTGGCTTTTCTGGCATTTCCTGGTTTCCCAAAAAGCAAGCCACAGCTCAGTATCTTATCTCTTGCAGCTGACATATTATATTCCTCCCTTGCTGCAGAGGCTAGTCTATAAGGAATCTCTCCCTGGAGCTGATGTTTGTGTGTCTTGCGATGTGCAACACTACTGTTGGGCTCTTCTGTACTGAGGTTTGGACGTTGGTCTTTCTGTTTCTATGATCTTATGCTGACCTTGAATCAGGTCTTTTTGCTTGTGAATGGAAGCCTGCTAAATGTACTTCTGAGCTTTACCTTGTACACTGAGTTATAGCTCCTTTGTTTGAGATAAGGGATTTGGGGACCTCTTGCATACAGTTAGGGATTCTGAAACACAGCTGGTCAGTGTGTTTTAACATTGTGCACTTGTGTTTACGTTTATGCAACATGCTTCTTCCAGATCAGTGGTGTCCACAATGCTCGAGGTGACTGGTATGCTTATCTTCAGTCACTTTCTCGGACTTCTCTGGGGTGCTGTTTTCACAGTTTTTTGGTGGCACTATCAACTTCTGGGACTGCTGAGGCTAGAGATAGGAATTACTGAAAAGGAGGCATTTGGAGAAGTTTGAGTCCAGTCAAAGTGAAAATCGAGGTGGAGAGGAACATGTGAATAAAGGCAAAATGTAGTCAAGTGTTCATTTGATGTAAAGTACATCACTGAAAGGGCTGCACCCCTTCTATGGTGACTTTTTCCTTTTTCTAAAGTCTGACAAAATCAGCTATCTTATCTGTCATGCTCAAAAAAACTTGTCAAATTATTTTAAGCAAAGACTTGTCAGATGAATGGACTTCCATAGGCCATACATGTTTTCATTGTAGTCTGAAACAACTTTCCTGAATTTTCTTGGTTTCTGTTAAAAGACACCTGTGATTTAGGCAACCCAGTTAATGGGAGAGTGCAGAAGCTCTAGCCCAGTTGTGCAGGGCTCTTTATGATGCCTAACTGAAAAGCAAAGGTAAGCTTGCATTCACTGAAATTGAAAAACAATTACTTGTGACTAGGGATAAATTTCGGATGGTTAAAACCCAAGCTCATGCATTTTTATGACTACACAATCTTATAGTCTTCAGCTAAATTAAGACAGCAAGTCTAAAGTGTACTTCCCTTATATGCCAGTTGTAAGAAATGAGAAGTGTCGAGGATGAATTTGGTTGTATCTCCTTTAGCATTTTTCTATGTTTAAAATGTATCATAGCCTGTATACCTTATGCTCTCCCTAGTTTTATTTTTATCTATAGGGTTGGGTTTTTTTTTTATCTGTAAATACCACTTAATGAACTATTAGAAATTAAATTCCTAGATAGTCCTGCTGGCTGCTCTCCACTGCAGGATATTACTGCAATACTGATTGCTGCAGAAGCTAGAACACAGTTTTGGTTTTAAGTGTAACATTAAAAACCAGCAACTTGCTTTTTCTTCGAAAATGTGGATTCTTGCCTCTCTGAATAGTATTATGGAATGGCTGTGATATGACAGTTATTTACTCTGAGGTTATCTTCATTAGTGTCATCCTAAATATCCTCCTTTAGGATGAAACTTAGTGTAATATATTTATCAAATTGCCAGATGTCTAATTAATTTGGTGATACTGACACTGTCTATAAATGAGGTACAGACAGCAGCTTCAGTTATTATTTGAAAGTTAACCCCAGTACTTAGTCCAACTATATGCAACCAAAACGCACTAAGGGAGATGATCTCTCGGCTCTAATAGTCCCGTTTTCCCCATCTTTCCACTTTTTCTGATAGGGAGCTACTTTGATCTCTGTAATGACAAACACAGGCTGCTGCTCTTATAGTCTTTGAATAGTTGTTACTCAATCTTCAACATTAAGCTACAGAAATTTTAATTTAAAATATGAATAAGATGGGTTTAATACAAGTTTGTTTTTTTTTTAAAGCAAGTAGTTAATGTCTGATATTTGGATCATTGTTTCACTTCTTCTTTGGAATAATGGGAGCTTTTTTTTCATGCTGGACCTTAACGTCTACCAAGAGGATGTTGTTCAGTGTAGGATTATGCCCTACTGTAAGAGGCAGAGGCATTGAGGTGTCATGTGTAGAATTATGGGAATGTGTGGTGTACAGTAGGTATTTAAACTGTGGCTTTAAGATATGATTGGTTTCTAGCCATAAGACTTGTAAGCCTTGTTTAGGACAATTGATTTTTTTTGAAAGCGGTAATGTGGTTTTGCCTGTAGTGTGCTATTAAGCCTTTCTGCTGAATGGCCCAGTGGGTTCTCATTTTTGGTGGATGGTGGATGTTACAAGTTGCAGCTCTGAAAGAGAAATTACCTGATTTTCCTGCCAGGCCAGAGGAGGACGTTTCAGCTCCTGTGTCAGATTTTGGAATATCTTGGTGTGACCTGCACCTGTATGTTGTGTTCTGCTCAAGAGCATGACTGTTTATGTACCTGGGACAGGTTCTGGGATAAATAAAACCACACTGGTGTAGGAGTATCTGGGGATTGGCTTTGACTGGTGACCATGATCAAGGTTCTGTTAATGAGCTAATGAAAGTTAATTTTGTTCAGGAGTCAAAAAACACAAAGCTTGCTTAGAGGATGGAGCAGGAAACAGAAGCAACATGGATACTAAGTCTTTACCTAAAACTAGTACAAGTAGGTCCAGAAATGCCTGCTGAATGAAACTCAAGTATAGGTAAAACTAATCGTGCCTTGAAATTACTTGGAGTTTGGTAAGTCTGGTTAAACAATCTTATGAAATTGTCTTGGAATCAAGGCTGGAAAATCTGTTAAGTGTTTGTAGCTTTATTAAAATGGTAATGCCATTAGAAATTGAAAACGTAAACTCATTTTCTGAGAGTAAATAGTGATGATCAAAATCTGAGGAAATCTAAAATTTGTTTGGTATTGTCCAATTGCTTTTCTCTTTTTTCCCTTTTTTAATAGTGATCACATGGAAAATATTTATGGCTACTTAATGAAGTATACGAATCTTGTCACTGGTTGGCAATATCGGTAAGTCTTTTCTGGTGCTTCTTAGTAATGTTTTTGCAGCATCTAAAGGAACATATTTCAGATATTTGAAATAATACTTGTATTTCCCTTTTATTAGACAAACATTATGAAAGAGTTATGCTTTTCTCAATGTAGATTATACTAATAATACTTGTTTCAAGGCATGAATAAGAAAAAATGTGTAGGCAGTATGAAGCAGTTAACTGATTTGATGGCTTAGAACTATGCATTAATTTTTTTTCTCGTTTTCCATTCAATTGATTATTGTTGGTTTCTAGAGCAGCACAGTGCAACCAAATTAGTATTGGAGAGACAAGTCCTTGGCATATCACTCTGGCCAAATTCCTGTGCTACCAGTGGCATGCCATGACTTGTGTCAATACACTTACTGTCAAATTCAGTTGAGATTGAGTGTAGTTTAAGCATGTATTTAAGCCTTAGAGATTCAGGATATTCTTTTGATTCCCAAAATTTTGGAATAGCACTCTTCTGTGGGCACGCTGTCCTGTTCTGTGATCCCTGGCCTCTATGGAAAAAACTACTAAAAACTTAATTTTTGTGCAGTCTTGCTGGAGACATAATTCATATGTTTGGGGTTGTACTGACTCAGGCCTTTTAAGTCAAAGCTCTCATCTGTGCCAACTTGTAATGAAAGTCTTAACTTCTCCCAGTACCTTGTGCTTTGTTTTTGTTGCAGATTTTTTGTTTTAAACAATGATGCTGGTCTGCTGGAGTACTTTGTGAATGAGCAGTCTAGACATCTAAAGCCCAGGGGTACCCTGCAGCTAGCTGGAGCTGTAATTTCACCCAGTGATGAAGACTCTCATACGTTTACAGTCAATGCTGCCAGCGGGGAGCAGTATAAACTCAGAGGTAGGACCTGGATTCTTGTGCAAGGGATTCTTCCACTAGAGGACACTCCTGGCTCTTATCTGTAGCTGCTCTGCTGGGTTTGGTTGCATGGCCAAAGCCAAGAACTTGTTTCTCAGACTCATGCAGTGAGAATTACATTTGAAACTTTCATCCTGCTCCTCAGTTAGAACCTGTTCTTCTTTTGGATAGTTCTGTAGTCTTTGAGTGTGACTTTTAGAAGACCACAAACTTCAGATGTGTAGGATGGGGTTTACTCTTAATGTATAATGTCCTTTAATTGATTCAAAGGGTTCTAAATCATTGTAGGTAACAGTACTGTGTAGATACTTGCATAGAGCTACGTTTTACCTAATATTCAGTTTTTTAGCCTTCTTCTGGTGGTTATAGAAGCCCATTCTCTAATTTTTGTAGGCTATGGAAATCTGGGCTTATAGCTCTTTATGTCTATATCTAATACATTATAGTTCTTATATCTCTATCTAACATCTTTTAGTATTTCTTCCCTTGAAGACTTGCTGTCGCTTTTTAATTCAGTGTACCTTACTCTTATTCCAGGAAAATGAAAAAAGCAGTCTTTTTTTGCCCATGCTTTGAAATGTCTTCATTTGAATAATCCTTTCGGTTTGCTTTTATTAGCTACTGATGCTAAAGAACGTCAACACTGGGTTAGCAGACTTCAGATATGCACACAGCATCACACAGAAGCTATTGGAAAGGTATTGTATGACTGCTATTTTTGTGGGCAGAAATAAGCTAAGCAGGTGGTAGAACTGTATTGCTGTCCTGTTAAACTGCAAAATGGCATATGGTTGGGTTTGAATCTTATGTCAGTAAATGTTTTTCTGAGTAATAGCTGACTTGTAATAGAAATAATTTTTAGGAAAGAAACAAAGTGAAGTCCTTTTGCCCCTGAAGACCTGAATGGTCCTCCCTGAGCAGGTATTGGTGAGCAGGTATTGGAGGCAGATGAAAGATGAGATCTTATCCCAGAATTCCCAGATGTTTTGTGGTTTTTAATGGGTGAGGGAACAGGTCTTCAGTGTTATTGAATCCCTTCCATTTTTGGAAGGTTTTCTTTTTAATGTTTTGTTGTTTGGTTGGTTGGATGGTTGGTGATTTTTTTTTTTTTTTTAAGCCACTCAACATCCTGCAAATACATTTAGGATTAATTCCCATGTTTGAGAAGCAAGTCCTCAGCACTATATCTGAGGATTGTTGCTTCCATTTGCTAACCATGTCACAGCTGTAAATATAGTGTATTTCACAGAACCTCCCAATTACTGTAGCACCTATTCTGATACTTGAATGAAGCCTTGCTTTCAAGATAAGACCAGCATCTTGTAGACTTCATTGTAAGAGATATGTTCAATGAATAGTTCCATATGAAATTCTGTTCTCTTAAATGCCAGCTATATCTTTGCAAGATCTGTTAGGAGTCAGTTTCTAGTACTGTTGCACATTGACAAGTGAAATCATTTAGTTCTACTGTGGACTAATTTTCAAGTCAGAGAAGTGGTACATATTGATCAACCTCATTTTGCAGATTGATCATAATTAGGCTATAAAACAGGGCAACTGTTGGCAGATAGCACAAAATATTTTATCAGTTGCTACTAATATATTATTAGGACTATATCATCTGTCCTTGTTCTATAAAAAAAAGAATGAAACTGTTCTACTGTGTCTGTCAAATCAGAATATTTGCTGGTTATTAGAAATTAATTGTAAATGTTTCTCAATATGCTTATTTATTCACTAGAACAATCCTCCTCTGAAATCTCGCAGCTTCTCTCTTGCATCCCAAGGCAGTGCCAACTCTCCTGGTGTGCAAAGAAGACCAAGTCAAAATGCAGTTTCCTTTTTCAATGTTGGACATCATAGATTGCCAGCCGGAAAAAGAGTTCCTATTATGCAACCAGATCACCTTGTAGATGTTAGAGAGGTTTGTATGCCTTAAGTTATCTTATAATTTTTTGAAAGAGTTGTCCTATTATTGGTGGGATTATAGAGAAACTTGGTATTCTTACTTGAATATATTGTCAATAGCATATCCTAAGCTATTCTTGTATAGCTGTGTGAGAATGAGTTCTTGCCTTGAACAATTGTAGAAGTGTAGATTTATGTAGTTTATATTCTGACTTTTGTACTCTGCAATACTCTGTTCAAGGTAGAGCTTTGCATGTTCTCCTCATCCTTGCAAATCCTAGGACTTTAGTTGACAAGGGAATATTCCTAAGGAAGTACAGCATCATGTATTGGGAAGAAAACCATATATGATATAACAGTATCACATGTCCAGCTGTAGAAGAATGGACTAAACTGTACCTCTGTCTCCTATAACGAAGGAGAAATTGGTCATGATTGATGTTTAAGAATACTGATACTGCTTTCTGGTATGCTAGTTCATGTGGACAGATTGTCTAGGGATTATGTGACTCAAAAAAGTGAAATAAAATGAGCAATTAAGAAGCGTGGATTTTTCCATCTTGACTGACATAATGAGCTGACTGCTGGTTGATTTAGCTTGTGAATATTTACAGGATAGATGAGGCAGGTCTAAAGATAATAGTAAGAGAGAATTTGTTGCTGAATTTCACACCTGTTTTAGTAGTAGCATTTATTAATGATTATTTTAATGCTAGCAATATAATAAGTGTAGCATGATACATTTCTTGGCAAAAATGAGTTTCTTGTAGAGGGCTTTTTAATTTAGCAAATAAGGATCCATAAAGTGCAAGTAGTTAAAAATTGAACTTGGATAAACTGGGATAGAGGAGTGCTATGCATTGTGAGTATCATTAACCTTAAAATATGTGGCTAAGTAAAATAAGGTGGTAAGTTCATCAGTGGGAAGCTGTAAGTAGGTATTGAAAATGCTTTCCCTGGTGTGGTATATTGCCATCATCGTTGTTCCTTGATTTAAATCAAGTGCTGTGGCATAATTACTTGGTAGTATAGTCAACGTGACTGCCTCTTTATACTTTAGAATCTGTGAAAATCTCTATCCATAATAGACTGTTCTTGTAGATGCCTTGCAAAAGAATAGCTGCTGCCATCTTGTTTGCATCCTCTAATAGCAGTAAAGTCTCCTGTAGTGCTAGTGCAAAGACTTGTGAAGTCCTGTCAGGTACCCAGGAAAACTTCAGCTGGCATCCCTGTGGCTCCTGTTTTTCATGCCTTTTAACTTTTTGACTTTTCAAATGGCAGTATGTCATTCAAAATTTGAGGGAGGAAAGAGGAGCGTGTGTGAGCTGGAGTACTGAAGCAGTGGCTTGCATCCTCTAATTGAGATTCTCACTGGGTGGGAAGTGGAATGATTTTTCTTAGCACTGTGAAGAGCACAGAAGACTATTCATGTTCCCTTTTGATTGTTACTGAGTTTAGTGACACAGCATGATTATTATTTATCAACTTAGATGTTTTGACCTGTACAGACGGAGCCTCCTCGATAACAGCAGCTTTTCTGAATGTCAAAGTTAGTTTGCTTATGCTATTTATTTTTTTTTTTAAGATATAGTGAAATGCTTAACAGGCCAGTGCGTGCCTGTTACACTTGAGCTTGATACAGCTTGAATACTTACCAGTTCAGTTTGAGAAGCTGTGGGAAGGACAGCTTCCTCTTCAAAGGATCTGCTGCATGGTGACTTTTTTTTTGATTGTATTTCTTCTTTTTTTCCTCCAGAAATTGCACTATTGTTGGGTCTTCTGTCAGTCTCTTTCCTTTCTACTTCCCCTTTCTCATGGCTGAATACATGTCATGCTGATTTGAATACCCTGCACAACAGGAGATCTAAGAGGATCTTTCTGCTGACTTCCACTAAATACAGGTGTCTGTGTTTGCGAAGTGAGAACTACAGCCTGCGTATTTGATAGGTTTTGAGGGTTTAATCGCAGCGCTGCACAATTTTTTTTTTTAATTTATTTTTCTTTTTTTTTTTTTTATTTAACAGATCAGAGTACATAAGCAGGAAAAACTTAGGAATGTGTGAAGTGTGTCCTTTGGACTTCGGTGCTGAGCATAGCATGGCTTGTCCTATTGTTTGGCCTGGTCCTGGGACGAAGTGCTCGGGTGCTACTACATAGTAAATTGCTAAGAGTGAAGATCACCAGAAGGATTGTAGTTATTTGTCAACTAATTATTTGTCATGGTATTTTTTTTTTTTTAAACATCAACAGAGTGTTTCAAAGTATTGGAAAAACTTGCACATAAAGACTTAATTTGCGACTGGAAGAAAATAAGACACATGTTCTGATAGCAACTGGTATGTTTGCATAGGCAAGGCTATACAACTGTTTTACTAGCTTTCTGCCCTGTCTCTCTTGGGACATGCTAAAGCTGACTGTCCACAGTTAACTCCACTTCCAAAGAGCCAATGCTCTGTAAATTCAAATCATAGTGTGTGTCATGGTTTCAGTCCAGTCAGTAACTCAGAACCATGTAGTCGCTCTCTCACTCCCCTCCCTTCCTCTCCACCCCCGTCCCCTCCTCCCACCCCACTCCTGGAAGGGGTGGGGAGGAGAATGGAAAGAAAGTAACTCCCACAAGTTGAGATAAGAACAGCCCAGTCTGAGGTATAGGACAAATCACTGCTGCTACCATCAGTAATGGTAAGAGAAGTAACAAGGGCAGAGAATACAACCACTCACCATCCGCTGACTGATACCCAGCCCAAGCAGTGATCTAACCCTTCCAGGTAACTGCACCCAGTTTATATAGTGGACATGACGTGCCATAGTATGGAATACCTCTTTGGTTAGTTTGGGTCAGGTGTCCTGTCTTTACTTCCTCCTGGCTTCCCCTCCTCCCTGGCAGAGGATGAGACTCAGAAAGTCCTTGGTCAGACTAAACATTGCTGAGCAAATAACTAAAACATCGGTGTTATCAGCTCTGTTCCCAGGCTGAAAGTCAAAACCACAGCACTGCACCAGCTACGAAGAAGGAGAAAAACGACTGCTCCTGATGAACCCAGGACAGTCTGCTATGTAGCCAAGCCCTAAAATGTTCCAAATACCGCATACGGTGAACTTGGAAGAATACATTGTTGCTCAAGTATTTATTGCATAAAACATTAAAAGGGAAAGGGACTGCAGGCAAAGGTACTGAAAAAAATCAATAAGATACTGCATGAATGCATCTCAGATTCTTTAAAGAAATTCTTCTGCTCTGCTAAATCAGTCTGGTTTTACATTTAACTGCCAGAACACAGTATGATTGCAGAGTCGTGTTCTGCAGTAACATTAGCGCTGTTTGTTGTACCTCTCCAGAAAAGGGACTAGTACATATAGAAGGTTGCTTTCATCCCTGTGATTTAAAATCGGGCAATAACTTGCTTCTGTGAGTACAGAGAAGAAAGTATGTAGGTTTTTGGAAGACCGCTGCTTGATGGCTGGTGTGCTTTGCCGCTATACCTCTTGCAGGCAAGTGTACTGTTGCAGGTTCTATGATGTAGGGGTGTACCTCAGTGTGAAGGAGGGAGAGCAAGGGGGACCACAACAATGGAACAGCTGTAACTTTAACACAGAATGAAAGTGAAAATCCTTTCTTGCCCCCACCTCCTCCATCCCCCCCACAAAGTAAATGTTGCGATAGCAAACCTAAGTGTGATGGCAGTGCAGACAATAAAGGAGAGCTAAACCGAGTGATATAGGTCTTTTCCTTTAATGTGCTGGGTCCCTTCTTATAGGGTATAAAAAGATCTTGATGTCTATGGGTAGTACCTGATTAGATCCTCCTTTAAGCTGGGCAGAACACAGAACTGAATTACTCCTCAAACAGAGTGCGTGTGTGGTTTCCCCCTCATCCTGTCCTTATCAACCAGGCATGAAAGTGTTTGATATTCACTGCAGCAATATGTTCAGGTTCTTCTTTGCCTTTTTCTTTTTTTAAGTCACTTTGGTATTCTGTTGCTTGTTAATGAGGTACAGTGTATTGCCATGGGAATTTCATCATGCACTTAATGACTCTTTAGTAGCTACATCAAGGAAAAAAGCGCATTTATCTTTACATATATCTATTATCTTACAGTTTTATTATCATCATAAAATCATTTGGGATTCTCTGTGCGCAGCTAAACCTGTATCACACAACACACTTCCATCACCTGAAATGACTGCTTTGTTTGACAGATGATGTCTCAGGCTGAGGGCCAGCAGAGAGACTTGATCAGGAGCATAGAATGCCTTCCTGTCTCTGGTCACCTTACATCCTTGGATCAAGACCTATTAATGCTCAAAGCAACTTCCATGGCAACTATGAACTGCTTAAATGACTGTTTCCATATTCTCCAGTTACAACATGCTTCTCAACAAAAGGGATCCTTACCAGCAGGTGGGTATAAATGCGCACAAAGAGGAAAACTCTGCAACAAATATGCATCCTTTCCTTCTTGTATAATTGCTTGTTCCACTCCAGTTTCACATTGGCAGAGAAAACTGCCAGCTGCATGGTTTGTTGTGAGTTTTTCCAGAGTTTGACTTGCTAGCGCTGGGTAGAACTCCATGCAAATTGTAATTTTTTTATCATTTATTCTATCAAGAAGGGTGCGGCAGCAGTAGGTGCGTAAATGTAACATCTAATTGTTGTGGAGCATCTCGCAACAGAGTAAAGTACTTAAAGGTACCACAACAAGACGGCTGCTTTTGTGATGTAACTGTCCACTCAAGAACAGTAATAGTAAAGAGGAAATGTTGAGCGATTGCATATTCTATGGTATGTGGTGTCCAGTACAGCTCTGTCAGATGTCATGCTTTTTTTACACACTAAATACCTATGATAAGCTTTCACATGTGTGTAGCTTTCATTTCTTGTTAAGCATTACATTTTTAAGCTCTACATTTGCACAGGTTATTGTTAATATTGTTTATATATCAGTATTCTCATTTTGAGTTAGTCCATGTTTTAAACTGGGAGGTTTAAACTGAGGTCAGGATAGACTTGTAGGCAAATTCAAATTGGTTAAAGGTACAAAAAAAAGAGTGTGTGCACAAAAGGCAAAAAACCCCAAACAAATCCAACAACCCCAAAAGCCCACCAAAAAAATCTACAAAAATCCCAAACCAACAGAATACTTTTATTAACAACCACCCCTGAAAGCTGCTGCTGATGGTTGGGTTTTAATATAAATTCACAGACAGCAAGCATACACATTGCTGCCTTTGCGCAGTCGGTCACGTCTGTGCAAGTAGATTCTTACCAGAATCATTCCACTATTTTGTGTACAGTGTATGGGACTGAATATGTTCTTTGCTGATTGTACATTTTTTTTGCATCTTACTGTGATTTTTTTCGTGTGTTTACTTTGTGGCTTTTTGTAAACAAAAAGCTTTTGAGGATTCTCAAATCTCTTACACAACAGATATGATAGATAGGGTGAGTATGTAACAAACTATGCTCAGAAGTTGTCTCTTACTTTATCTTTCCCATATTCCTCTCATATTTGTGGTACTCGCTTTGCCAGTGCATGTTATCTCAGAGCTGTAATTGGTTAGGTTCTAAGATGAAAAGATATTTTGTATAAGAGTATAAAAAATATATAAAAATTACCACATGCACTAAAAGAGAATTATATGAGGAGGATGAACCAACTTTGCTGTATTTAAGTTCAAAAATTGAAAAATTGAAAAACCAGATGGAGCCTCTCCAGATCTTTGTCTGAGTGTTGAAGGTATTCACACAGAGAAACCTCTTCCAGTTCCCTCATGTTTTTGTTTAACTATTGATGCATAACTGTGGGAGGTGCACATCAGAAGTCTTTCTGGTTCGGCATTTTTGTGTGTGTGTGTGGGTTTTTTTGACCCATTACTGTATTTGGAGAAATAAGAAGGGTCCAATGAGCATTGAAATAACTTACAAGTAAGATACTTTGTGTGTGCGTGTTTTGTTGGTTTTTTTACATTTGTTTAAGCTATGTAGGGAAAAGTTCAATTCATCTGACTGCTATTCAGTTGGTATCTGCTTCTTAATGCCCAAATCTAAAAACTGCTTGAAGAAGTCAAAATCTAGAAGATTTCTAGTGGCATCCTAAAGAGATGGATGGAGAAGGGAGGAGCATCAGATTGGATGGTGAATTACTGGGACCAGAGTTAAAATCAGACCATTAAAATAAGGCACTGCAGCTTTCCATTGTCCCATGGGTGTGGCCTTTCTAGAGACATTATAATACATTCGTTCCTTTGAAGGACTGCAAAGAACTTTATTTTAAATCCAGTTACCTTAGATTTCTCCTTAAGAGTGATCCTTCTCCTTGTAGCCCAACTGGTGTAGTATTTTCAGTAGGCTTCAGAAGTTTGTATAGGAAGGAAAAGGCTTGTGGCTTAATTCAAATGCTGCAGGAGGCATTTCTATATTTAAGTGTAGGAAAACAAAATGACGTAGGAGCAACTGTTGAATGCAGACTGTCCTATCAAGCACACACTGTTTAATCTTGCTAGCATCATAAGGGCAGATCGGTATACTTCAGCTAGATACAAGTAGTTGGTGTGCAGCAAGAAGTGATGGTAAAGAGGAGACTTGTCTAACATCATAGATTTAAACATGAAGTGACAAAAAAAAATGTTTGGGTCTGCTAGCTTGGTACCTGACTGCTAAAATGTGTCCAGCAGATGCTTGTCAGGCTTAAAACCCCAAGGATTGTAAAAGATGTGTGAGTTTGCTATAACTTGTTAGAAGACAAAAAACCATACTGCCCCAGCTGCATCAGGGTGCACTGTAAATCGCAAACTGAAAGAAAATTAAAGTTGCAGCTGTGAACTTTTCCTAAATTCAAGTGAAAAGTGTTGAAATGTAACAGATTAAGAAAAAAAAGCCAAAACTTCACTGTTATTGATAATGTTGTGAATTGCAACAACAGTTTGCAACTCTTGAAGAGGAATGTTTAAAGTGAAGACTATGAACACTGTGAGGTCTGTGTTATAGCAGAGGGGAAGTACTGACAACTGCTTAATTAAAAACATGGGGGAAATCTTTTGGGGAGGAGATCACAAGTAAAGAGACCAGGTTGTACCTACCCAAAATAGTCAAGAGCAGATTTCAGTATGATCTTCCATTGAAATAGAAGTATTAATTTGGTGTCCTGTCCACTCACAAATATTAAAACACAACTGGTAGCTCAAATCACTTAAATCTCCTAGAATTTAATAGCCAAAATTAAAAAATCCTTAATAATAAGGTTATTTTAGAAGTAGCTGATAGGGAGTATAAAAGGGAAGCTACTTGTTAAATTCAAACTAATATAGAGGCTGGATTGTATACAGCCTAGAACATGCAATTAGAGATTACTGTGTTGAAAGTTACAGCTCAGGAAACAGGTGTCATGATGAGATTTTAAAGATGAATAAAAACCTTTATGAAAAGATAAGCGTGACAGTGACATTGCGCATCTTATTTTTTTACTTCTTCAAAACTTCTGTTTAAATAGATTCAATTGCTGAGGGATTCTTGTTTCTTACTATGTAATGGATGCATGAGTAATACACTTGATGAAAATAGACTGTCTTGCTGCAGGAAAAAGTTGTCTTGTTCCATTTGTAAAGCTGGACTTTTTTGTTGCCACAGTATTTTCCTGGTGGAAATGCTGCTGCATGAAACTCACTCTGCCTGTTGTGGTTGAGGGTTCAAGGCCAGGTTGGGCAGAGCCTTGGGTGACAGTCTAGTGTGAGGCTTCCCTGCCCATGGCAGGGGCGTTGCAACTAGATGATCTTAAGGTTCTTTCCAACCTAAACCATCCTGTGATTCTATGTGACCTAGTTCCAGGTAATAGAGGTCTGGAAATAAAGGATTGTGTATCATATAGGAAGAGACAACAGATACCTCAGTGTCCGTTCTGAGGCACAGGAAACTGCTGTTTGATGGTAGAAATTCAAATTTCCTAGTAATTTCTGTGTTTGCAACTCAGCCAAGATAATTTGTCTGTTTGTGTTTATTTCTGTAAAACTTATTGGAGTGCCCTACACATTTATTAGCCTTTGAAAAAGAATGGAACATTTATATTATTGATGAGGAACCTGATCTGGTCTGATAAATTAGCTGGGAGTAACCAGAGATGCTGGAATCATCAAGTGGGTAATAGCTTTCCAAGTCCAAGCCTGGCAGCTTTATATATGTATTTTTTTTTTTTAGCAACCATTATTTATTCAACAGCGTGTGCTTGCTTCCTTTGCAGCTGAGAATAGACCAGTACCCACTCCAGAGAAAACACTGGCAACAAAACTTTCTTCTTTAGCTCTTTTTAGTCAAGAACCAAGCTGGGTTTGAGAGCCTGATAAGTAGTGGGCTGCTTTTTTGGTAGCAGTTAAAGAGAATTGTAAGGGTTATTTGACATTCCCTGTGATACTGGGCTCATCCTATAGTATCTGATTACACCTTTCATGACACCAACTAGTTTCTCCAGTCCAAGTTGCATGTATTACAGCTCACCAATCGCAGTGTTTGTGCTAATGATCACTGAAGGTGGTGTCTCATTGCACCACCTTTGTTTAGTGGCTGCTGAAGGGATTGGCTGCAGGAGGAATTGGCTGCTTTCAGCTTATTCCTTAAAAAATAGCTCTTTTGTGAAAACTGCTGTTTACTGACCTTCTGGAGGATGAGCAAGTTTCAGCGCAAAGTTTCTTTTGCTTCAGGAACAACGATCAGTTGGTTGGAACCGAAGATATCTCTGGCAAACCACTTCAAAAATGGAGCAGCTCAGAATTTCCCAGCAGAGATAAACAAGCCAGCATCTGTCAGAGAAGAGCAGTCCACTGCAGAGCCTGGCCAGCTAACAAGGGTAAGGTAATGTAAATATCCCATTTCTGTGGGGAATTATTTTGAGGCATATCTGTAAATGTTATAGATTATGTGAAAATGATTTAATGACATTTTTTCTCATGCTTTCTGGTTAGCTGTGTCAGAGGAGGAGTGAGTACAGTTGCAGTAAATGAAACTTTCTCCCTTGCTTTTTCAATAGATTTTTGTTGCCTTCTGTAACTAGCTGTCAAGTAGAGGGAGGCAATTGGGATGGTAATGCAAGGTGTTGGAATAGGCAGTGTTTCCTTGCATTTTGATCTAAACCGGGTAGATACTGAAGCACAAAAAACCTAGCTGGAATTCATGACACTCAAAACAGGCCCAAGAAGAACTGCCTAAACAGATGAAAGACACACTTGTAAATCTCCAGCTATTAAATTTCACCATCTTTCTAGCTCTTGCTGCATCTGTTTTTCTTAATCTGAGCAGCTGTCATTACTTGACTTCAGGGTGGCTTAATGTATTTGAAATACAGCTGGAGTCTGCATCATAACTGTCAAAATTGAAGTGCAGTATACTGAAGTAAAAAAACAGCAGGGATTATGGCGAAGAATGTGTTTTCCTAGATAAGCTAGAAAATCATAATTACATTCTTTTTATACTAGCTGGTTTCACACAGTTATTTGGGTGAAACTGTCTTTGTGAAAAGATAATGTATTGTTGTATGTCTGCAACAGCACTATACTATCTTCTAGCAAAATCAAAATTGAAATGATTTTTTTTCAGTTGCATATCATTTATAGATTATTAAATGGATCAGAGTGGTTGCTAAATTAAAAAAAAAAAAAAAAAAAAAAAAAAAAAACAAACAAGGATTTAATAA